>OY728139.1:979844714-980444714 GCA_963277665.1 Viscum album | reverse complement strand
TGATGTACTCCACCTATCGAGTATTGTGGGCCTGCTGCTACATCCTAGCACTTCCCACCATGGGTCTGCCGCTACAACCTAGCGCACCCCCCCCCTCAAAGGTACTATGGACCTATTGCTACAAACAAGCGCTTCCCACCATTGGTCTACCTCTACAACCAAGCACATCCCCCTCATAAGTTTTGTGGGCCTACTACTACAACCAAGCGCTTCCCACCATGGGTATGCCGCTACAAACAAGTGCTCCACCTCATAGCCTACAGAGGTACTCCTTCTGTCGAGTACCGCTGCTCTACCGCTAAAACCAAGCGCTCCTCCGTCGTGGGTATGCCACTACAACCAAGCGCTTCCCACTAGGCTATCCAAATCACTCTAAAATGATCGTTCAGCTATGGATATGTCTCATCCAGCTATTAGGTCTCTACACTCTAATGTCCTGTCACCGGGAGGGTCCTATATACAAGCTACTGGTCGATACTCCAAGTCTCACAAGCTTCCACGAAGTAGTATCTCAAGGACAACCTTGTCTCAAGGGTCTCAATGCAACAGACGACGCGACAATATGATGCCCCGTCTGTGAGTTATTATCCTTTTAGTCCAGGTGGCCCGGATAGTTTCATGTATGAACCAACCCGACTGTATCTCAACTGTACCCCAAACTCGCATAGGGTTTACTCAAAGGGACCGTTTTCAACGAGATCACCAATGCCACAGACGGTACATCAAGATGAGGATTCTGAAATAGTAGTCGATGTAGTCGCAGCCAGCTCTAGGGTTCCCGGCCACAACACGCTCATTCCAGGAGGATCCCCTCCACGTGCCAAGGGGTCAATACATCAAATATCATGTAGAACAGTGTTTATGTATAGCAATGTTCCGTCATGACAAAAGGAACACAACGTGACAGGCTGAGCGTCAATCGGACGCCCTGTCTGAGAGTTATTGGCTTTTTCATTCCAGGGGACATGTTGGTTTTAAGACAAAACCAACCTGACCATAATCCAACTGCATCAAAAACTCGATTGGAGTAAGCCAGAAAATCCGTATCACTAAGAGGTATCCATCAATGTCTACGGAACATCAATCAGACGTCCAGAGCTCATGTTATAAGTGTTTCCGCTCCGAGGGCCCTGTTAGTTTCGTGTTCGAACCAACCCAGCAATACACAATGTTCTTTGAAACCTTGTGTGTAATATTTCAAAACGACCGTCTCGATCCAAGTGTCTCATTGCATCTAATGGTTCGTCGATCGGAGGTCTGTAGCCCACGATAAGGGCCTTTGAACAGGTCTGCCTAAATTTAAGTGGTTTTGGGCCCAGACCGACCTAGCCCAAGACCCCCAGGGACGGCCCGAATTAGGTCATCCCGGCCCGGGTCTGGGTCCAGCCCAATTGGTCGTGGCCCGGCCCAACGGGGGGCCCATCCCAGTGGTTGGCCCGGCCTAGCGGGCGGCCCAGCCCAGCGGTCCGGCCCAGCACGGTCGGTCCGGGTCGGCGCGGCCCGTCCGCCTAGCGTGGGCACGACACCCGCATGCGCCCATCACACAGAAAGAAAAAAATGGGGGGCGTTGCCCCCCCCCCCCACTTTCCTTGAAGCGGCGGCCCCAAAAAGTGGGACGCGTTGACCCGTTGTCGCCGGGGGCATAACCCCTGGCCACCCTGTCGGCCAGCCGCGCTGACCGGATGTTGCTTCACCGCAGGACCAGATAGTCTCGCCCCACAAAGTGCCAGCGGCCGGTCTTCCGTCCGCCTGTCCCTCCTCAACTGGAAGCCAAGATTTCAACCTGACCTTCTAGCATCACCACACCTCGAGCCACCGCCTTCATCTGGCTGGCGCGGCGCGACGGTGCCCCGCCACTCCACCGCGGCCCGACTCCAGTTACGGCCTTTCTCATCTATAGTAGTGCGGCGTGATGATGACACGCTTCTTCGTTGTTTCCCACACCTACCACAATTCTTCGTTCCCACGGGGTGTGACGGCACCGCATTACCCCGATCCAATTCGCTACAAATCCGAACCACAAAGGGGGGAGGGTCAGCCGTGTTAGTGCAGTCCGACCTCCTCCTGTTAATCCGATAACAAGACGGTATTTAATCAATGAAGAATGAAAAAAATTTAATCACGTCTGTAAAAACAATCCCCTACCTTGTAAAAACGTCGCACGATGATCGTTGTGGAAAAATGGTGTCACGAAAGAAGACGTAGCGGAACGAGCCTCCATTTACGTCGTCGATGCACTCACAAAGATGGTTGTAGCATCTCCCTTTCATTGATGTGGGAAGAAGGTCAGAAGAGGGCGCATTGTCTCTCCTTGTGGCTCCGATGTTCCTCGCATTCTGGACGTTCTTCAACGAAGATGACGAGTTCTACCCCAAGACTTAGAGAAATCTCTCTAAATCCATTAAACAACTAAAACCCCTTAAATAAAATAATCCCCACTTATTTTATTAGGTCATAACATGAGTTCAGAATTTAAAAAACTACAAATCCATTATTGGAATTAATGTTTGGATAAATTAATTGAGAGGAAATTCACAACATTAATCACCTTGGAGTTTTTAAATGGAGTTATAAGGGGTTTATAGGAAAGTGAAGAGATAGGGGGCTCGTTATGGCCCCACCTAGTTATATCTTCCCAAGGGAGGTTAGGGTGTGGTGGCCCCTCTTCTAACCTCCTCATGGATGTTTTAACCACCAATTAATATAAAAATATGTTGCACATATTTTTATTTAATTAATTAGAAATCCTCAAAAAAAACTTCTGCCCTCGATAAAACACAATTACGATAAAGGTATCTGTAAGAAAATATTGGCGATGCGGTTTCAACGGTGCCCTCATATTTCGATTCCGAGCACCTGTTCAAAATTTATGAAATCTCGCTCGATCGTTGACTGAATGTACCCGTGCTAAACTTCGTAAATTGATTTCGGGTTCACCGGGCCTCGGAATCTGTCCCCATCACAAACTGCGAACTCGTAAAATTCCAAATAAAATATAAATAAATTCTTTGAAATTTCAGCATCATTACATTACTCCCACCTTAGGGCTATACGTCCCTGTAATGCTTTAACACACACAATGGATAGAAAAGTGGTACTGAGCACGCATCTGAGCATATCGCTCCCATGTGCTCTCCTGGAGGTTCTCATTTTACCAATGAAAGCACACCTGAGGAATCGACCGTCCATGTAGGACTGCTCCTGTTGATCCTCGATCTCCATTGAAACCTCCGTGAATGTCGTTGTGTCATCGATGACCAACTCCCTATGGTCGGCGACATGTGAAGTATTGAGCACATATGACCTCTGCTAAGATACGTGGATGACATCTTGCACCCGGTGCAACTGAGGTGGTAAGGCCAAGAGGTAAACCACCTCGCCTACCATCCTAAGGACCTAAAAGGTCTGCTGATCCTCCGAGGTATCTTGCCGCCTCGGCCACCTCTCCGCAAACCATGTCTCGGGGAGACCCGTATTAGGGCAAGGTCTCCATCCTTTAACTTTAGAGTCCTTCACTTCCTTTTTAAAACTGATACTAAAAACTTCTACTGCCACAAGGGTAAGGTTGACCGACATAAGAGTGGTCGTTCACACCATCTTATGCATGATTTTATCCTACGCTGCCTAAGGTTTACTTATCGCCGACCAAGGAAAACTCATCCCAACATTGTAGATAAACCACAACCTTTTGGCCTAATATAGTCAACTTGGGTATGAACTATGAATCCAATCCATACCCAGACCAACGTCGTAAGGTCACGATGATTCCACAAAAAGATTCCAACCGAAACTCTCACCGTGAGGGTCAGATCACACCGTCAGCGTAAGTGTGATTATCGAGTCTCTTCCCAATGGTATCTCCAGACATGAGGGTCATGTCAACGGCTTACCCAAAAACTCTAGGTCTGGGACAAGATTCGTGGGATGAATGAATGATTGGTACCTATTTATATTTATATGTAAGCTCGTAGTAGACATAGGTCGTACCTCAAATCATTATTAGAGCCCATGGGTCACACTCCATGATTGCATGCAGTGACTCTCTTCTTCTGCCCTCCGGCTCACTGAGCCTGGTAGGGACTACAAAGGCAAGTGGTTATAACATGTCAAAATGTACACCGCCACATGCTGCTCTCCACGATCCGCTTACATGTCTGCTGTTCTGCAGATTCATCTTTCCTTAACACTTTCTCTTCATGAAGCATTTTACACGCCCATGTCTCCCAGACTGGCGCCAGTTTTCGGTCGTTCCACTGCAAATGTTTACTGGCTATATCCACTCATCAAAAGAATTCTCAACCAAAAATGTTCTCTATAGCACCCTAGCATAATTTGGAATGAACAGAGGAAAATACGTTATGGCTCTGATGTCCTTAAGACACACCACACTCTGAAGTCTGAGCCCTGAAGCACTACTCACATCATATCCAAAGAGTATCTGGAACGGTTGGTAGGCCTTGTTGAGTGCTCATTTTCCAACAAGTCGTCATGTCAATGTTGTACAAGCTCTAGAAAATTCTCTACCACCTCCTCAAGCCAGTTGTCAGCCGCTTGTGAGTCGGGCTCGCCTCAGAACTTGAGGGACAACAGGTGCTGGAACATAAGTATGACACTAAGCCTACGAGTATCTTGTACATGTATCGCTGGTAGTGTATTGTGACCAACAGGTTGTGACATAGCAGGCACAATACCTGAAGGTACTATCTCAGGCATCGGTCCACGTACCAAAGCCTCAATGCTATACGGACCAACCCCATGGTCTCTCACTTGGAAACACTAGGTGCTATGTCCTCCACCCACTGTACTAGTGTCTAAACTAGTCGTAGAACTCTAGAAATCGCCTCCATCCAGTCCACTGCTGCCTGGGAATCTGTCTCGCCTCTTAACCTCGGAGGCCTCTATTACAGGAACTCGTGCAATGTGGTCGGTCAGCATGCACCATATACTAGTTCGGCTGGTGGCATCTACTGTCTAATGAGTAGTGGTACTGCCAGTACACCACCCGAAGGTACCAACATAGAACGAGGGCCCTGCACAAGAGTCGCGTCACTCGGTGGGCTGTCATCATGTACTCTCTATCAGGCACCCTAGCTGGTTGTCTTCGCAACGACATGCTGATAAAGGACAGGTGTGCCACGGACAAACAATTATACATGGTGATATGACACAAAGTAGTCATAATGAAACTGTTGAAACACACACACACAATCAATGTTTTCGAGCACTGAGTCGGGAATATGAAGTTGCGGTCCTGGTGTATGGATACGTCGCCACCGCACTAACACTGGACTCCCTGGACTGATAACCACACTCAATACCATTAACACTATTGATTCACATAATTATTGATCACTATCCTGAGTTCGGCGGTAGAACCGAACTCATCTGATAACAATTTGTCACGACCTGTCCCCCGGGGCCCGCGTCGTAACTACCCCAAGCCCACCTTCCATAGGCCAGGGGCTGAAGACTTGGACCAAAGGCGTAAACCCCTATAACCGGTAAGGCATTGCCTCTTTAAAAAGTAAACACACACACAACCGGAGTACATGTGGGTGTAAAATATAAGAAAAGTAGTAACATGTGTATTGAATGTACAAGGGGCCGAAAATACAAGCCCAACAGAAAAGTACAACTACAACTGGATGTAAAGTACAACTCAAAGGACAACAGCGAATAGGTTACAAGAAGCTCATGGATCATCGTCCAGGTTCCTACTTGAAGGGTAGGTAAAAATTTCCTCCTCGGCACTCCACTTCTGTCTGTCTCCTTTGGGTACCGACTCATCGTGAGATCCACCTCCGGGTATTGTCTCGTCGTGAGATCCACCTCCGGGTACCGACACATCATCAGATCCACCTCTGGGTACCGTCCATCTCCACAAGCCTCAACCACGATCTTTGATGTCCATCGTCTGCAACCAACACAATGAGGTGCGGGAAAAGCCCGTGCATGGCATGAGTATACGCTACTCAGTAGGGACCCTAAGACCCCCGAAGGTCTTCCAGAATACAAAAAGGATAACCACAAAGGAATGATAACAATCTTGGAGTAAAAACCCACTCTACTTAGGTATATGCCCATACAAATACCTAAGTCATCAATTCCTGCTCTGCTTACGAGCTAAAGTACAACCCAGTCCACAGTGAAAACACAACGTAATCCACATAGGATAACAGTAAATGTCTACATAGGAAAACAATACTAGTCCACAGTGGATATCAAGTCAATCGCATCAAAGATAATTATTGAATTCAAGACTCATCTCAAACATGGATTTTATTCATGATGCCAAAAACACAGCTGCTGAAGAAATCCCCCTGTCGACTATTGTGGGCCCAGCGCTATAACTAAGTGCCTCCCACAGACCCTAGACTGCTGAAGTACTCCACATGTCGAGTACAGTGGGCCTGCTGCTACAACTAAGAGCTTTTTACCATGGGTCTGCCTCTACAATCTAGCGCACCCCCTCATAAGTACTCTAGGCCTGCTGCTACGAACAAGCACTTCCACCCATGGGTCTACTGCTACAACCAAGCTTACCACCCTCATAAGTACAGTGGGCCTACTACTACAACCAAGCGCTTCCCTCCATGAGGCTGCCGCTACAACCAAGAGCTCCCCCTCATATCCTACAGAGGTTCTCCTTCTGATGAGTACTGCAGGTATGTAGCTACAACCAAGCACTCCTCCGCCGTGGGTCTGCCGCTACAACCAAGTGCTTCCCATTGGGTTATCCAAATCACTTCGAGATGATCGATCAGTAGTGGATAGGTCTCAGCCAGCTATTAGGTCTCTGCACTCTTCTAGCTCGTCACCGAGAGGGTCCGCTCCATGAGATATTAGTTGATACTCTATGTATCACAATGTTCGATGGCGTAGTATCTCATGGACCGCCTCGTCTCCGGGGTCTCAACACAATAGATGACACATCAATCGGGCACCCTGTCTTTGAGTTATTAGCCTCTTAGTCCCGGGGGACAGATGGTTTCGTGTACAAACCAACATGACCATATCTCAACTGTACCCTGAACTCGCATAGGGTATACTCAAAGGGACTGTTTCTCAACGAGATCACCAACGCCGTTGACGGTTAATCAATCATAGGATTCTGAAACAGTAGTCGATGAAGTCACAGCCCGCCCTGGGGTTCCCTCACACAGCACACTTGTTCCAGGAGGGTCCGCTCCACGAGCCAAGGGGTCAATACATCAACTGCCATGTAGACTATAGTTGAGGTATAACAATGTTCCGTCATGACAAAAGGAACAAAACGCGACAGACGACGCGTCAATTGGACGCCCGGTCTAAGAGTTATTGGCTTTTTCGTTCCAGGGGCCTGATTGGTTTTTAAGTCAAAACCAACCCGACCATACTCAAACCGCATCCCAAACTCGAGTGCAGTAATCCATAAGGACCGTCTCACTAAGAGGAATCCATCAAAGTCGACGGCATGCCAATCGGACGTTCGGAGCTCAAGTTATAAGTGTTTCTCTCAGAGGGCCCAGTTGGTTTCGTGTTTGAACCAACCTAGCCATACGCAATGTTCTCCGAAACCATGAGTGTAATATACTGAAACGACCATCATGATCCAAGGATCGCATCTCAACTGACGGTTCATTGATCGTAGGTCTGTAGCCCAAGATATGGGATTTTGAACATGTCTTCCCGAATATAGGGGGTTTTGGGTCCAGACCAACCCGGCCCAAGACCCACTCGTTCGGCCCGAACCAGGTCATCCCGGCCCACGTCTGGGTCCATCCCAGTGGGCGACCCAGCCCAGCAGGCACATCGCAGCTTCCACATGCACCATGCACACAGAAAGGAAAAAACGGGGGGCGCTGCGCCCCCCACCCCCTTTCCTCGAAGCGTCGACCCCAAAAAGGGGGTCGCATTGACCGGTCGCCACCGGTGGCTTAAACCCCGACCTCCATGTCATCCGGTCACGTGGTCTAGCCATTTCTTCTCCGTGGGACCGGATGGTCATGCCCCACCAAGGACCGGCTTCTGGTTGTCTGGCCGCCCCTCCATTCTCAGCCGGCAGCTGAGTTTTCCGGCCACCCTTCCAGCACTATCGCCGCTTAATCCGAAACCTTCGTCTGACCGGCATGGCGCGACGGCGCCGCGCCCCTCTGTAATGGCCCGAATCCAGCCACCGCCTTTCTCGTCTGCATTAGCGCGGTGCGACGGCACCAAACTTCTTCGTCGCGGCCCGCACCAGCCTCGGTTCATCGTTCCCAGGCGGTCCAACGACACCATGTTAACCCACTCCAATCCGCAACAAACCCCAACCACAAAGGGAGGATGGTCAGCCATGTTTGTGCGGTCCGACCTCCTCCCGTGAATCTGATTACAGGTGTGTATTTAATCAACAAAGAACACCAAAAATTTAATCACCTCTGTAAAAACAATCCCCTGCATCGCAAAGATGTCGCATGATGATCGTTGCAGAAAAAACGGCATCGTGGATGATGGCCTCGCGGAATGAGCCTTGTATACATTGTCGATGCATTCCCAAAGAAGGTTGTGGCGTCTCCGTTTCTTTTACAAGGGAATAAGGTCGTAAGAGGGATAATCATCTCTCCTTTGTGCTCTGGTGTTCCTTGCATTCTTGAAGTTCTTCAACTAAGAAGATGAGTTCTACCCCAAGATTTAGAGAAATCTATCCAAATCCCTTACACAACTAAAACCCCTTCAATAAAATAAGCCCCACTTATTTTATTAGGTCATAACATGAGTTCAAAATTTAGAAAACTCCAAAACAATTAATGGAATTAATGGTTGGCTAAATTAATTGAGAAGAAATTCACTACATTAAACACGTTGGAGGTTTTGAAAGGAGTTATAATGGGGTTATAGAAAAGTGAAGAGATGGGGGACTCATGTCGGACCCACCTAGTTATATCTTCTAAATGGAGGTTAGGGTGTGGTGGGACCCTCCTCTAACCTCCTTTTGGACGTTTTAACCACCAATTCAAATAAAATTATGTTGCACATATTTTTATTTAATTAATTTGAAATCCCCAAAAAGAACATCCGCTCTTGATAAAACGCAACTACAGTAAAGGACTCCATAAGCAAATACTGGCACTGTGGTTTCAACAGTGCCCTTGGATTTCGATTCCGAGCATAGGTTCAAAAGTTAGGAAAACCCGCTCACTCATTCACTAAACGTACACGAGCTAAACTTCAGAAATTGATTCTGGGCACACCGGGCCTTGGAATCTGGCACCGTAAAAATCTGTGCACTAATAAAATTTCAAATAAAATAAGAAAAAAATTTCCATGAAATTTCCGGGTCTTTACAATGTTCTTGTTTTATTGGTGAATATGGTTGATGAATGTTATGTATTTTTATTGATTTTAATCTCTTGAATTGTGTTATAATGAAGATCCACTATAATCTTCCAGGGATGGATGATTTATCCATTCAATCGAGAGGATATTGATGGTTCTCAATTAATGATTTTCAATCAAGATATCATCAAATGTAGGTGAATGGTGATGAATTTGTTTGTCATATGTTTTGGTATCATCATGGGAATTATGAGTTTATTTTAATTCCATTTATTGTGAACAAATCTTCTAGCCATGATCAGGGGTCTGATAAACATAGTGCTCAGGGAGTTCTTGGATAATATTATGGTGGTTTTCTTCATTGACATAGTTATGTAATCCACATCTGAAGAGTATTTAGAGCATATGTAGGTCATTTTGGGAGTTCATATTTAATAGAATATATTTGGCATGTTTTCGAATTGTGATTTCTAGGCTCAAGATGTTTTTAGTTAGGTCGTATCATGTCCCTATAAGGAGTAGTTTTGGATCATTCTATTATTGAGGAATTTATTTCATGGAAATCCCCAAAGACAATGGTATAAGTGTAATGATTATTTTGTCATTCATGTTATCATTGGAGGTTGATAACCGATTTATCTTGAGTTTTTACTCCTTTGATAGCATTAAACAAGATTAATTAGGCATTAATTTGTACATACATGTGTCAAACAACATTCAACTACATTATAGAGAAGTTTATTAGTGATTCAATCTTTTTTTCATGTATAGGGAGTTGATGTTTGAGGATCCCTATGACACATCACGTCTTGGGTTGGAATATGTTTTGAGGATGAAGAGATTAGTTATTTTATAGGTATTTTAAGTTACACCCCCACAAGTGTAATAATTCCTCCAATGATCTCATGTTGTCAATGATTGGATTTTTATTGATTTTTTGGAGACATTACCTCACCAGTGAGTTTTTTCTGGATTTCACTAATCATAATAGGATGAGGAATACATTATCCTTATGTGACATAAAAGTTCAGTAGTGGTAATGAATTGAATTTTTATAGGACTAAGAATTATATATTTTTTATACACTTGGACACCCCCCTGGACACCCCCGACCTGCTTGGACACCCCCCTGGACACCCCCCAACCCTCTGGACAGCCCCCCCACCCCTCCTAAACACCACCACCCACCCCCTACCCCCTTGGACACCCCCCTGGACACCCCCCAACACCCACCCACGCCCTTGGACAGCCCCCCACACCCACCCACCCCCTTGTAAACCCCCCTGGACACCCCCGACCCCTCTGGACAGCCCCCCGCCCCTCCTGGACACCACCCCCCACCCCCTACCCCCTTGGACACCCCCCTGGACATCCCCCAACCCTCTGGACAGCCCCCCACCCACCCGGACAACCCCAAATACCCTCTGGAGAGGCCGCCACCCACGTGGACAGCCCCCCACACCCATCCACCCCCTTGGGCACCCCCCTGGACACCCCACCGACCCCTCTGGACAGGCCGCCACCCCCTTGGACAGCCCCCCACACCCACCCATCCCCTTGGACACCACCCTGGACACCCCCCGACCCCTCTGGACAGCCCCCGACCCCTCTAGAAAGCACCCCCACCCCTCCTGGACACAACCCCCCACCCCCGACCTGCTTGGACACCCCCCTGGACACCCCCCAACCCTCTGGACAGCCCCCCCACCCCTCCTGGACACCACCCCCCACCCCCTACCCCCTTGGACACCCCCTGGACACCCCCCAACACCCACCCACACCCTTGGACAGCCCCCCACACCCACCCACCCCCTTGTAAACCCCCCTGGACACCCCCCGACCCCAAATCCATGCACCTATGCCATGGTTGTGTGTGAATAAAGTAGTAACAACTGTAAAAGGGCAACCCATCCAAATGGACACGCCCCAACCCTCTCGGGGATTTATAGAAAACGATGAAAAATTAGTGAAATCATAAAATTACTCAATATTGCAAGTCGAACAAATAGATCTAGGGATGATAAATAAGATGATGGTGCCAAAACGAGTTAAAAGGGTTCGCAATCGAAGAATCTTAGCTAGTTTCAACAAAAAAATCACAACACATATATATTTACTATCCGCGAAAAAAAACGAACGAGTGGGAGAATTACCTGAGTGCTGCGAGTTTAGATGATTGATCCGAGGAGATTAAATATGAGAAACGATGATCACAAAACGAATCTAAACCAACGAAATGGACGAGCCGATTCGGGTTTACGCGCGAGAGAGACGAGTCGCGACTGTCGAAGGTAAACTCGCGAATGACAATCCACAGGTCTGGGTAAATTTTTAATTGAGTTATCACGTCGGTTATTCAATAACCGACGTGATAATTGTTTTAAAAACATTTATAACGTCGGTTATTTCAATAACCGATGTAACAAACTTCCTCCGATTCATTTTTTACGTCGGTTATTATATAACCGACGTAAAAAATGGCTCAAAATCCGCGTTTTTTTACGTCGGTTATGGAATAACCGACGTCAAAAACATCTGCGGATTCTTTTTTTACGTCGGTTATTTTATAACCGACGTAAAAATGCCTTCAAAAACCGCGTTTGTTACGTCGGTTATTCAATAACCGACGTCAAAGGGCCTTCGAAAACCGCGTTTTTTACGTCGGTTATAAAAATAACCGACGTAAAAAACGAAGCCGCGAGATTAATAACGTCGGTTATAAAAATAACCGACGTTAAATGTGTACCGAACACAGGTTTTTACGTCGGTTAAGAAATAACCGACGTAAAAAACCTCGTTTTACATATTATGACGTCGGTTTTATATAACCGACGTAAAAAATGGTGACGTAAAAAACGTTTTCTGCACTAGTGATATCTTTATATATATGAGGTTCTCCATTGATGGTATCCTCTTATATTATAATTATAGATTATTTGGTAATTATTTTGATGATGCTAGTTTCTATTCCACTCAGTGGGCCAGTCTAGAGTTTATTATCTTCCTAGGAGATGAAAGTTCACTCTCGAGATTATTGGCATATAGAGATATTGGATTCATTCTAGATATTATCTTTATACAAGGACATGGGATTTGTTTTGATGTTGTGATCAAACAAATGGTTGGGCTTCCTAATTATCTTTGTGAATGGGATCAAATCCCACATAGTATGGTTCTACTTAACAAGATATTTCATTCCATTTATAGTCATGTGATGAGGACCAAACCATACATTTTATCATAATGTATTAGGGACGTCTATGAGGAATGTACCAAGTCAAATATTGGTGTGGTACATATAACAATGTAGTGAAAGGAACCAGATAGAGTTATGGATTCCCATGTTGAAGTAGAGCCTGTAAAGAATGTGGCCAAGGAAATAACATTTTTGATTTGGGGTGTCAGGTTTGGACATCCTGAAGAATTCCTACATATCTCATTGTGATGGGAATCAAATTCCAGGTAGTTTATTCACGAGGAACCACAACTATAGAGGAACATAAGGGTATGTCTAACAGATAAGTATTTCATTTCGGGATGATGCATTGGGCATTATTCCTAAAAATTATTACGATGTAACGAGGTATAATGGATTCCATAATTCATAGTGGTGTGTGGTATTAACACTGGCCTTACTCATGAGAAGCATGAAAAATTGAGTAAAATATTATTTAGGGTTACTTAGGAGGTAAATTCCCACTGATTTCGGTTCATTGCTAGGATTCCAACATATCTTGAATCATTTGCAACTAGTAATCATATTTCTTATAGTTCAATATTTTGGTTGAATAATGTGTCTGTCGAGATCATGAATAACCTCTAAGACCACACGATACAATTTCGGTGTGAGAAACCAGTGTGCGGGGAAGATTTAACCAAAAACATATTTCTTAATTAACTAGTCGAAGAGGATAGGGATACATCGTAAGAGGCTGGGGCTACGGTGGAAGTGGTCGGGGAAATGAATCTTCCCACTCTTCAATTTACATTGTATATGATTCTAAATTAAGGAATTAATTATTTTGAAGAATTTGGTGGTAGAGGGGAGAAGGACTACAACCACTTGTATTAAGGATAATGTTTTAATCTCAGAAGGATGCCCTAAAAATGGTTCATATAGTGGGAGGATGATCTCATTCCATGTTGAATGTAAAAGTAAGTGTGATCCTTACCCTCCATGATATGATCTAGAGGGTTCAAGTCGCATAGATGAGAAGGGATTGGCATGATAGTATCACCAGAAAATGAGACTAGTATCTCCTCAACATTTTCCCAATGGAATGGTTCCTCGTGAACATAGATATACAAATCTACAAATGTCTTGAGGATCCTGACTGTCTTGTAGGACAAGTGTAAAAAACCTATGATCTTAGAAGTACCCATTCAAATTGTAGACACTTTGGCTTTCCTTTTTCCCTTGGTTTTGAATGTCTGGTGGTCTTGTTGTAGGCTTCAACATGGTCTCTTTTAGATAAGAGATCCAAGTGGAGGATCAGAACAATAAGTGGCTTGGAAGAGGGATCATTGGATGGTTTATGTAGTTGTTCCATACCAGTTTGCCTCATATGGACTAGGAGGAATAGAAAATGGAGTGCATAGTGAGAATATACCTGCTCAAGGTAAAGTTTCATGGGGAAATAGATTACTAGGGAGACAACACTAGGGTTAGGCCTTAACAGAAGAACCTAGGTATCCCATGGTGTTTTTGGTAGATTCTCATATACATCCTTGATTAAGGAAGGTGACTCATGTACATGGGATCTTATTATATAAAATAGAACCCCAAACACATGTCATGTATTTTGGACCCTGAAGGGACTTTTATCTTATTTTCCCCCTTTAATTCTCTCTTATCTCTTTTTTAGAGAGCTATATGAGATATTCGTGGGGGTTGGGAAACAGTGTTGCTTAATGAGAGCTCCAAAGGTTTCTTTTGATTTACTAGTTGTTTAAATGAGGAGCCCTAGTTACCTATTTACTAGAAAATAGGAGACACTTTTCAAAGGAGTTTGTTAGTGACGGTCCATGTCATAGGTCTACGATGCAACACTTCCACATAGGGGTGAAAAAAATCACTCGGCCACATAGGTCCTCACCATAGGACCCTGATGTTGGGGTTACATCGTAGGAGGATTCACATTCTGGGATGTGAGGTAAGGTCTTTCACTAGTTCTCAACAAAGGATTAGTGTACAAATGTCCATTTAGACAAATATTTTGACCCTTCATATATTTTCATGACTATTTAACATGATCAAGGCGCTCTTTATAAATTTTTGGTCGTTATTAAAAATAGGGATTGTAAACAATGAAATATTTCAAATTGAATGGTGTTTTATAATGAATTATTAATTTATCATGATATTACTATTAAAATGTTGATTTTTTACACAATATAAAATAAATAAGGTGCATACATATAAAATATTCCATAATGAAGGGAAGTTGAGATGAAGTCCCTTACCACACGCTTCAGTTTGGTTTAATGTTATTTAAACATCTATATAGTGGTTTTATAAAATTAATTAACTTATTTAATAACCAATTTACTATTTATAATATAATATATGTCCCTTTTAAAAATATTATCACCCTTTTGTTAATATTAATTCATTATCATAATTGTTTCTGGTTATAATTTTGTTTTTATCTCATTCATTCTTTGTATGGAATGTTCTGGTTTGTGTCCAAATTTTTTAAATCCATTATCTAAAGAATAATAATTATGAAATAATTTTCATATTTATAAATATATTATACTTTAAAATCCTATGAATAATTATGCTTTTGATAAATGAAGATCGTTACACTCATGGAGATGCTAGGTCATTGATACACTTGAGTAACATTTTCATTTTCCAATGATCATTATGGAAAAGAGTTAAGAAATATTTTATTATTATAGATTTATAATAATATAATATCTAAAATAATATATACTATAAAAAATAATATATATCATCCATGTGATGTGTTTATACAAAAAGAGTCACATCTATTTTTGAAGGCGGTAATCCACATGTATACAGACGATGTTATATTTTTTTAGTGTGAGAAACAAAATGGATTATTATATATTAATATTTATAAATACTTAATTAAATTAATAATTATTTCATATATATGACACATTTTCATGAAATATATATAAACAACCTTCAACTTAATGTGCCAATGAAAAATGAATCACATCAATTTGTGAGGTGGTAGTCTGCCATACACATGAGAGACATTATCATATACACTATGAAAATGGAAAGTAAATATATGTATATGATATAAGGACTCAATATATATAATTATGTTATAAAATTTATATATATAGTTTATATCAATCATCATGCTTCACAGTGAGGGGGGAAATGACCAAATGAATAACATTAGTTCATGAGTCGATAGTCCGTCTTACAAACCAATGATGACTTCCCAAACCATTTGTTGGAAGGGGTGATAGTTGTAGTTCATTACGATAACATAAAATAATAATAATTAAATTTAATATTATTATTATATAATATCATTATTTTTTAATAATAATTCAATTAGGTGGATGAATAAAAAATTACAGAACATCATTGATGAATGTTACCTATTCTTTGGGTAACCTCATTATCTTTTCACAAAATTCTACTTGAGTTGGATTTATTCCCAAAATAATTTTTTTAGGATGTTAGTGGTGAGGTAATTTTTTTGGTTATTTGGGAAGTTATTTTCCAAAATAATTGGGTTTTAATGCGTGAGTAAGAGAGAATAATGGGATACCTCTTATACGTGAGGTGAGTGGCACACATGAAAGTTTTGATAAAAATGTGTACCTTTATTTTTAAATTTACAAAACAATCCAAAATTTAGTATTATAATAATTATATATTTTAGGATTGAAATATTTTACTCTATTATAATTTAATAAATTTTTTATATCATTTTAAATGTAATCATTTTAGTTTATCCCATGGTAAATTCATATTTACCAATTCCATGGTAAATAATTTTTTCACGTATTTAAATTTTCATTAAGGTAAAAAATTAAGTTAAAATAATTTTATAATATTTATTATTCTAATTCTAATTATTGAATTTATTTTTTATAGTTCTATTGATGTAATCGAAAAGACATAATTAAAAATGAATCCCTCAAATTTGACTACAAATTGTGGTTTTTAGTCGAATATCTTGAAAAGTTTCAAATGATTTTATTTTGAAATTTAATATAAAAATAGTTCAAATGAAAAACAAATAATTAATAGAAATATAGTATAAATATTTTTAAATTAAAATTAATTAAAAATATAATTTCACATTATAAATATTTAAAAATCATGTTTTCAATTAAAATTTAGTAATTTTCATTTTTTATAAAAATCATAAAATTTCCAATAAACAACCAAAATTTACTCTATGATAATATATAATTTTATTATTTAAAAAATAATGTTTCTTTTTTCAAATATATTTTCTAAATATGGTAAAAATTATTTTTATATTATATTTTCCAAGTGTGACTAAAATTACTTTTAGAAAAAATACATTCATCAAAAAACATAATTATTTCTTTTAAATGAATCTTATTTTATCATTAATAAATATATAAGCAATATTATCATAATTTTATGAGTAATACTCATCACCTATAATTTAACAGCTAGTTTATAATGCATTACAATAATCAAATTTATTTATACACAGTGTTTCGTGTTTTGTAAGCTACAGAAGAGATTAAATTTAATGAAATATATTTTATGGGTTTTTAAAGCCCATTCATGCATGTCAGAAATGCTATAAAATGTTTTTATTTTATAATTTTTGGTTTCTACATTCTTCCAACCTTAAATAAATTATGTCCTCACAATTTAATCTTGATCTTCATAATCAAGGGATTGATATTTAAAAATTATATTGTTGAAAACTCACACTGTAAAAAGAATTTATAAAGCATAAAATCATTAAGAGAGAAAATAAATCATATTGTACATATTAATAGGGTTTTAATTGAGATAAATTTTTTCAAAATTGATTATATGTTCATGGAAGAATAGTTTAAATAATTATAGAGAGTGATAGAGGTCATTGAACACACGAAGGTTAATGATCAATGCAATGTTGAGAAATTAATTTACTCTATTAGATATAAGGATATATTATTACATGATATGTTTCTATGTCAAAAGCACAATATCATCCTTTGGTTTTGATTCCTTCAATTTTTAATCCGCCATTTTCTTAAATTAATAGATATCCAAAAATAATTTTCCTTTAACGAAATACAGAAATTCAATTTTTACCGAACATAAAATTCATAAAACAATGCTATGCATTTCAATATATATCAAAATATTTTCAATATCAAATATAGTTAGTTTAATCTATCCAATATAATATATTATTATCTAAACCTCTTTAGTAACAGCACTAGATTTTCATTAATATCTATATTTATAATTCATTATTTAAATGTAATGAAATGTTAACAAGGACATCGAGTAGGGTAGTGATACGAATTAAACCCTTATCATTCATTGGTTATTTGTTTAAGCCTCTCATCCTTGTCAGACATGATGAGTTCTCTTCTGGTATTTATGTTCTACTTCTTATAAAACCATATTCATGTAAATCCTATAAAATTCAAAGTGTGTAATAACCCATAATTACATTAATATAAAATATATGATAAAAACTAATGTTACAAATAACCTTAAACTTATTCCTCCAAAAACTAGGGGCATTATTTAGTAAATAAGTTTTTACTAAAAGTTATACTAAACCAATGGGGTGTTTTCCACTTATCATTTTCCAAAAATAAAACTAATCTTTGTAAACTCCAATAACATTAAACCAAAAAGGCGTATTTAAGGATTCAACTTATGATCAACCATAAACTCATTGACCATGATTGAATCCATAACATTTATAATACTTAAATGAATATTTTATTCTAAAATTTAAAATTATCCGTAGATATTTCATAGTTCTCATACAAAAATTGTATTAGTTAAAATTCTTCCATAATTTAATACTTGATTCCAAAGAAATACTTCAACCATTTTACATCAACATAATTCTTTAATTGGTATATAGTTTAACATTTATGGTATGGAATTGCCTTAGATAATTCCAAGTTTGCCAATATTTAATACAATTAACTATATAAGGATCACTAGGATGAGAATTATTTTGTTCAATATACTCTTCCTTTTCACCCTGAAATCTATTAATAAATTCACTTCTTTTAGACGCATAGTTTTTTTCATTTATTTTTGACACCTTATTTTCAATCTACAACACCTTAGGTTTAACAAATGTTATTCATTTTCATCATCAATTCGAATAATTCATGATGGTTTTAAAGAATATTTGACTTATTTATAGAATATCCTATAGGATATCAGTCCAGTTGCACATTAACTCTTATAGTCATGCACTAGGTGGTGATCAGTTCAAGCATAATGTGATTTTTCATAGTTTTTACCGCTATGTAAATCTATTTTATAACTAAATCACCTTTTGGTATCTATTCATGGATTCATTTCCAAGAAATAATACATATGTTTTACCTCACGAATATTTTTTAACAATAATCTATACATATGCCCAAATTCAATCAAAAGTATATGATGCATAATGAATGTTTTCTTAAATCTAGTTCTCAGGGTTTTGACTAAAATTTCTCTAATACCAAATTTACAGACCCCGACTCTAGTAGATTGAAGCTAATGTCTAATTTCTAAAATTTATATAAAATTCTAGGTATTAAATCTTGAAGGACAGAGTAACTAAATTGTCTTGTTAAATTAGATACATATATGTATATTTATTTATATTTGAATAGGAAAATTATTAAAAAAAATACATACTAACATTATTCCATCATTAGTATTCGTTCATATAAAACATAGTAAACTTAATGGAATCCTCTAAAAAGAAACAAAGTGAGATCAAATGTTATACATACTATGTGTGGTTTCCCGTTACATCATAGTTAATAAAAGAATTAAAATTGCACACACCACATATATTAAATGATTAATGAAACTTAAATATTAAAAACATATTCATATGACACACTACATGTCAATTAATATGAAACACATTTTATGTGTTACATTCCATATAAAATAAATCAAAAATGACAGTATAATATGGTGAACAATTGTAATTTTTATTTATCATTTCATATCAAAAAACATATTTCATACATAATTAATTCCATTAATTTACGATTAATTATTAGCAGCATTTCCAATACATTTTAGATGATCAAATTTATATAAATGAATTAATTAATCAATTGAGAATATAATTAATTCTATTTTTATTTTCTTAATTAAAAAAATTGAAATGAATCATAGTTGAATGTGTATTTGTTGCATGATTTTGAATAAACAAGATATTTTAATGACCAATGATTCGATTTAATTTATATTAAATTAATTTATAATGTTTTATTATTATTAAATTTAAATGATAGATTTCGAGTCCTCTCTAATCATTGCATGCTAGAAGTTTATTATATATAAAACAATTTCATATACTCTTGGATTCCTCCACATATGTTTTAGTGAAAAGAATTTTTAAATTAAATGAATTATCTCACATGTGGAGGTGGTTTAGAACCTGATCTAAGTTGAAATAATTAGATGATACATAGAGGACTATAGTGGAATTCGATTACTCAATCCTTGCTCGAATCATTGAGTTTTTCACTCTTAAGTCCATATGTTAATATATTTTCTACAAAATAAATAAACCTTTATAAAACTAATAATCTATTGATTTATTTAGTTTAGTTCTATTTAATGCATTTTTTATTTAATGTACTCCTTACTAAGTTCATATAATTAAATGAATTAACTAAAAGAAAATATGGTTTTAAAATAAATGTATTGTGTGTAAATGTTTTATCAAAACATGGTTAATTAATTTATTAAAATACAGTTAATATTAATGAGACATGTAAATAGATCAAATAATAAATATTTACTCATAATAAAACGATATTTCAAGGAAATAATAAGTCAATAAGATTTCCATTATCTAAAACATTGATAAAATATAACTATTGTTTGGATCCAAGCTATAATCAAGTTATCTATTAATAATCAGGGAGTATTAACAAGGATTATGGGACTATTTAATTGAATGTGCATTGAATTCAATGACCATAGTATCTATAGTGAAAATTTATATGCATGTGTTGAGTATTTACAAGTTAGTAATTTAAGATTGGGGATCCTACTCAATGGATTAAGGAGATATAAGATAGCTTGTTAAAAGACCACCTACTTAAATATCTTGTTATAGTATACATGGACTTATTCTGAATCCCAAGGAAAGAAATATGGATCATTTAAACTACAATATTTATGTGATAGAATTTTTTTATTACAATAGTAATGACTATAGAGAAATGATAAAATATTTGGACAAATAATAAGATAATTAAATTGTCTCATCTCATATATTTGAAAACATAGAGAAAACTAATAATCAGCATGTATGTTTTCTAAATAATAAGGAATGTTTGATAACCACATTATATTTTTGATCAATTATAGAGAAATACATTCTCCTCTACTGCAATAAATTATATTAATCGTACTATAAGTTGCACAATGTATTAGTCCTTGACCATATGTTTTATGTTCTAGAAACCCCAATACCCGATCCTCCTACTATGTAGGTTAGTGTTGAGGAGTTATCTATCTAAGATAAACACATGAAATGATGATCTAAATATTCAATTTTGGATTATTTAATTCATGGATGATGAAATTAAAAAATCTCATGAAAGGATGTATATATATAGAATGAACAAGAATATTAATGATCATCATCATGAGAGATCTAGATAAGAACAATTTGAGATCACTACAATACTATTCATGAGAAATCAAGGTGAGGGTGTTCCACATGAGGATCATATAATCATGATGGTTGGCTACATTATTCATATAGAAATTCTAGGGTTGAAACTACCAAAAACATTTCGTACATATCTCATTCTTATATAACTCTATTAGTACTTGACTATATATTTTTTGAATTAAAATATGAAATACATTTTGAACTTTCTACTAGATCCCCTTAATCTACCTCTCCATGTGTAATTTACCTACCCAAAATCCAATTAAATGTTTCTTTAAGAGGCCATAAGACATGACCTCAAGTGCTTCTCCCAATATGATAATGAGTCTCTACTAGTATCATGGGTCCATACAAGGTATGGTGCGAGACTATACCATTTATCCAGAGTCAATCACATGGGAAATAAATGCAAAAAATATGCCAAATTTCTTAACAAATTAATTTCTATTGACATACTAATTAATAACCCATTAAATGTCAAACGAATGCCACATACAGAAAAATTTCCATTATAATGAACTGTATCCATGAAGTCTATCTAGGTACAGAATGGAATCATGAATAGGGTGAGATTATAAGTTAGTAGGCCACCACCAACAATGTCTAATTAAAATTTAGTTTATAACTTTAATGTAAAAAGGTGTGTAATAAATAAGTAGACTAATAATAAATAGAAGATACATAAATAAAATGAGTAATGTCATACCCCAGGTCTCAAGGAGATATCTCTGGTCAACATTACATTCTTCAATCTACATCAATCTCGAAATATTAGTAATGAATTATTAAATAATCTAGTTCCAAGGTGGATCATCGGGGGAACATTTATCATGTAACTCAAGAGAATACATGTGTATCAATTATCCATTCCATTGTAATGATTCCCACTAATATTCGTTAGTTTTTTCGGTACACAAGAGAGTTCTCATGAAATTTATAGGTATGACTCGATTGTAATTCATGGATCACACTCAATGCATTCCACACCAATTAAAATTGATCCTTATCTGGGAAGCTCATCCCATGACACTCTACAAGGGAACCCTTAATGAATTCATGACATTAATGATTGATATATAATATGTACAAAAATTACGAAAATCAATGGGAACCCAACCAAAGGTATCAAATTCAATGAATCAAAGTATAATCATGTTTTTTTATTTAAGTATTCCATAGAATTACACCTCATTGAATCCAAATTATTTTCACTACATGACATTCACATGCATCCCATAATGGAATCCTAGGATCAATCTTGTCAATCCAGAACAATCCAATTCTTACAGAATCAAAGTATGTCCTCAATGAAATGTCATATCGATAATTATTCCTAAGGGTCTAAAAAAAGTCATTATTTCACAATTTAAATAATAAAAAATTCTAAAACTCAATAAATTTTCATTATTTTGGTTCAATTCACTGGTTCATTTAAACATTCCCCAAGAATTGAGGACATATGAAAACCTATAGGATCCTATGTGTTATCCAAAGCATTCCACCATCTATATTAAATCACTATGCCAATAATTGTATCCCCAAACTACCCCGTTATTTCACCAAAAAAATAACAAGGAAAAATTCACTTATTTAATAGTTCCAACATGGTTCTACCCAAGAAAAGCCACATTTATATGTCCATGAACGTTCTAAAGCATCTATAAGGTATCTAAATAATTTAATTTATTTTTTTCAGAAAATTGATTTAATTTTTTGTGAGACCACACAATCCAAGGAGGTAATATGATGTTGAAAATTTGAGAGAAAAGAATGATTCCAACAACCTCAACCTCGTTAACTTCCTCATTCCCAGTTTATGTCTTAGGATAATGAAAAAATGAGAGAAAAAAATTAAATTTTAAAAATACATAATAAAATTGGATATTTATGTTATATAATTTAGGATATAATTAGTTGAAAAATAAAATTGAAATTGTAAGATAGTGGAGTGTAAGATCTTACAAGATCCTTCCAACATGATAAACGAAAGCACGATCAAATGTTATTTGATAGAAGAACACACATGAATTGATAGTGGTGAATTCCCACATTGTTGTTACTTCCCTAAAATAGGAAAAAATGAGTTAATAGAGGATAAAAGTAATGGGGTAAAGAAAAATATTTCTTTTAAAAATGTAAGAATCCTGAGGTTGACTACTAGGTCTCACGAACTACTTAAAAAGGATACCGAATGACCAACTGTTTAAACTATCTTGTCAGTGGAACTACATATCTAAATATCCCTACCCGAGTGTCCTCCCATGCCTCTTGGACACCATAGTGACACCCAACCCCCCTTTTTATGATTCATGAACTTCAAAAATGTACGGTTTGGGGAACATTATATGGAATATACATCAAAAGAAGATAGAGGCCTTAAAACCTTCACACCTCAAGAAAACTCATGCACATGTTGTCCCATCAAACATTACCAATCTCCTTGATGATGAAATCTAGCCACTATTCTCATGTGTCTCATTTATGCTCCGATGAATACTCATGTACACGATTGAGTTCAATAATACCAGCACTAGGAGAATAGATATTCTATAATTTTTGTTCGTTTACTATGAACAAAATTCACCTCAAAAGATGTATCTGCAACCAAATCGACATCAACTATATCAATCACAGGAGATGTTCTTGGATGAACTATCAAAGACGAGATATATGAAAGATACTATGAATGGTAATGAATCTCTATGAAAGATCTAGTTTTTATTCCACTTTATCAAGGCTCTCTATAACCAAAAATGCACCCATGTACATGGCTCCCATCTTCCACTGCTTTTGTATTCAGTGGTGTCCCATCCATGGAAACACACAAAAAAAACCCACTGATTCCAACATCAAACTAAAGGGATAGATGATGCAGATTCATAAATGAATTTATCCAACTCTTTTCCACATCCATCAACTTCTAAATCAACAATACATGCTACAATATCTCTTAAATTAGAATCAACCCATCCATCACTACATCATATAACTCAATCCAACACAAGGACGAATGATTTGGCCTAACATATAATACTGCATAAGGAACCAACTAGATAATATCAAGGTAGATATATTAATTAAAACATCCATGAGCATGAGACGGTTAACCCAAGAACCAAAAAAATAAAGGTCACACACCCTTAAAAAGTCCTCCAACACATTAATTGTTTCGTTAGACTATCAATTAGTCTATATGTGGTAGTCAATACTCAAAGGCACCTGGGTTCCCAATGATTTTTTCATCCGTTACTTGAACCATGATTTGAGTCAGTCATATCAATCAGAAATAATTTTCCAAGTATTCCCAATTAGTCACATGATTTCTAGGATGTAAAATTTTCCTATATCGTGCACCATAAAGGCCTCGCAGAATAATACAAAGTTGACAACCTTCTTAAGTTAATCCACAATGACCGATACTATATCATTCTTCCATGGAATCATTATTAATCATATAACAAATTCTACAGTGACATCATCACATTTCCACTATGTAATGGACATTGACAATATGAGATGTATTATCCACCTAATAATTGGTGGAGGCCTATGTCATGAACAATTCTATCTCCTTATTTAGGATTAACCACCATTATAGATGACCATGATTGTGATTTAATTTTGTTGATATAGGGTGTACAGCCCACTAGGATGTTTCATACTACCTCATCAAATCCTATAAGGTGCCATTTCAGACAAAAAAACACCCATGGAAATGGATAATATCAACCTCATCTATAGTCTTGGGTGGTGGTAGCTCCCCATCACAAAACTATTCTCAAATGAATATAAACTATAGATCTAATGTATTCCATCTATTAATCTGATATCAAAGTGCAGTAATAATGGAAAAGGATTCTAGATCTACTCGGCCTTGGTTCTCATAGACATCCTGCAGGATTTAAAAAAACCAATTGTTTCCACTCAACTTTCGACACTTGATCAAATGGAGGATTCATTTTCTCACATATAATATCAATATATATAGCCCATTATTGATGTATATTACATATGAAATTTTAATTATTGGATGTTTTACCCACATTCGCTACCAAATGTTGTGGACCCTTTCATAGGAAATGATACTCAGACATCTATGGTCCTTATAAACCATGAAGCTATCCCCTAAGAGATTGTGATACTAACATTTCTAGGTGTGTCGATAATAAGTAAACAATTTGTATTGTGTATTTTCATTAATGCAACCACAGTATCCGTGTCCCATAAGTGATGAATCAATCCCATTATATCATAACATACCACATATTGATATAGGATGCAACATAATAAAACAAAACTCTCTCTCTGTCTCTGTAAAGTTCATTATTGTTGTTTATTTTAATCCACCCTTAAGCACTTGGAAGTAATTCTCATAATCTTTAGACAAAATGAACATTATGTAATATTTTTCGTCCCTCATATTGGTGGTAGTAAATTGTAAATGTCTTTTATTATTCATCATTATTAGCATAATAATCCTATGAAGCTTCAAATATCAAAAATATTTTTGGGATACACCCAATAAACCACAACCCTCACTTTTTAAAGGTCAATGGACACACCCACCTTCAATATTATATGCAATAAAAATAATACCTTATAAATCCAAAAAATCTCGCATTGAATGATTTTCATGTAACTTATACCCATGTAGTGTTCCCAAATTGATCATCATGAGTTTTCCCTGATCTACCCTCATATTGGAACATATGAGGATTGTATACAATTATCCAAAATAAATGTATCTAGTTATGGATCGAAAATTATTTTTGTCAAATCCTTAAATGCTTTTGGTGTATTTGATAAACCAAATGAAATTATCATGTACTCATAGAGGTGATAAATAATTCATTATGATATATGTGTTATATAAATGCATCTCACCATAACCATGTGATAACATAACCCTATGTTTGTTGTAGAAAATATCCTCGAACCTCTAAACTATTTAAAAAACTTATGATACATGTATGGGGATAATTATTCTTATTAGGCACCTAAATCATCCATCAATAATTTACACACATTTATAATGTTCAATAAAACATCTTAGTATAGAGGATTGGAGAACCAAATAGAGATTTATTTGGGTTGATAAATCCCTTGACCTCCAAATCCACCAGTTGGAACTTCAGATCAAGAATACTTTCTAGAGTCATCCTATATAGCATAATAAGAATAGGTTTATAATCTAGATCAATATCAATAGTGAACTCCACCTCCTTCCCATGAAGTAGTCCCTTGATGTCATCAAGAAACAAATTTCACAAACTAGTCAACCAAATAGGAAAAAACTGCCTACTGATCACCTCTATCATCAAATATAATGCTAATAATATTGGATGAAACCCCACCCTGCTTCTTCTATCTAGTATTATCTCAACCACATGAAAGTCACACTTTCCCTTGAGAATATAACTAATTCTTTAAGGAAACTTGAAAGATAGATTTTATCAATTGAAATATATATGAACAACTAAAGGAATTGTCCAATGAATACATATAATTATGGAATTCCTAGAAATTGATACTCTAAAAAGGTCTCATAATAATAGGTAACCTCTGACTTAAAGAGAACAATTCTTAAAAATATGAACTCTATCAGATTCGACTCCCAACAGGGTGTCTACAAACATTATCTAATAAATTCACTCGACATATAAACCTATAGATTCTATTAGAAATGTATATATAGAAGAGTGTGATGAACATGTGTAAAAATATATTTAATCTAATGTTTAAGAAATAATGATATTATCTATCACTATATAAGTACCAATATACAGCTCTATTTGAGCTGTTCGAACTACAAGTATGTACGTTGACAATTACATTTTATTTTATCTATACGTTATGATGTTGTAATACAATCCTGGAGTGACTAATATGAATCTTAGAACCCCATCCACCACCTTGACTTATGCTACTAGTGAAACTCTGACAAACCATATATTACAGAGTATTAGATCCAACATTGTAGCCTTGAATTAGCCTAGAGGCTCTATCTTTGTGTTCTTACGACATCAATTTGTAAAACCTCTACAGGTAAACCATTACCTCATAATATCTATAATTGATTTGTGTCCAGATATATCATTCTCATACCATGTTCGTCATCAAATAATTTCTCTTAATCTAACACATCACCATACATTGATAGAGTGAAAAACTCTATCTTTTTAAATCATGATACATACTCCTTTACCAATGAAATCTCCTAGATATATCAGGTCCTAGGGTTATGAATAAATAGTTGTCAAATAAGCTATATTTGAAAACATTTTAGACCATGACCAAATGCTAATCATTCAGGATCTCGACATCCCACCAATGCCTAGTTTGATGTCGAAGAATATAGGTGGCAACATACAGCCACTTCTCAATGGGTATCTCAATATCCCTGGTGATATTATGTATAGAATCGTACCAATTCACAACAACTCGGGGGGACACACTCACCATAGAAATTGTAAATATGATACAAATGGAACTCCCATGTTATTTCAAGAATTTTGTTCCCGGATTGAGGTGCATCTCCTACTATAGACTATGTAACATAAAAAAACTCTACCTATGATAAGTGTTTATACTCTAGATTGGTTCCATATGTGGATTGGTCTACCATAAATGCATTGTGTGCTCTATAGTTCCATCTTCTTGCTCAAATGGTGGTCAACTGGAATAAATTTATGTAGAATAAAAAAATAACTCAGAAAACATCACTAAAATAATTCATGGAGTCGTATTTTATAGAATTCACTAAAAAAACATAGTATCCTAAGCATTAATGATAGCTTCTCCCACTTGACCCATCGCCCCACACTCAATTTAAGCCACCCATATTACGAGGCCTTGCACCACCAATTTTGGTTAAATAATCTTCCATTCATAAGTTTTTTGGGAAAACACATACAAAGATGCTTACAGAAATATTATTTAACAAAAACCACAACTTACATTATTCCATGTATCATATATAATATTAATTTAGGTCTATTGTAATTCTCAATTCCTTTAATTTATCAAATATTGTCATCCTAGTGTAGTTATAATTAGAATAAATCCCAATTTATAGTGGAAAACACCCTTTATTTTTTTACACACCATTTAATTAACAACAAATAAAATTCCAAACAAGGGTTCATAACCTCATATCTTTAGTCATTTAGTGATTGGTTAAATATTGTTTCACCATTAATCTACAAAAGAATAAAGTATTTTGGTTTATTATATCACATTAAATAACCATACCATGTTATAACAAGGGAAAATAAGAAACAAATCAAAGTAAGTATGATAATGGAATGTAAATACCTTTTTTCCTAATGTGGTACGTGTACACACACAACAAGAGATAATAATTTCATAAACCATAACCTCATGATGAAATTGCATCACCCAATGTTAAAATAGATCAATTTTATCAATTAAATCCAATAACATCAATTCCATCCCCTGGTATCATAGACTATAGCTTATATATAGGTTATATTTACCTAGGCACATTCTCATTACGAAGTCCCTACGCATTGTATCATCATATATACTCAGACTCACTTCTAAATTAATGGAAAATTTATATAATATAATATTTTATATCCCTGGGCCACAAACCAATCTATAGGGGCCTCATTATGGAGTACCAAATGGAATTAAGAACACCTCATCATACACCAACGATTATTGAGAACCTGTCACGGTCTATAGGAGGTATAATAAAAAAATATTCCCTCTTGTCAGTTTAAATTATAATGAAACTAAAAAAATTCATATTCATTATAACTGGATAAAGTAAATATGTTATTAAATACCTATTAGCTACACATATAGAGTCTTTCTGTTTCCACATATAGAATAAAAATGCATACATATAATTCAATTCATATACAATATTCCACAAAAGTAAAAATAAGGAAAATAAAAAATACAAAAAAAACAATGATGTGTCCAGATATGTCCCAGATCCCAACTCTTAACTCCAACACTATAAATAACATTATGAATCATCTACAGTTGATCTGACCTTGTCCTCTCTTATATCTAAGAGCTATTTTCATGTATCAAATGGTGACCCAAAAACGTTTTATGTATTACTAAATAGGCCAACACCAATAGTGACTAATAAAAATTCATTATTTATGTATAAAGAATAATTATGATCAATAATTAAGCGGAGTAGTTTTAAATAGAAGTATTTGAAATAAAATGAAGGAAGTCATTACCCGTGTCTCAAGGAGATAATACTAGATGATCCTACCTGATTTGGCCAATATCGATCTCTGAATATAGATTTAGTGATGTGGAAAATCTGATTCTAGGGAAAATCGTTGAGAAAACCACGATAAAGTATCCTTTGTGAATCAGCATTGAAAAATTAAACATCCACATCTAGTAATTCCCAAGAAAATACATTATTTGGGTCTGAACTCAAGGGAGTACATAGATTTTTAGAGATAGGACTCGATTGGAATCCACATATTACAACCATGACATTCCACACCAATAAAGAAAGATGAATTTATGGAGCTTATCCAACAATAATCAATTAGGGTACCCCTCAAGAATCCCTGAAATCAATATACGAGATTCAATAAGTGTATAAATTACATAAATTAAATCGCTAGCTTCCGTCATGGAATTTTTATTTATTAATCTATGTATAATACATTGGCTCACTTATGGCATTCCATAAATTGGACCTCATTAATTACACAAGTTTCTTTATACCAAAATATTCATATGTGCCCCCAAATGGAATCCATGTGTAATCCATAGAATTCCATGATAATCAAATTCATGGGGAAACTATGGATTTCATCCATGGAGTTTTATAAATGATAATATTTTCCAAGGATCTGAATCATGTCCTTATTTCAGAATTCAAATAATAAAAAATTTAAAACACAAAATAGTTCACCATTTGGGATTTATAAACATTTCCATTTTGGAATTCCATGTCCATGAAACCTACCAGGTCCTTGGGGTCATCCAAACTATTCCTCCTTATATTGTATGGAATTATTTCACTAATATTTTTATGAAAAAATTTGATTTTTCCACCTAAAAATTAACAATTTAAAAAATCACCTCTTTAATAGTTTCTACAAGGGTCTACCCAACCCAACGTGAATTTGTTGGTCAATGAATTATCAAATACATCAATAGGGGATCTAAATAATTTATTTTAATATTTAGGGAAAGGGGTTGATGAGTTGGCATGATTACATAGAAAAATAGTAATACATTTTATACAAAAAAATATAACATCTTATTATATGAATATTCATTACACAGCATAATGATTCCTTCCAGAATCAGATATGTATATTAAAAAAACATGTATAGATAAAAAAATTGTTGACAAGTGAATTGCATCTTCTCTCACTAATTTCATCATAGATTTAACCGTTCTTATACATATCATACAATATACCATTCTTCATAACTTTTGTAATGGAATCATAATAAATAGTGATATCATATAATTTATAAGAGTAAACAAGTCATATATTAATGACCACATAAACATCAAATGAGAAAAAGGGCATGAGAACATGTGAATAACATTATAATACCATTCCATGAATAAAGTATATCATAATATTTAGTCATAGAATAAATGTTTTAGTTCATAATACAAGAATCATGATGAAGTAAAATAGCATGATCTATAAGAGAATAACATTGGAATAAGACATTTATTTTTGGAATAAACAAAAGAAAATAAAATATTTTCCCTGGTAGTCAAGGATAAATTACAAGACTATCATTGTGGATTTATATCACTCCCCAAACCCTCTTTGTAATCAATGTTCACTCCCAAGACCATTATAATGGATAAAGACCTTTACTGATCTGTGTTCAATCACCATTTGGGTTTTGTTTAACTCATACAATATATTTGTTTACCCAATAAATTAGATGGCTATACAATTCTAGTCCCTTCCATCACATAATGAAAATAATATATATGTGTTCCATAAGATAATAAAACATTAATCATACCATAACATTTTAATAGTAAAGAAATGTGTTTCATTGACATTTCATCATTTCATCATATCATAATTCATAAAAAAATGTGTTTCATAAAAATCATTTCATCGTAATCCCAATACAAATATTGAATGGATAATGATGATATCAATGTATAATATACCAAATAATTCATTAATAATATCGTTGGATATTATCTACGATATAAATTATTTTTAAGACAACATAAAATATTAGTAGAAAAAAAATATCTTCTTCAATTAAAAATAAATAATTTAAAATATAATATTTTTGGAATGATAATTGATGATATTATCATTGAAAAAAACATTGGTAATTGGTATAGTGGGATCTTCCATTCATTGTGCGGTCATAAATGTAAGAAATTCTATTTCTATTTTATACATGAATTTTTTTTTGTATTTTCTAAAAAATGTAAATTACTTTGTTTGGACCATTTCATTCTAAATATGGAATCTATTTTCACATTTAAATTTCTATAAGAGGTAAAAATTTATTTTAATATATTTGTCTACAATTCAAATGAAATCATTTTTATAAAATTATATTTTTATTCTTAAATCTATGTTGATTCTTATTCCATTCATAGAAAAAACTATATATGAATTCGAAAAAAATTATATATAAATTTAATTAAAATCATTAAACAATAGTGATTAATTTAATATATAATGATAAAACAAATTCTATAAATAAAAAAATTCTGATAAAATACCTTCTATTTTTTTAAATGATTTTAAATTTTCATTATAAATTTATTTGAAACTAGTTAATTCAAATTATAGATAAGTAAACCAAACCTTTTGAATAGTTTAGTTATTACTATTTGTAGCTATCATTGAAATGATAATATTATTACTGTCACATTAATCAATAATATTCTAATAGTATATACTAGTTTTTTATACTCGATTTTTCATTTATAAAAATCAATCAATGAAATTATAGTTTTCAAAAGATAAATATATCATGATATCCGAAGGTGTTATATTTTACCACTATTAAAGTGAATTTTCCCATGAAATCCCATCACATAAATAAAAATATATATAATATCTCTATTTCAATACATTATCATGTGGATGGGCTCCACACTCCTGATGCCCCCCCTTCTACCCCCCTCGGTGGCACCCCCCAAGGGAAGGTACACTCAAAATCAACGTGGATGCCCCACTCCCCGTGGATGGTCTTGTTTCTCTCGGTCTCCTGGCCCGAAATCATTTGGGGAAAATCATCGCTGCGAAGTATGAACCACATCATGCCTTTTGAGAACCTGTTGTTGCTGAGGCTAATGCCATCCTGGCAGGCGTGATGCTGGCTTTGGAATGTGGATGGGGTGATGTTTGCATTGAATCCGACTGCCTCACGGTGATCAATGCCATCAATCGCACGGACGACGAACTTCAGTCTTTTGGCCTCATCATCATGAGAATTCTCTCACTCTGTCAAGGTCTCCCACGTGACACATTCTCCATTACCAAAAGGGAAGGTAACAATGCGGCCCACCGGTTGGTGACTTCAGGTCCCTTCGAGGCCAACCAGCTCTGGATGGATAATTTTCCTTTGTGGCTTTGCAGTTGTACGTCGGCTGATTTTCGTCATTAATGATATATGTTTTATCTCAAAAGTAGCTTCATTAAAAATTTTATTCCTCTTGAGAAAATAAATGAGGTGGGTAGTCTTATTTCATAGAAATATATATTTATGATCAAAGATTTCTAATGGTTTTCTTCATATTAAATATCATTAACGTATTTTACAACATTGGAATTATTTATATGTGATGGTTAAATTATGTAATTTTTAGGATAGATATATATAAAATGTTCTGAACATCGGGTAGGTTCGATGGATATTAAATGAATTAAACTAACATCCTTAAGTGATTATGAATCTCAAAGGGGAAAATATACTAGGTATTATTTTTCAATTATTTCTGAATATCATAAAATAATTTTATATTGAAATTATTAATAGTACATTTCCCCATGATTAATTTCAAGATATTACATATGATTATCAACATTTTTTTAATTATTCCTTGATTTGTTGTTGAATAGCTCAAACATTCTCTTCCATTTTCTCAACTAGCTCAAGACACAATATTTTTCTCCACAAATATTTGTCCTAGTATTTTGGGGTTTTACACTTCTATCCATATTGGTCTTCATAAGGGGACATATGAATATTGGTTGAATGATATTTTATAACAAAAATAAAATATATCAAAGTGTTGATCCCATGTACGTTAAAAATACATAAATTAAAATATCATTATATCCACTAATGTTAAATGGTTATCTAGGAATAAACATCAGTCTAAGGATGATAATTTGTTCTGAAACTCAACTATCTATCTATATCCTAGTGAATAATTCACAAATACATGTATGTAAATCCCATATCCCGATCAGATACAAGAGAATGTGGTATATCATGCAGCCCTATAATTTTCTTAATATAGAGTAAAAAAATTTGACCAAGAGAGACGACTTACCTGATATTAATGAACATTACATAATTTTTAAGGTGATTCAATACAACAATATTATCATTATTTCCTTTATAAATTTTAGAGTGTCAAATAAAAAAATACAGGGTGATATTTTACAATTTCCATTCTATTATGGGTAATAGTTTTCTCTTCCCTTAAGACTTCTATATTTTGTCCATGACTTATTGACATACAAAGCACCGTGATATATACTCATAAATATTTCACTTCATGTTTTTCTATATGAAATAATAATTTATACATATATACTTCCATAATGAATAGAGAAAGATGAACTACATGTTTCATCTAATCGCCCTTTACAAATATATGGTATAAACAATACACATTCATTGTTTCTAATAATTATCATTCAGTAAAAATATATATTGAACATAAAATGATTTATGAGCTTCTTTTATAGTTCTAAATCATCCATCTATGACTCTTTAATCCTCACATGAAAAAATATTTGAAAATTGATTTGATAGACCTAATATTCTTCCCATTTATTTATGATTTTCATATCCATCCATTTCAAATACATAAATATTTGGTGTTTTAGGATCCACATTATAGATATTCGTGTATAATCCATTCAAATTAGATTACCTTAGACCTTCTTCTCATTTTAAGGGTGATAGTGTATTGAGAATCAATATTTTTAAATCTTCTCTAACCATCATTATTGGTTTAAATTTATCTCATGGTGATTTAATATATACTTTAAACTTCTATGATCATTATATATATCAAACAATCCTCTATATAGATAATTCCTCAATAAATTTAATGAAAAAAATTACAAAATGGAACTCTATATCATGATTTTGGTAATTGTTCTCTGGAACCATCAATATTAATGAGGAATAATCTATAACCATATTATTATGGATAATAATTCATTCCATTACCTTCATAAATGAATTAATATTGATTAAAACCCTTATCCAACTTAGTAAAATATAAAAATAGGTTCACAAATTAACCTCCTATAAAGTTACATGAAATTTTACCCACATTCAATGGTCCAATGAATAATGTCTTCCTTTGAAGTGAACATGATTTTCGATTAAAATTTTCGGAGAAATTATCCAAAATGAATAAATATTATTCATCTAAAATATGAAAAATAAGGATCTCAGTCATATATTTATCATTGGTCCAATGTTTAAAAACTACAATCTTTGATGGATCCACAAATACAATCACCCGTGAGATTATTTGAATGGGAAATTTAAATAATTATAGAAATTATGTACAATTTAGAAAAGTTTCATACAAATTATAATTCCTTAGCTTCATTAATACAATCATGGGATGATATTTATGCTATTATTTTCTCTTTAAATATATAATTATTTCATTGACAAATACTACTGAAAAATTAAAAAAAAATATTAAGACTTTATTCATTAAATCCATTAAGATAGTTGGGTAATTAGTAATTCCAAATGAAATCAATATGTTTTCAAAATTTTCTCACAGTGAATGGAATACTGTCTTGGGTATATCCTTCTTCTAGACTCATAGTAGATGATATCAGGAACAATGTAAAATATTGGGTAATTATTTAGCTCCATGTAGTAAATAAAACACTTGTCCATTATAGGGAAGATGATACTTTTTCATGATAGTGAAATTTTTAAATTCATGATAATCAATACAGGGGTGCATTAGTCTATCATTCTTGGTAAAAAAATATGTCTTCCCCATGGTGATTAACATGCTCAAATAAATCATATAATAAGATTATCCTGGAGTTTCTTACTCATTTTAAAAAACATAATTACATAAATTATATTTGGATTCATTAAAATTGGTCTAGCACCAGCGATTAGTTATACTGAGAACACAACATCATGATTTAATGGAAGGCTAATACTCTCTGCTCAAAACACAACAATAAATTGTAACAATAGTAATATAATTGAAGTTGAGTTTCTCCTCAACCATCTATATTAATCACCATTTTTTGAATTGGAATGAATATTTATAAAATGGATTAAATTTTGTTTGGAAGTTCACATTTATCATCACATATATAAATGATAATAGGAAGGTTTAGAATATTAAACATGAATTCCCTTCTATGTAAATTTATATGGGTATTATTTAATGTAAAATAATCAAAGCCCAAAATCACATAAAATTCAACTAGTGGAAAAATAATGTGATTTCTCGGAAGCACATTCCCATAACCAATAAAAATAAATGAATCTTAGACTTGGGATATGATCATCAGTCCATTATTTATTTCATTAATAATTCAATATCCAATCATTAATGGGTTACTACGATACCCCTAGAACATTTCACAAATATAAATGAGTGGTAAATCCCGAATCAAATTATAATTTGGTAGTTCTATAAGGGATGGAAATTGTATCCTTCGGAAATTTATTATAATACTCTATATGAGAAATGGCGATCACATGATATTTCCCATTTTCTATTTTCATAAGAGAACCCTAATATCAATAATTATCCCAGGAATTCATGTTTGAGTGCTAGTTACCATAATGAATATACTCCAATCATTTAAAACATTGGGGTCTGGTTGGTGTATTCTATAGAGTTTTTTCATTATTCCATTCTTTCACTAGTCTCTTTAAATAATTTCAAAATTCAACTGCCTAGTGATCTTCGTATACATACTTAATAAATTTAGCATCATCCTTAAGAAAATTTCATCCATGTTTCCTTCAACACATCAAGTATAAAGTTAAATTCACTATCTTCTCTCAATGGTAATTAGAATTTTCTTTTGATTATAATTTTTTTATCAAAACCATAATATTTATTGGTAAATATTTTCTCTATTTCCTCCATGATGGAAAATGGAATTATTTTTTTATAGCTACATATGTCCTTTATGATTTATTACATCTAGAGACATGGTTTAAATACATTAATGAGTTACTCAATCTTATTATTAGGTTGGATGATAATACTAGAAGTGTACCTTAGATGTCTTGTAAAAGTTCCCTCATAGGTACTAATAGATTCATCATCATTCTACTTTATCTTGGTGTTTTCTTTTTCTATTATGATATGAAAATTACAAAGAATTTACTTATCGATGAACAATATCTTGAACTTGTCCCACTTCTTTGAATCAATTTAATCGTGTTTCATCATGTCCTTGATAATATTACTCCATTGATCTACTTCACCATACAAATGATAGATATCATGAATAATAATATAATGTAATAAACATTAACGATGGGAAATATGTTTTTAGTGGAACTAATTAATTGATCAGAAACTAATGTATCATTAGATACACTAAATTATGGTGGGTTTTTTCATCAGGAAGGTCTTAATAGAATTATTTTACATTATTTTATCATTTGGGTTCCCAATATGATTCATAACTAGATGACATTTCATAATATATGTAATGATATTTTCATTTTGAATACCATAAATTTTCATTACTCAAGAGGAAAATCATTTAATTTTTTCATATTAACCATTAACATGATTCATTCCAGTTCAATCTGTTGACCAAACTAAAAAATAATAGAGTGAGAAACAATATTCACAATGGGAAACTATATAATCCTAAAAAAATAATTAATTGGATTTCTAAATCATGAAACCTTATTATATGCCACCTTAGGTTTATCATAGATCATCCATGATCATTATAAAATTATTAGTATGTTCTCATATGTTTAGACTTATTCTTAGAGTTCTCACTAATGTTTTCACATCTAATTTTCCAAAGGAAAATAAACCATTTTCAGATAACAAGGATAGTGACTCATATATTTAATGGATAAATATTACATCATTTCATATCATAGTTCATATTCATGGGTCATTAAATAATTATTGGAATTTTATTGTGCATAAATCATAAATGAATCTAGGAACACTATTGATAAAAGCATAACACTATCATAATACATGTATTTTTTGCATACACATTTGCATTAAACATTATCTTTTTTGATGTCAAGGCTTAATTATAATACTATAATATTAGATTGGGTTCAGTTCCCACACCACAGTATTAGTCAAGGATCACTCCATATTCAATTATATTTGATAGAGTGCCTAATTGATCATGGTTCACTACTGTTGAGAGAAAATCTTTCAAGGTAACATTGAAGCATTTTTATGTTGATTGTGTATGATGACAAAGAAGGTTTCCATGGAGAATTATCAACTTCCAAGAAAGGTTTTTGACAATCCATGTTGACAATGAACAATGACAAAGGAAAGTATGATCTAGAGGTGGTAGAAAAGAGTAGTACAAGGTGGCGTTGTTTTCCAGTGTTTTTCGAATTTTTGGGGTCCAAAATTTGGAAGTTGGTGAGAATCGCAAAAGGGGGATTTCCTTGAAGAGAATATTTTAATATTGAAAATGCATGTATTTCACAAATAGAGGAAACATGATTAGGATATCGCGAAGAATAGAAGAATGATGTCAGTGATTTTTTGAGATTATGACTAGCTTCGTGAACTACAGAGGATGAAGCGCATCGCTATGGTGAAGGGCATTGTGAGGAAGCTTCATAGTGCATGGGAGGTGCATCACGGAAAAGGAGAAAAGGGAATGGTAGAACACTCCGCGATTATGGCGATCTCCGCGATCAGAAAATTACCGAGGTGCTTCGCGATTTTGAATGAATTTAGGCGGGAACATCAGAGCATCAATATTTGAGATGATGTGGTGTTGTCTTCGTGCGGAAAGTTAAATGGTCGGTAAAATTGCCTATAAATAGGGGGCGAACCCTTTGGGAGATACAATAAGAGTTTCAGAGAACATATTTTTCTCTCGGATCGCGAAGGTGGTTCGCAAAGGCAGGGTGCTTCGTGAAAGAGAGGTGCTTCACGGCGGCTATCCTAGCTCCACCAAATGCAGTGCACTTCATGAGGTCGCATGCTCTTAGGAGTGTGCAACATGAATAGGCAGGAGCTCCGCGATGGCCAATCATTGTGAAGGCTTGAGATTCACGATAGTGCTTCACGATAGTGCTTTGTAAAAAGGCAGGAGCTTCGTGAAGGCTTGTTTGAGCTTCGAGAATTTAGGATCCTTGCAATGTAGAGTGCATTGCAAAGGTGTTTCCAAATGTAATTTCCTAGTGTTTAGAGGAAAAGAGGAAATTCATCAGTGGATGAAATTCCGACTTCAACAGAGCATCTATATACAGGTAAAGATGCATTTAATTCATGAAAATGAAGAGACCTACAAGAATATAAACTGTGAGTGGGTCCCTTCTATGTGATGTGAGCATAGGAAGAAGAAAAGGCTATCTTCTCCACTGGTAGTGAGCCAGAGAGAGAGAAATAGGAAGTGAACCTTGGGAATTAAGTTATCTAACCATAAACTATATAAAGGCAGTGAGCCTGAGAATAGAATTGATCTATCCCGAACCATGTAAAGGTAGTGAGCCTAGGATAGAGTGATTGTCCACAAATCCTTGTATCCACATCTAGTAAAGATATTTAAAATTTTGTATGACGGGAAACATGTCGGAGTATGCTCCTTAGATGTATCCCAGTGCAGGTGAACAAAGTAAAATTCTTTGTGTTTTCTTGGTTGCTTCCCATCATTGCATTCAATGCATCATCATCTGATAAATAAGAAAATAAGTGATCTTAGTTTACACACAAGTACAAACAAGGTGACCTTTGTAATATAGTGGTCATGATCCAGTGGGGTAAAATGAATTTTGAAAAAGAATATCCATACCCTGATTCACACCCCCTCTCAGGGTATATAGGCCCCTAATGGACCTAACAATTGGTATCAAAGGGACTGGTTGATTTAATCAGATTTGTTTGCTTCGACATGGTGTAGTCGAGTTGTGTGGTTGAAGATACAGTTTTCCCTTATCTCAGTTTACAATTGGGAAGGGAATAACATCAAAGGAGAATCAGAAGATATGTAATTTCCCTTACTGAGGAATTGTTTAGCAAAAAAGTCTTATTCAACAAAAAGAATCAAACAGCTTACTGAAGGAAGGACTGGAAGAATCTGATAGGGAAAAGATTGATTCACTCAAGCATAATACAAGAATGAGTAAAGTAGTTGAACTTCAAAGTGATACTAAAACATGTGATAATGAAGAAGAATAAATTGAAAGATGAGTGGATATGCAAGCTGAGTTGGAGGCTTCACATTAGGAGATGGATGTTTGGAGGGTTAAAACAATGAAATCTAACAAAGTTGTTCATGATGCCAAACTCTATAAGAAGTAGCATAAAAAAAGAGAAGTATGAGTTGATGGAAGAAAATGAGAATCTCATTTTATAAACACCATAAAACTTATAATTAGTTAGTAAGTATAAGCATATGGTTGAAGAAAAGAAAAGAGAGATTGATGGCTTGAATAGATAAGAGTAAGTTGTCTACGAGGAAAAGGAATTGGATCAGAAATTCACAGATAAAGTTAAATCTAAAGATATTTAGATTCATTCTCTGAAAATTGATATCAAAAAGCTAAGTTGTTTGAATCAAAGACTTATTGACGTAGCTATTGATATGAGAGAGAAGAATGTCTCTCTAGATGATGAATTGCAAAAGAGATCTACAGAGTTTGAAAATTCAAAAGTTGGTGTCAAGGGGAAAAATCAAGGCTCAAATGAGATTCAGAATTTGAAATCTAAAAATGATGACCTACCTAGGTAGCTCTCTGAACTAATTCAGATGAATCAGAGATTACATCAAGAAAATGCATGTTGCTCTAATTCTCATTCTCAACAAAAACTGAAAGCATGGGAGAAAATTGATGTGGTGGATATGCTCACACGTGAATTTGAAGAAGATATATGTAGGTGGAAGGATATAATGAAATCACACAATGACCATCTTGAATAAAGGGATATGAAGATTCAAAATATCAAAGAGATAGAATCAATGAATAAGGAAATTGAGAAAGGAAATTCTAAAGGAAATTAGAAAATGAAGGATGCCTTGCAATTACTATATGATAATCCTTCATCAAGTGATGATAAAATAAAAACAAATATGCTATTTCTGAAGAGAAACAACAAAATATTTTCTCATCTCAAAGACCATACAGTTTGGGAAAAACTAGTTTTGGATATGATGGATCCCCCCTCCCACGTGCATGATAAAAAGAGAAATGGGAACAGTACCAGAAGAGGAGAAAATACTCTAGGTGCTGGAGATGGGCCTAAGAGGACTGTTTCAAAAGGAAATGATGACATTTTCTATTTCTGTGTAATTCATGGCTGCACATCATGCTTATGTTCATAGGCTCTGGAGTATATTTGAGGCTGTGAAAATAGAAACATTGATAAATCTGAGAACAGGATGAAGTGCCATGAGAAATAAGAAAGAAGTGTCTCTCAAAGGAAAGCATTTATCAGATTCCATAACTGTGGAAAAATGGGACACACCATGAGTATGTTTCGGGAAGATCAGGAGCTCCATGTCATAGGAAAAACTGAAGGTGCATCAACATCTCGATAGAGAAATGATGAAATGAGGGATGCCTTTGATGGAAACTGTTTTATATGTTCTGAATATTGTCACATGGCAAGACATTTCTGTAAGAAGAAAACACGAAAAAATGGACTCGATGGGAGATTCTCGACTCGAATGACGCATAATGAAAAAATCTTCCATGGGATACAATATTGTAAGGATAAGGATAGGATTAAAACCTCAGCAGAATCCCATGGATCTGAGCGAAAGGTGTATCAGTCACCTCCTCTTTCATACTCACAATAGCTCTCAAGGATATAATGTGAACAACCCTGTAAGAGTAATGTGAGATCTACTCCAAATGTGATAAAGTAGAATGGACGGTCAATGGAGGACTCACCAACAGTGAAACATAGTATGGTGACATCAAAATCTGATAAAATAACGATAAGCAAAGAATGCATTGAAAAATTAGAATGTAGTTTTCCGTAATGAGAAGTAGAGGAAGAAGAAAGATCCCTGAAATGGTGGAAGAAGATAGGGAAGATGAAAAGAAGAGATATTCCTTCTCAGAGAAGGAATAAATGGAAATGTAATTTTGGTGGAATATCAAATACGGAAATGTTAACTACTGGGTTTAAACCCCATATCATGAGAACGGTCAATCCTGCAGAATCTACATATCAGAAAAAGGCTCAAATGTGGGTAAAGAATGCCTCGTCATATGGCCAGAACAGTTAAAATTGGCTAGGTAGTAAGAAGAAGAAAATAAAGAGTGTGATGCTTTGCAAGAAAGAATCAAATGGTCGACCCATCAAGATAAACTAAAATCCTTATCATGAGGATTCCAGAGGCACCACTCTCCTTATTTATATAAATGCTATTAACTGATGATTCAAGTGATTCTGGTTTTAGGGAGATACGATCCAAGGGAATGTGGCATTTAAAGATGCAATGAGGAAAAGTGATACGATTCAGTGTTTATATTGATTCAAATCAGGTACCAATGTCGATGATGATAGGGAGAAACATAGTGCAATAGGATGTGATTGTGTTATTAACTTTATCTCTTGTTTCCTATAACGAGTTTCAAATCACCGGGCATAGAGATTTTGTTAATGGATCACTTCCATGTGTAAGATGAGAACAAATGATGTAGGAGAAGATGAATGAGTATGGGTCTAAATAGTTGCCTAACCGCAGGATGTTTTGTATAACATAGGGGAAGCATTCAACAGAAAAATTATATAATGTGTTTTCAATCGGGAGAATACTTATTGCCGGAGAAGCAGCACAAATAATGCTCTTCATTCTTTTTAATTTTGTTCTAACAATGTGGTATCAGCTAGCTGTTTTCAGGATACCAAGAAGCTGTGAGAGAATTATCAACAATGATTCAACAAGAAGAACATAAAAGTAGCTGAATGAAATGATTTCATTGGAAATGACATAATGAAAAGTTATCTGTTGAAAGTGAGGATATAGTAAGAGACTCAGGTGGAGTAGATGTGTAAGATGCTGACATAGAAGAAGACACTGATGACGAACAAGAGAGTGCCAAGTCTATGCCTGTAAATAAGCCAAATATTGAATATGAAATTCATAGGCAAAATAACATTGGTTGAGATGATATGCTTTATTAATGTAGCTGAAGATGATAACTGGGTTTAAACCATGAATAATGAGCAATATCAGATTGAGAAGAATCAGATGTGGGAGATTTTTTCTAGACCAGCAGACAAGAATTCCATCGGGACTAAATGGGTCTTTCGCCTACAAGATGAATGAAGATGGCATAGTGGATCAAAACAAAGCATGACAAGTGTGAAAAGGATACCCCTAGATAGAGGAATTAGATATTAATGAGGCATTAGCACCAGTTTCAAGGCTTGAGACAATCAGATTATTCATAGACATTGCAGTGTAATGGAAGTTCAAAGTCTTCCCGTTGGATGTCAAATATGAAATCATGAATTGGATTCTAGAGGAAGAAGTGCATATCAAAAAACCAGATGGTTTCCTCATTCATGAGGATGAGAACATTGTTTTTCGGATGAAGAATACATTATATAGGCTAAAACAAACACGGGGAGAATGGTCTTCAATGATGAATCAATTTTTGAAGGATCTCTGATTAAAATGTAGCATAGTGGAGGTGGCATTCAGAAATATGAAAAAAAAGGTTCTGATGTGATTTGGAATTGAAATTTCTAAGGAGACGAAGACTCTGGTCGCTACCCGGATGAAATTATCAAATGATGGGGATGGAAAGGCAATTAATATCACTGAAAACAGGTAAATCATTGGATGCTTGTTGTACTTGACTAAAACAAGGCCTGATATTTTTTTCGCCACATGAAAACCAGTGAGGTATCAGAGTAATCCTAAGGAATTTCAAATGATTTTAGTGAATAGAATACTTCGGTATATCAAAGGAATGTTGGATTTCAGCATGACTTATAATGACAAATCTCAGACAGAGTTATTGGGATATACTGATGCAAACTGGGCTGGATTAGCAGATGACAGAATATCCTCATCAGGTGGTGCATTCTGTCTTGGTGGATTGTGTATTTCATAGCTAAGAAAGAATCCAGATTTCATTTAATTGAGCAATGTAGAAGTTGTGTATATTGCGGCCACTCAGGCATGCGAACAATTATTGTGGACGAAGCTGCAGCTTGAAGATATGAGATTTGAAGTAAAGTCTCTGATCATAATCCAATGTGATAAATCATGTGCTATAAATATCAGAAAAAATATCATTCATCATTCATGGACAAATAACATTGAGATAAAATATCATTTTATCAAGGAGATGGTTGAGCAGGATATCATGAAGTTGGAGAATATCCCTACAGAGCTTCAAGTTGTAAGTATTCTTATAAAGGCCTTACCCAAAAAAGCATTTGAAAGGCATCGACTGGCTCTGTGAGTTTAGTCGACTACCAGAATTATAAAGAGTTTGGATGTGGAAGCCCCCCCCCCCCTCACTGAGTGATGTTGTGTTTTTCTATACTGTTCTAATGTGTTTTCTTACAAATTTCTCAGACTGCAGAGGAGTTTCCTTTGGGTTCATTGACAAAGGGGGAGAAATAGTTACTCTTAAATAGGGAGAAAATGTGGCTTTTAAAAGGAGAAAATGTCTTTGTTAAAGACAAGGGGATAAGTTGAAAGGTGGAACAATGAGTTATGTGGAGTGCATGAGATATGTGGAGTGTTTTAAATCTGATGATGCCAGAAGTGATTGATCAAAGTGTAGATATCAAGACAGTTGAGGATCATGATAAAAGCTGAACAGTGATGTTGGAATGGTGAGAGAAGGTGTCCAGTTATCATGAATTTCTATTAGTGTGGTTCAACAATTGGTATCCATTTAGCGATTGGTATCAGTTTGGAATTGACAATTGGGTTCTGACATGATGTGATTCATTGATGAACTTTTCATACTACTCTTGTTTCTCACGCCGAGAATTGCTCATGTGGGCTTATAATGCGTGTTATGTGAATCCATGAATACTATCAGAATCATAAGAGGAGAATGGTGGTAGTTCCTGGAAGAAGACCTAGTGAGGTATAAACATGAAAGAAATCTTTCTAAGAAGATTTGTGAAGAGTTGTCAACAAACCCAAAGTGGGAGATTGTTGGGAAAAAATCACTCAATGTAACATTGTAGCATTTTTTGGGTTGATTGTGTTTAATGACAATGTAGGCTTCCATGATGAATTGTCGAGTTCCAAGAGAAGTTGTTGACATTCCATGTTGACAAAGAATGATGACAATAGAAAGGAAGATCTAGAGGCGGTAAAAAACAGTAGTACAAGGTGGCGTCGTTTTCCATTGTATGACAAATTATTGGGGTACAAATATGGAGGTTTGTGATCATCGTGAAAAGGGGATCTCATTGAATATAATATTTTAATATATTAAAGGCTTGAATTTTGCGATGAGAGGCTTCATGATTTGGGAATCTCAAAAACAAGAATTATGATGGTGGTGATTTTTCGCGATTACAAAAAGCTTCACGAATGAAAGAGGTTGAAGCGCATCGCGCCAGAGAAGGGCATTGCGAGGGAGCTTCGCGGTGCATGGGAGTTGCTTCGTGGAGAAGGCATGTAGGAAATGGTAGCATGCTTCACGATTATGATGAGATCATCAATCTAAAAAATTTTTAGGTGCTTCACGATTTTGAGAGAATATTGGCGGGAACTTCAGAGCTTCGCGATTTGAGATGACATGGCATTGACTTCACGCAAAAAGATCGAGGGTTAGTGAAATCACCTAAAAACAGAGGTCGACACCTCCTGGAGAAACATAGAGAGTTTCATAGAAAATATTTTGCTCTCAGATCGTGATGGTGGTTCGCAAAGGAAGGGTATTTCACGAAAGAGAGGTGCATCGCGGTGGCTAACATAGCTCCGTGAAAGGATGTGCACTTCGCGAGGCCGTGTGCTCTTAGGAGTGTTCTTCACAAAGAGGCAGGAGCTCTGTGACGGCCTATCATTTCTAATGCTTGAGCTTCGCAAGAGTTCATCATGATAGAGATTCACAAAAATGTTGGAGCTTCGTGAATGCATCTTTGAGCATTGCGGAATTCGGATCCATACGATGTATGGTGCTTTTTGAAGGTGTTTCCAAATGGAATTGCCTTGTGTTTATAGGGAAAGAGTTAATTCATCAGTGGATGAAATTTGGACTTCAATAGAGCATATATCAATAGTTAAAGATGCATTAGTGCATTCAAATAAAGAGAACTAGAAGTCTATAAAATATTAGTGGATCACTTCCAGTGCAGTGAGCATAGGAAGAGGAAAAACTGATCCTCTCCACCGGCAATGAGCCAGAGAGAGAGAAACAGGGAGTGACCCTTTGGAAAGCAGTGAGGGGACACTAAACTTTGTAAAGGCAGTGATCCTGTGATAGAGTGATGTTCCTGAATCATATTATCCACATCTAGTAAAGATAAGTGTAGTTTGCTACGACCGACAACTTGTCGGAGTATAATCATTGGACGTTGCCCAGTGCTGGGCAACCAAGTAAAAATCATTTTGTCTCCCTGGTTTCGTCCTTGGATTGCATTCAAGGAATCATCATCTAATAAAAAAGAAAATAAAAGGTTATTGTATACACACATGTCCAAAAAAAGTGACCCTTGTAATAAAAAGGTCAAGATCCATTCGGGTAGAAATGATTTTGAAAATGAATATCAATACCCTGATTCACCCCCACTCTCGAGGTATATAGGCCCCTATTGTCCCTAATAAATACATATTAAAATTCTATTTATCTCATTTAATATCAATCATTACCCAATGGATTCATGATATATATAACACCAACCCCATCTATCACATATTGAAAATTATAAATATGTTCTCTATAAGATTATAGATAAAATAATCATATAATAACCCATGAAATCGAAATGTATTTCAAAAAAAATTATCATAGCCTAAATTGTTGGAATGAAATTATTTTTACAAATATTTCATCATTTCATCCTAGAATAACTCGTGAAAAAGAAATAGTTTTCATAAAAATATTATCCAAAATGACAAAAACAATCTAGAGATAGAATATAAATGGTATAACGGGATTACAAAAATTGTAAATCATTATTAACTCAAAAGGTTTACATCTTAGATTAAAAAGACTTTAATGATGACATGGAATTTTTATTATGGAAAATATCATTTTCCCTTTGAATTCACTTATTTAAATTACAAATTTTTCCAAATTATTATGTAAATAAAATTATCTAATAATAAAACTAGAATATTTTAATGAAATATTCATATCATTGAGTGGTCGTGATGGTGGTAAATTGTTCCCTATCAATATATATTAAAATAATACCCCTTTTACCATTTTTTTTAAAATCTAAAGTACCTCATTTAGATAATAACAAGAAGGTTTCTTTTCAAAAACATAAAAATTAAAATATGGGGAAAATGTATTTAAACAATCATTGTATAATAATATGAAAAATTCACAAAAATATTTGTGGGAAATATGGAAATTTAATAGAAATTCATTTTAATTGAAGATAGAAATAAATCATCTTTCAATAAAAATGATATTTCAGTATGTTGAGTATTTAATGTGAGAAAAATTATATTAAAACATCTATCATAGAGAAATAAATTAATAAGAATAAGATTCATGAGTTTATATATAGGTATATAATGAAATTTGATCTACAAAAACATAATCATTAATAATCCTAATAAATAATTAAATTGAATCATTAAACACTGACCTCATGTCAAACATCATTCATATGTTTTAAAAACTCTTATATAATATAAATTAATTAGTTATAGATATATTAAATAATAATATTTATATAAATCATACCATTAAGAGTTTAATTTTATTCTATTATCATCGATTAGTTAAGAATTATTCATTAAAATTAGAGTTTCTGGTGATAACCACTTCATTTTTCAAGGATGTTTGGGTTCTGTACTTTTAGTACACGTAAATTGAAAATAATTATATCATATAGAACTATTAATAATGATATAAATTATATATATATATTAAATATATATATATATATATATATACATTCTCAAAATTTTGAGGTAGAAAAATGAATTATATTGTTCAAGGGGATAGTAGGCCATACAAATGCATAAATGAGATTTCCACTATTCTATATATGGAATGATAGAAGGGTAAATAGTAATTCAAATTTATATAATCATTAGTATATCATATACATAAAATATATTCGTGATATTCATCTTTATTAAAATTCATCTAAAGCATTAATAACAAACAAATAACATGGCTCCATAGATGTGGTAGTCAGCACATACACATGAGTGTGGATATCATTTAACAGTGGATTGAATGGTAATAAGTTATATATGATATTATAATAATATAATAATAACTATGTGATAAATATAATATAAAAACATTAAATCCATCCTGTAACAATCCAGATGATATGGGCTTGAGAAATGAATTTTATTTCTATGTAGAGACAGTAATGCGTACGTACACACATGTGATAATTTAACATTATATTTTATCTGAGAGAGGGTGGATAATGGTGATTTAATAATAATTATAAAAACAATAATAAAATTTAAACATAATTATCATTCACTTTTTATTACTTTATGATAAATAACACATATTTAGATGATAAAAAATAATATTTAAAAAAAGTTATCTGTTATAGTGATTGACTCTTATTTGAGATAACTCCTTTATATCTACTCCATAAGATCCTAAGAATGTAAATTTAAGATGAATATTATAACTATAATTGGGATAGATAATTTTATAATGGATTTTTTAATGGTTGGGTAGATCTATAAGGCACAGAGTTGTGTAGCTAATATAAATGAGGGGTTCTATTTTATAAGGTAGGGAGAGGACAAACTTGGAATTTATTATAACATTAAACTATTATAAATTCATTATCAATTAAAAATAATCCAATGGATTATGAATTCAAATAAAAATGATATAGGGTCCATATAACATCATCTAATGAATTATATATTGGCTTTTTGGTCATTTTATACCTTATCATTTTCAATTAAGCCCTTGTTACAAATGTTTACCTCAACTATGTGAATAACGTTTAAAATATAAAGGGTTATGAAAGGTGCCATAAATAGAATAATAAAACATAAATGGGCCATTTCTTATACTTTCATCCATTTTCCATTTACATGAAAAATCATAACATTTTAATTTTTTTAAAACCTTTAATAATGTAATATTTATTATAAAATATAATTTATTTCAATTTTAAAACTATCAATTAAATTTAACATTAATGACTTCTAGGAATATGTATAATTAAAATATAAACATTTCATAAATCCCTATAATGTCACATTTATCTATGAAATTCAGCGAACCTAATAAATCTCTCAAATTATATTAATTTTATTATTTATAAATTCATTTATTTTATTTTTTGTATTATTTAATGAAAAATTATGTCAATATTGCGTAAGAATTTAATGTAATTATATAATTTAAAAAAACTATAAATATATTACTTTCTTGAAAAAAATTTCATTATTCTAAAAATAAGAATAAATATTTATTCGCAAATTTTTTTTCCAACTAAGCACACCGAAGAGATACCTAAATGTATGAGTGTGACATTTCATATTTTTCTTCAAGTTATATATTATTTTGGTCATTTTCATGGAAAATAATTCCTTAAAGAAATTAATTCGGATACAATGATTATAATTCTCTAATTACATTCATCATATAAAATTTATAGTTAAAATTGTTGACCTTGTCAAGTAGTTTTAACCAAGGTAAACCCAATTAATCCTTTATCAAGGTCATAAATTTTACCACGGTTACTATTCATAAATCCTAAAAATTAAAGGGACCAGTTTATCTAATTTAGACCTCATAAAAAATATGGAATCTATTTTGAATAATTTAATTTATATAAGTTTTAAAAATTCAGTTTAAAATAAGGGCGCAAAATATGATAAAAATAATATTATAGAAAAATATTTTTTTAAGTATACTACTAAATTTACTCATTTTTCATGCATAAAAAAATATTAGATGTGTCCTAAAACATTCTATAGAATATAAATTTCTATAAAATATTTCCAAAAAAGTAATTAATATATTTTATTAAGATAAAAATCCATTATATGCACAAAAACTGTTAAAAAATACATCTTCATCATTTTCCAATGATTCATTATTTTCATTTATAATTAATTTATAACTAATGAATTCAGTTTGTATATAAGTAAACACTAAATTTATTATAACCTTGTAATTACAATTCATAACCAATAATACTATGTTTATGAAATAATTTTCAATTTAAAATATAATATTTTAATAGTATATTGTAATTCATTTAAACTCGATATGTTTAGTGTATTACATGTTATCGAAGAAATTACTTTTATTTGAAAACAAATTTATCATAAAATCTCCTGGTGTGACATAAAAATCTTGATATGAAATATGATTAATATAAATTGATGTAATATCACATTACAACTTAACACAAGCTTTGGTGGATCCACTCATCAAGCGAAGGACTTCAGTTTGGGTAGAAACGAGAGAATAGAATAGCCTAGACAAAAGAACTAAAAATATGGAATCTATTTAAAACAAAGCTGGAGATATTTATATAACATGTAAAAGCAATATTAGAAGCTATTGGACATTTATACTTATTTGGAACCCCCTAACCCAATGAATAGAAGAAAAATCAATGGTCATTTGATGATGGAAATAAAAGGGACAATCATGATATTTATGATCACTAAGAGAGGTGGGGGTGAGTCAATGATTTTTTTTATATTTTAAACCTTTATAAACATAATTTTTCTCATGTCAAGGATTTAGGAATTATTATAAAATACTCATACAAGAAAAATATATAAGAACTCAAGAATTTATGTGGTTCACTACTCAGTAAGAGTAGTTAGTCCTATAAATGGTTTGGAAATAATAAAATACATCAAAAACCAATCGAAAACAATATGTTTATATGGTTGGAACAACAAAGTGATATCCCAAATATTGAACTACATTATAATAAACTCAATGTAAATGTGTTACACATATAGATATAATATGTAACAAATATATATAACAAATTTTACAAACCCTCATCAACCATATTAGTTTTTTGTTACTATGCTGATTGTAATTATTCACGCATGAAATTCATAAAAATACTTCCTTTTTTACATTATTTCCTAGACAAAGTAATGAGATCACTTGTTAGAATCATGAATAAAACATAACCCTGTTTAAAATTGACTTGGTTTCTCTATATGGTCATCCATCTAGAAAACTCCATTGGGTACCTTCTAAAACAACTAACACATTATTAAATTCTCTCTATTTTTTGACCTCTAAAAATATTCTATATGTCCCACCTGATATGAATCATTTTCAGGAAACTTATATCGCATACCTCTGATAACAACTCCACTATGAATTTTTATCTTCTTCTTATTCTTCCTTTAAAATTAGATTCCTTGATTAAAAATATTCTTACCGAAACATTGTATTCCTTATTTATATATAGATTAACTATTTGAAACTATATTTTTAAGAACAATAGATTGTACGTCCATGCACAATATTTATTATGGGTTTATTTATACACCCCTTTATATAGGTATCTTTAGAGGTGTAAATGTGGGAATCCAAATTTATTTTCCAACATAATGAAAAACCTAAAATTCAAAACTCAATCATAGAAAATATTTTATTATATAATTATAAAAGCTTTTAATGTATTCATAATGATTCTCAGAAATTTGATCATACACAACATTCAAAATAATTCCTCCATTCATGGATGGAATAAAATATTTTTCTCCTGCGATATTGATAACTTTGAAAGATCATATTCAAATTATTACAACAAAATATATTTACAACATATTCATAAATAATATTGAATTATTAAAACATTATAAACCGTAATTTTCTCATAAAATATTTATAAATGTTCTTATGTCCATTAATACTTCTTCTATTGTTTTAAGATTACTTTTGTATGAACATTTTGGATAGCATCCTTTAGAAACGTCCTTTTTCTAATGAATTGTATCAGAGCTCTTTTTATATTACCTTCATATACCATCCTATGTTTGATGATATTTTTACCAATCAATCCATATGATCATATTTTTAGTAACCTCAACAATACAACTCTATAGATTTCTATCATATTGATATTATACAAAAGGTTATTCCGAGATTCTTTGTCTAATGGAACTTCATCATGTAGTACATTGTAGATTTGTAAGTCTTCCACATGGAATTCATATATAATACTTGCATACTAGAATCTAAAGTACACTTACATATTATCGAAAGAACCCATTATACATATTTGACAAATAATCTTCAGAACATAACCCCTATTAAAATTATTCTATCTGGTGGAATAACTCAAAACTTTTTCATTTTAAATTTATAAATGAAAATGAAATTCTCTATCTTTTTTCTTATTATTGTATAAGGATATTTTATTATCCTCATGATATTTGAATCATTCAGAAAATAAAATCATAAAAAATAAAATATTATCTAATGATCCATGAATGAAAATATTATAAACATCCAACACAAGAACTATGTCAAAAATTTCAAACATTAATAGTCCATCTATTAGACATAATTAAAAAAACAATGCAGGTTAATCTCTATAAATTCAAAAAATGTTGTAATTATTAAAATCTTATAGTGTTTTATGTTAAGTAAAGAAATATAAAATAGATATAACAATTTCTTTATACAAACTAATATATATTTTAGCTCTTCTAAAACCATCCCTAACAATTTAATCCCTACAATCCCCCTCTTTTGATATTTTTGTCAACCAAGGAACATACGTCACTGAAACATTGTAACTCATCAAATAGACCGAATATCAAAGAATTATAAGCCTAAATGATTGATATTGTTATTGGAAAGAATAATCTTGGATCAATGATGTCATGTCATTAATAATTTTTAAAATAATAATATTTTTTGTACACCTCCTAGGAAAAATATTCTTACTCCTGGAAGAATCAACACAAACACATATTCATCCTCTAAGAGTAATTTTTTCCAAAATCCACTTCAAAAACACATTTAAAATATTTTACCCATTATAAAATCACATATTTCTTATATTAAGAACTCCACTTAAATACATGATTTCCTTCAAAGATGTAAAATACATACCAAATGATAAATTTATGTTACAATACTTTTCCTCCCCATGAAAATATTATACAAAGTCATGATCAAGAATGTAAGAGTATTACATACATTATACTCTAATATATGAAGGTTTAACACCCTTTATAATCCATAATTTATGAGATGCGACCTTTTCTAAGGTATTTTTAAAGATATTAGTAAAATGTTTCATTGTTGGAACAAACTCTATATTTAGTTCATTATATTCCAAAATCCATTTTAATGAACATGTATTTTATATAATTATGATTGAAACAATATTGTTACACTAGTTTTTTATTGATATTTATGTAAATCTTATTATCACAACCCAAGAGATGGGGAAACACTATATTATTAATCATGTCATCTAACTATATATTATTCCACAAAAGATTAGTTTCAACTTGATTAGAAGAAACATAATCGTATTCTTCTATTCTGAGAGTTACTAAATATTTAAATTTATTTTCCATCTAAAAAATCATTAAACCGAGACATAAACTCTATTAAATGTGTAATTTCATTAATCCATACATTATAACCAATATATATTTGTATATTCAAACAAACTAATCATGAGTTCATTTTCATATTTTAACCGAAAATATCTAATGCATTATATATCTCTGATAATTATCATTACATCAATGAGATATGATATCTTGGTGAAATTTTATACCTGACACAATGTATAAAATTATAGAATATATATAGTATTGAATACAATTGATAAATTAAGATTCAAAACAAATGAATAATATCTTTTTTATGTACCTCATATCCTTCACCATTTTTTGACACCATTGTTCCAATTAAAATTATTGTGAAAACTAACATTGATTCTTCTATTCTAAACTCACATAGATGTTCTTAGCATACATAACATTAGATAGAAAAATATTTTTCTTATTTTAGTATAAATTTATGCTAATAAAGTATTTAATTTATCCTATCTTGGAAATCTCAATCAATTCCTTCATTTCCTTAGAAATCATCTTACATGTGTCTTTATCATTCATTTAAAATATGATGTCATCAACAAACAAATTTAAAATTTGGAAAGCCACATGATTTTACATTTTACATATTCCACTATAAACTCTTCATTCATTGAAGATAATCTCTATTAATAAAGTATAAAATTTTAAATAAAAACTCAAAGATCTTGTTTCATCATATAAAAAACCATTTTCAACATTGTTCACATATGTTTCTTATTTCTAATGAATGAAGCCACATGGTAATTTAATATAAAATTCTTCATTGATATCTCTGTTAAGAAAATATAACATGAAATTCCACTAAAATATATTAAATAAAGATTAATAAAAATATATATTCTAATATTATGTAATTTTACAGTATAAAAAATGGCTCATCAAAATTAATGCATTCAATTTTTGAACAAACATTGTAAACTCGTTCATTCTTTTTTTCTTATCACATCATTTTTTCAGTGAACCTATCTTAGAAAAAATTGTAGATATACAATTCTTATTTTTTGGGTTGGCTAAAATATCAAATGTATATTTATTATCAATATGATACTGTTAATCATTTATATAATAAATTCACTCCCAATTCCCTAAACCTTCATCATCATCTTATTACTCAAATCATAAATAATAAGTAGTATGTGAAACTAACTTTTATGTGGTTCTAGTTTGAAAATTTATTTAATATAAAATGGTTTTCTAAATGTGAATTTTATTCATTAGACTAATATGGTATGAATATAACTTTTCATCTACACTTGATATAGTTATGTTCGAATAAAAATATCATGAAGTTTCCACATTTTTTACTTTCATTAAGATCATTTTAACATTGTTCAACTACATTCACTTAATCTTAACATTCATCAACATCTATAAATAAATGGAAAATTTATAATCAAAATATTCAAGAAATTTAACATCTATGATTTCATCCATATTTCATGTTTCGTTATTTTTAAACCTATATCCACTAACATAGGGATGTAATCAAAGAAATATTATATCAACTCCTCTCTGATCGAACATCCCATGATTTTAACACATATCATTTATTTTAATAATACAATAAAAACATATGTTTAAAAAAAATTTGTACCTTTGTTGAGGCATTGAGAAGAATAGGGTGATGATCAGCGGTCAGCTTAAGAAGAGTGTTGTTGGAGATAAAGTCACATTTATCTGAAGCAAAAACACATATTAATTCTCTATAAAATTTGGATGCAAACACTTTGTTATAATGTCTCCTATAACAGGTGTATTTCACTCCTATGAGATTAATCTCAATGATATTATTTTCCATAATCAAGGCATTGAATTCTATAGTGGAGATAGAGGAATGTGAAGGGCCATTTTTTTGTAGAGATAATAATGTAATTAAAATCACTAGTAAGAAACCAACGAGCATTTATTATATTTCATAGATTAGTTAGATCATGCTCGAGATTTCTTCATTCTTGATATTTGTTTTGGCATAAAAAGGGGAAATAACTATGTGTGCCCACAATATTTAAGGTGCAACTAAAAATTTGATCTGAGATGTTGGAGTTATTTTTATCATGTAAATAAAAGTGTGAAAAATTCCATTGAGAATCCGCATTAAGGGTGGTATTGATAGCACCAATAAAAAAATAGTTCTGTGGAAATTTATAAATGTATTTATTAGAGAAGGTGATTTTAGGTTCAACATTCGCAAATATAATTCAGCGATGGGTATGAATCATTCGTTTTAAAACATTGAACATGTTAGGTTTAGCGATCTCATGGAAATTATAAAATAGAATATTCATTGAAACTGAAAATTGGAGATAGAACTCCAATTTTTCTATTTACAGGAACCCTTGTTTATTTTAGACCGTCTATTTTTTTGGTGCTATGGGTTTTGTCCTGATCATTTATAGTCAAGTTTGGATTCTTCATTAAGGGTTTATTTGATGGTTCATGCAATAATGGGTCCATGGAATCTGTAGAACACATCAACAAATGTTTTTAATTTGTTTGGAATTCAGATTTTCATTATTCAATATGTAGGAAGACCTAGTTACTGAATAAGAAGGTGTTCCTAGAGATTTTATAGGAGAATAATTATTATGATTGTCCATGAATATATCTGAATAGGATAACTACTACTATGGTAATGCGTCCTTATTATCCTGCGTATTAGTAGAGTCTTGTACTAATGTATTATAACTACGGAAAATAAAATCAAAATTTTCCTGAGTAACTGGTTGCATAGTCATGGAAGTGTTGTTTTTTTAGGACTTAATAGGCTACAAGTAGAAGTGTGGTCGGTAGGGGGAACAATTGGGATAGTTATGGTTTCATTTTTCAAATCTAGTATTGTAGTAATTATTTCAATTTCATAAAACATGGACACATTGTTTCAACTATTGTATTGAGAAAAAATCTTATTATTTTCCATGTAATTAGATTTGGATTTTATTAAAACTTTTTCTTAATTGATCTACATACCTATATTTCATCATATACAGTCTCTTCATGTTATGGCAGCATACTTCATATCTAGTAGTGTAGTTACAATTATCATCTTCTTCAAAAATGGAAAAATAGTTTCTACTTTTGTATTGAGAGAAAATCTTAATATTTTCATTATAATAGGATTTGGATTTCATTCAATCTACTTATTTATGGTTATAAATACCTATATTTTATCATAATCAGTCTCTTCATGTTCCTTTAATTGTAATGAATTTACCAGAAACATTTCAAACATATTTACATCCAAAGTAATTGAGTGGTAACATTCATTTTTTAAATTCGTATATATATAACCACTTTTATAGTAATAAAATACATATCATAATCAAGACATTTACAAATCACATATTCTATGTCAAATTAGTTATATTATTCTTTAATAAATTTTTTAATCTTTCCACTCATGGAAACTTTAAAAAAATTTCCTAGCCGTCCTTTTTTTTATTCACAAACATACAATTTAATATTTCGTAAGTGGTATGATTTCTATTTATATCATCTATAGATAGAGTTTTAGCATATCTCTCTCCTAGTTATAATATTTTTATAACAATTTTATCAATAACAAATTTTTAATATCATTTAAACAAATGATGAATCATTAAAATTCATATTAAGATATCTTATAATTTAAACAATGTTATTCTCCAGTATAAGGAAATCACCAAAAAATCATAATCACCCATTTTATGGTCATCATAATTCAACCATACGATTTTTAAATTCACATTTTAAATTTTTTTATTACCATTTTTGATGTTATCCATCATTTACCAATTTCATTTAGCCCTTATATCCCCTATAACTCTAAGAATGTCACTTTTTTAGAGTGAGTACAGTTTATTATTTTGGATCTACCATCATTCTCTAAATTCATGTAATAAACAAAAATTAGAGAAAATTATTCATTACTTTATGGAAATCCATCTATAGTGTTATTGAGGTATCTATAACAATGGGATACAATATATGAGTATTATGACTTTTAAAATATAACAGTTCTTTCCATCGATAATTGGAATCCCATTAAAGCACACAAAAGTCTAATATTCAACAAAATATTCAATATATTTTTTAAAATGTTACCATAAAAACAATGATGGAATCCTTAAATATAATACCTCGTGAATGGGAAAATGAGGATATATGTAATGAATGGTAGGGGTATGGGTGATTCAGTGACATTCTATTTTTATAATTTTAATCTTAGGGAAGAAAATTACTTCTATTTAATATTTATCTCATTGATAAAACTAAATAGAATAAGAATACAAATGAATAATATTATTTAAAAGGATATCTATTTAGTAAGAGTATCATGTACTTGGAAGGATCCTTAAATAATCCAATACAACCCAATTGACTAGAAAACACTACTTTTATTTGTTTATAATAAGCATGGAATATCCATAAAAATTAATTTTACTATAATTGAAAAACAATGCATGTTTTCTTCACAAATACAAAATATGTAAAAATTATATTGTAACAAATTTTAGACAGCTTTAAAATAGTTTCAATTTTATTTAAATATGCTACTTTAAATTCATTACACATTAAATCCATGATAATACATCTTCATTACATTCATTCCAAAAAACAAGAGATAATTTTCTTCAAGGGATACTTAATAAATTTTTTCCCATTCACCATCCAGTTTTTCTATTCAGTCATCCTTTTGGTTTGGTACATTTTGATATCCACTAATACAATCTTATATTCTATTAATCCATTCAACTATGTAAAATTCTTTTTGGTAATCTTTGTATGAAGATTTATCATGCGTCTTTTTTATGGTTCCTCTAATCACAACACCTATGAACAATTTAAATTTATATTTATTATTACTCAAAAAAGAGGTAAGTTGGTTGAGAACAATCCCTCTCAAACTATGGCCTTAAGTTTTTTTCTATTAATATCTATAGGAATATTACTTCTTTATTACTTTAAATTTTACTCACATGATTAAGACATAGAAAAGGTTTGTATATAAAACCATTTATACTGGTGAGGTAAAAAGTGTAATGGTGGGAAACAAAAAATTATTTTCAACCATAATAAAAACACTAAACTCTATAAATCCCACATATAATAAATAATTTCGGATTATCCCAATGAATTATATTGCATTCTCGAATCATCTCAAAATTTAAAGAATCCAAAACCTTCAACAAAATCCATTATTCATCCTCAAAAATCATGGATTGTACTCCCATGGTATTTGAAATTTTAAAAAATAAGCTTCACATAATCAAACTATATTTTAATTTAAAATGTTTCATGAATACCTGGGAAATGATTGAAAATCACACCACTAAATTGACATGCATGAAGTCTGTAAAAATTATTCATTCTGTTGAGACTATGTGATATTTCAAAATAACTTCATCAAAAAAATTCGAGAACATCCTTTATAAAATTACTCATTATGTGGAATATAATCAGAACACTATATATATTACATTCTTAATCAATCCTTTATCTCTTGATATTTTCTAGTGAACTGTTCATCCAAATATATTTATAGAATCTACAACTACACAACTTCAATCATATCAATTAGGTAGATATTGTATAAAAGGATAATCTATTAGAATTATACAGTTGGAATTTTTCTGATATGACATCATTCATTTAAAACTCAACGAATATGACATCATCCATAAGGACCTAATATAATTAGTAATCAATCGATAAGGACTTAATTTAATTAGGGCATCATTAAGAAATATTTTTTCTAATGAAATTCGTCAGAATATGCATTAGAACTAAATCAAATTTTTTATGATCGATAAATTTCCCCAAAATCAAATTCAAACTCTATACATTTAATTAATCCTTAAAAAGCATCTTGAACAACCTTTACACAGCTATCAAAATAAATAATTACAACTAAACCTTTTTTTGAAAGCATCTATCTAGTAAATTTCATTAGGACATTATAGTATACAATTTTCATTTAAAAAATTTACCCCCCTTTATTTTAATGCTATTATTATGATATATTTTTTAAATCATAGTTTTGGAAACATTACAAATAAAAAAGTATCACTAGATTTAAAACATTCTCCAAAAACACAATCCAATGATTCTTGAAATGAGAGAAGATAATCATTCAACACAAACACTATGTCCAAACGTTTCAATTTGTAATAATCCTTGTGTTGGACTTCATTTGGATAAATTAATTGATCCGTCTCTTTCCATTAATAAATTTTTTAATTAATAAAAAATATAACTGGTTTATGTTATGATAAAAAAAAATTTAAAGCAAACCATCTCTACCCAAAGAAAAACATCTCTCAAAAACATTGAAAGCACCACCAAACATAAAAGTCACAACCGGAACACCAAAGAGCCATTTGAAAATGTGACATCCCACATCAAATATACTACCTCAAAATTGGGGAATTTATTTTATGAAATCAATTAGAGTTAAAAGGGTAAAATAACATATTTCTTATTTAAAAAAATTCAGGATCCAACTAGCTGGCTAGTGGGTCTTACCAGCTATCATGTGGGATTACAGTGGTTTTCCAAGCCTATTGGATGGCCATAGGCTAGCTAGTGGTTTACAACAAGCTTTCCAGTATCACTAAAAATCTTAGGATAAATTCCATGGCCTCCACTCATCCCCCCCCACCTATTCTACTCCTTTAATCCCCATTGAAATCTTCATAAAAGACAATAACAAGGGGTTTCATTACAATTTTCCATGTATGTACTTGAAATGAAGAGTGGGGACTTTCACCATGTTAATTCAAACATGATCCATGATAATATTTAAATTATTATAGTGAATAAGTATGAGGGAACTGAGAAGATATCCAATATTTATACTTAGTCTAATGATTCTTTCAAAATCCCATACAGGGGAACGAAGATTAATAAACAAGTAATGGAATTGTGTCGGGTCAATATTTTCTGTGTAAATAAATGGAAATAGAGGAAGAATATATCTAGAACTAAGAACCACGGGGAATATTTATGTGAATTTTTTTATTAATGAAATTAATTTATGTCTAAAAGTTGTTATTAGATACAACTATTGGTTCTCACATATGTATCCAATTAAAAGAATTATGTACATTAAAAGAGTCTCATAAGTGAAATTATATCTAAGTGCTACTAAAAGATCCATGCTCACTGTAATATATATTCGAGAGTACCAATTCATTCTTACAACAATGATAATATTAGATTTATTTTTTTAGTATATTCCATTAGTCACTAAATACATTTTTTATGTCCATTATTGATTTGAGTGGATTTATTTTCAATTGTGAAAATATATTTTCTTACTTAACTAATTATGAAATTTTGTATGTTCAGTCTCATTTAATTAATGTAATTTAAATGATTTATTATATCAATCATTTAATGAAAATTGATAATAGAACTAGGTTGTAGGACTCATGGCAGACTCCACTTTGGAATCATAGCATAGGTCACGTAAATGAAATGGGCTTGCATAAATTTTTCCCAGATGTATATTTAAATTATATTGAATAAAAACTCATAGAAAATAGCATGCTTGTTACCAATGAAATATGACAGATGCTACATTTTTTGGACAAGGTGAAATGTCCATAGAGCATCTTGAGATGGTTCATACTGATCTGTTTGGACCATTTATCGTAGAATCAACGGTGAATATCCATACATAATATATATTTTTGTATTATTTTATTAGATATGGACATATATACATAAGTTAGTATAATATATATTCTTTTGTTGATTGAAGCTATATTTGAATTATGTTGAGAACAAAAATCATAATAAAATTAATATGTTATTGTTTCTGGGGCTTTCATCGGGGAGCGCGTGCGTGCACATCCGTCACACAGAGGATGCACAGATTATTTCCAACATTCCTTCTTTCCAATGGTGGGCTTCATTCTCTCCTTATTCAGAAACATCTTCTCCTTGTTTGCAACAGGATGATGGGATGTGGGTTCCTCCTTCTGTGGATTCTTCCAATGAACTCGTCACCCATTTCGGGTCTCCCTCAATGCTTTAATAGGTGTTCCTAAAACTCTTCCTAGTACCATATCTTTATGGCCACCATTTAATTACACATCATTCGTCGAGACGCTCCATGGTGTCTAGTCGGGGAAACAACATTCAGTTAGGGGAGTGGTCGCACTGAGGCATCATTGGCATGTCTTGACAATGGAGGATTGGCATTTCTATCTTCTATCCCTTATAATAGGGATTCTTTAGGGCGTGGATGCCCAATGTATACCACATTGAACGCGTTGAATTGTATTCCATAGGAATGTATCTGAGTTTTTCCTCAAATTCCCATGTTTAACACTGGGTATGCCGTGAGTTTAACATCCAATGAAGATAGATCGGACATATCATAACAATGAGAGTGGATCAGATAAAAGAACCCCCCAAGAGGGAATGTTGATATTGGGGATGACACGTGGGTTGTTTCCCAAACACTGTGGAGTGGAATGAGGTGGCATGATCCCACCGAGATGTGGTGGCACGGGTATGAATCAGGATTGGTGATGAAGTGAAGGGGCTTGAACCTCGTGTAGGCATCCTATGTATCCCCTAGGCATGGAAACAAAGTCCACAATGTTCGGGATGGAATGGGGCCTACCCTCTGAGGTGGCCCACAATGATGGGTGGATGTGTCTTAATCTCTAAGGTGGCCCTCAATGATGGATGGAATGGGCTTACGCTATAATGTGGCCCACAATGGTTGATGGATGGGGCTCACACTCTGAGGCAGCCCATAGTGATGGATGGATGTGGCATACACTCTGAGGCAGCCCACATTGATGGATGAAATGGGTGCTCTATGGGGGACCACAATGGTTTATAGATGGAGCTCACACTCTAAGGCGGCCCAAAATTATGGATGGATGGGGATTGCACCCTGAGGATGAACACAATGATGGACAGATGGGGCTTACCCTATAAGGCGGCCCATATTGATGGATGGAAGTGGCTTACACTCTGTGGTGTCTCAGAATTATGGATGGAATAGGGTTTACACTCTGATGTAGGCCACAATGGTGGATGGAATGTGGATTACACTATAAGGTGGCCAACAATGCGGGATGAATGGGACTTACACTCTGAGGAGGCCCACAATGATGGTTGGATGGAGCATACACTCTATGGGGGACCACAATGATGGCTAGATAGGGATTATACTATATGGTAGCCCACAATGATGGATGGACGGGGCTTACACTCTGAAGCACCCTACAATGGTGGTAATGGATGGATGGGGCTTACCCTCTGAGGTGGCCCACAATGATGGATGTATAAGGCATACAATTTGAGGGATCCCAAAATGGTGGTTATGGATGGATGGGGATTACACTTTGAGGAAGCCAACAATGATGGATGGATGGGGCTTACACTCTGAGGCGGCCCACAATGATGGATCGAAGGAGTTTACACTCGGAGGTGGCCCACAATATTGATGGATTTAGATTACACTCTAAGGCGTCCAACACTAAAGGATGGATGTGGCTTACACTCTAAGGCGGCCCACAATGGTGGAGATGGATGGATGTGGCTTATAGTCTTAGGCGGCTCAGAATGGATGGTGAACCGACAAGAAGAGGTCAGAACGACCGGGTGGCGGGCTTGATCCTTGTGGTGGCTTCCTATGTATTCTCATGGTACGGAATTAAAGTCCGCTTAGTATGGTTGGTGTCGGCGAACCGACGTGATGATGGACCGGGGTCCGATGGGTATTAGGATTGATCCTCAAGAAGGCTACCTACGTACCATTCGATGACATTGATAAATGTCCTTGTATTTCGGGTGTTGCTTTTAAAATCATGTGGGTGGGGTTTGTGCCCTAGTTGATATTTACTCTAAGCCCATGTGAGTCCTGCTCTAAGTGAGAAAGAAGAGTCGGTAGAGACATGATGATCACGTCACGAAGGGTGAGTCTATGGGAAGTGAAGAGGGGCTTACGCATTGGGTGGCCCATGATGCTGGGACTTACTCCTTGATGGAGGCCTGAGGGTGACAAAGCGTAGAGGAAGAGGGGACGTACGAAGGTGCATGGGAGATAACATCATTAAGAATGGCTTGGGGCTTACACCAAGGAGGATTCCCTTCCCACACAGACAAACGCCACTCCCATAAAAAGGATATCATCTCCTGTGGAGAACAGGGAGGCATGGAGAATGTCCAATGTGGGGGCACCCCACTTGAGAGGCACATGGTGATGTCACAGTTTAACGTCGTGTGTTGAGGACGAGGGTACATGTCAGTTTAACGTCCTGCAGCTTGGACGAGGTGGGATCACTCCGCACCACTATGACTTACATGACTCGTACCCTTTACTCCTTATAGAAGGGAAGGTACCTGTAATGCCTTAGTCAAGGGGGGGTCGCAGAGCGAACCATTGTGGGGTCCTCATTAGCGTGGCTATGCGAAGAAGCAATAGCTGTTAACGTGCCTATGTAAAGAACCATGAGGCAAAGAAACGCAATGGAAAAAACCACCCAAGGGACCTTGAGGTTACATTGTACATTCCTAGAAGGTAGTACGGGAAATTAGCACATGATGTGTATGCCTGATGTGTATGCCCAGGGAATCTAGAAGGCGGACATCAGGAGCCTACGAAAGGAGGCACTCGGGGAGCATCGAGGTGATAGGTCCCGGGGGTTACACACAAAGAAATGGATGGCGTGCAAAACACTAGGATGGTCCGTAATTGGGGAAGAGGGCATGTGCGAGTCTAGTAGGATCGCACAGAAGGGATATTAATTGTGCATGAGTGGAAAAGGCCGCACCCAAAGGTAATGTCTCACCCAACGAAAGGAATTTCTTGCAATTGGGCCATTTTGCACGCAATATAAAGAATTGCATGCAACGAAGGATTCCTAAAGGGTTTGGAATTCTATTTATGCCAGTGGTATCGTGCACAAAGGTGGATCCCAGGGTGAGGTGTCAAGAAAAGGATCAGTATATGAATGCCATCTTGTGTGCGCCTAATTTTGATTTCACTCAAGAGAGACATTTCAAATTCCTCAACCCCAAAATGGAAGGTCTCTCCATCTATTTATATGCATCCGGCGGTGCGTAATTCAGGGTGGACGCAAAACATGCGCATCCGAGACGGCGGCACAGAAGTTTAACCATACATGGCATAATTGAGAAATTATTTCATGCCTCCTCTAGGGACCCTTCATAAATCCTGAACCCATTTTTTCTGCGACTCTACATTTCCGCACATATACCCCTTTTTTCGTACAACAATTCTGGTCCCTCTAGACCGAGCCTCTGGGTCCAAATATGACATTGCTTTTTCATTTCAAAACATCCATTATTAATTAATGAATTTTTGACATCTACAAATTCCCCCCCCCCTCAGAATTGAATCGGCAAGAGGATGCAATGATCAGATTCCGAGGGAAATATCGAAACACTGAATTGTTGGGCTTCATGGGCCCCCTGCGCGCAAAAAATGGAGTGGCGCACAAAACACCGATTGGTGCGGAATCAAATTTCCACAAGGCACAAAACCTCATCTTCGCCTATAAATGGGAACTTGGGTTCGAGTCTCCGTATGCAACATTCTCACGGGACATGCTCTGAGCTCTCATGCGCTATATTGCTTCGGCTCCTGCGCGTAATAACCGCTTTGTCTATGTGAAATTGCTCTATGTTTTTGTCACACCGATAAACATATCACGCTCTAATGCTTCATTTTTACCTCTTTTAATGTATGAGAAAATTTCGTTTACATTCCCCATTTCATTACATACTTGTCACATTGGATTAACTTTCTCAACCACAATACCAAAATAAATAGAAATCTATCCATAAGATCATTTAGGCGTTGAGAAACAAAGATGCTCTCACTATTACATCGTTTGATTGTGGAAGAGCCAACCAAGCATCGGGCATTTGAAATTCAAACCTGGATTTCCAAGGAGAATAGGGAGGCCCATCCAAAGAAAGGGACATCAGACCTGATCAATGTACCGCCTTCTCTATGTGCTCTTGCAGACGAACGAGGCAATTCCAGGGGCATTGAAATCAGTCCGATCAGAGGGAAATGAAAAATTGTGAATTACATTACCCCAAATTCGGAACACTGTTGAGGGGAGTCGCAAAGAAAGACGTGTGTTGATAGTGTTCAAAACATAACATCCTTGTTGTCTGATCTTGAAATATGAATAATAAGTGATGGCTGACCGCTGACCATGTTTGCAACATGGGGCCTAACTCAAATATCGTTGATCAGTCTTATGGAGCGTTGGCACAAGATAGTAGGTATACAATAGGTCAATCATCCATATAGTTAGGATGTCCTTTTGAATGTGAATGATGATGAAGATCCGAATAATGGGGAATGCAATGCATGGAATGTGATGTGGTGGTTTGTTCAAACAGAATCCAACACTCTTGAAACTATGCCACCACAACAAAAGCACATTATGATGGTGCATTAATATGGTCATAAAACATTCCTAGTATGAGGCAGGACCACTGGAGAGGGAACTATTGCTTCACAATGCCATTAGGGGGAATCTGAAACTTTTTCATTGCAAATGATACAGTTGCACAATTCCCCAGGTGGGGCAGAATAAGTGGAAAACAGTGGGAAAAATGATGAGATTGGTGATTCCCAGGGCTGGACCCAAGATGAAATGTCTGGGTGTTCCTACGTATCTCATAAGAATGATAATCAAGCAATGCATAGTCCTTGATAGGTTCTTGTTTTATGGTCTTAGAGCTTCGAACTGAAAGACCACAAGAGATTCATGGTATGGTGCTTATGAAACATGACATGAATGATGACGTAAGTCCCGATTACCACATGTTCCTGGGGAATGTGCTCAGGTGAGGGGAGCGAACATGAATGTTGATCTGGTCCTATGACAATGTACACATGCATTATTTCATACCCCATGAGGATGGGGATCAAGCTGCACATAGTTCTAAGATGGGGGGCATGGTATGTTACCAATTCCATGAATGAAATGAGGCATGCGGGTCTAGCCCTCGCAGCAAAAAAGAGAGGCATTTGATGTTTCTTATTGGTCCTTGAAGGTGAATGGGATTTTTCGTTGTGAAGCAACAAGCCTAGGGTGGAAATTCTTGGCATCACCACAATAATAAAGGTGTATACTGGCGTTGACCAAAGGTAGGGAAAATGAACAATACCCAACATGATTTCCCTTATAATGATGTCACCACAATGGAGATCCATTTATCATAGTGCGGTTAGGAAGATAATTTCATAGTTTATGGTCATGTTATAGAAACAAGCATCAAAGTTTAAGTTCATATAGATTTGACCTGAGTGAATGTGCATGATGCGATAAAGTGTACCCGACATGAATGGTGATGATGCCTACATCATCACTGCGTGCAGTCCCCGAGATAAAAGCCTCTAACCAAGAGGCCTGCAAGGGAAAGATGATAAGAGACAAGAGTAGCGAGATCCCAGCAGAGCTAGACCCAAAAACATGATGTCCTTATGACCCCACATACCCCATGAGGATTAGGGTCGAGCCGCAAGAGCTATTAATGATGATCTTAGTTTATGTTCATAGATCTCGGACTGTGGGGACCCCCATAGAACGTCGTATTATAGCTTGTTCCCTTGACGCGCAATAGCGCACTAAGGGATAGTTCCAAGAGTGTTGAAATCCCACATGAACATAATGAGGATAGAGAACAATGTGAATCATATAACCAATAATCAAGGCCTGAACGGGATGGCATGATGACAGAGGAGTACTTCTGAATATGTTCACAAAACAACTTCTCATCGCGTTAGCTTTAATTGGGGACAAAAAAAAGAATGTCAGCCATTGAACATGTTCGCAACACTGGACATGTCAGAATTTGTCATCTGAAACCCACGGGGGGTGTTTTCCCATAATGGTAGGAGAGCCCACAACCGTAGTATCCATGAAATTTTTTGGGGGTCCCTTTGGCTGGGAAATGATAAAGGGGCCCAATGGAAGAGAAACACAAAGACTGAAAAGTGGATGGAAACATGCCAATGTTGAATCTGACACTCCATTTCCTAGACCATAGTACTCTTAAACACATCAGCAAACTGTTGTAATGGGGTAAAAAGGGGGTATGCAACCTGAGAGGGCCGATTTGAAGTAAAAGAGCGTATAATGGGGGATGCAGTACTCTCCAGCGGAAATAAATGGTGTGGTCATGATATGTTCAACGGAAAGGAGGGCGTAACCACGTACTGCACCATATATTACTCCCCCTAGAAAAAGGGAATGAAAAGGGGCCTAGATAATAGAGTTATCCCTAAAAGATGGGGATGGACCGTAAATCTTTGTGCTCAGGTAATCCTATGTATCCCATAATGATGGTAATCAATACAGACATATATCTCCAGGATACAGATTAACGTCATGCGGGAGGATAGGGCAGTTTAATGTTGTGCGAGACCGAATTCAAGTTTATGTTCATGGAGGATAGAACAGTTTAAGGTCATGTCAGTCCAATTAATTTAGGAAAAATACTTTTTGAGGAACCTAGCGTGGGTGGTAGGAGTTATATGCTCACAATCTATGGTCTCCAACGAGTATGAACCATTGGGATAAACATTATGAATAATGAATGGTACCTACCATTTGGGCTCCAACATGTGTGGTTTCCTACCATGGATCAATGGCGCCCTGAGTGCCAGTACATGGTCACCTTTCCAGAAGGAGCATAGGTGAACCTTCTTGTTGAAATCTCGTGCCATACAGCTCTGATGCCTTTCCAGGTTGTGAAAAACATGAATCCTATTCGCGTACAGTGCTTCTAAATTAACTATAAGGATTTCAGCAACACTATCATGTGATTTCTTGTCATGGACTGCTGTGCGCAATGAAGGAAACTGAATCTCGATGGGCAGGATGACCTTAGTTATGCACAATAGGGAATACAAGGTCACCTGGTTGGAATTACGAGTCATCGTCCGATAAGCACAGAGGGCGTTGGAGAGCTCATTCGGCCAACTCTTCTTATTCTGTCCAACCATTTTTTCAGAATGTTAGAGAGGGTTTTGTTAAATTCATCAATCTATCCGTTTACCTGTTCATGATAGTTGGAGGTATGCTTAGAGTTAATGTTGTACTTGGAATACAATTTATTCACAATGGCTTCATGGAAGTTAGTGCCGTTATCATTGAGGAAAGCATGTGGTACTCAAAATCGATTGATGATATTGGAACCCATGAAGTCGGCGATAGAACGGTCTTTGACTTCAATGAGAGTAATTGCGTATGACCACTTGGAAAGGAAATTTGTAGCATTCATAATGAAACGGCATTGGTGAGTTATTGTAGGTGGGTAAGGTCCTACGACATTCAACCATCAGACTGTAAAAGGCCTGTAATGCCCCGACCCCAGTTACCCCGAATCGGTGCTTTATTACATAATTGGCACGATCACAAAGGATCCAATCTCGAAAGACCGATTGTTTTAGTAGCCCTGGAAACACTAGATATATTTATATGTCGTACATTACATCATAAAATGAATAAAACTACAACAAAGTCTTTTCTTCACATCCCCATAGAATATTCCTACAAGTCATTCATAATACATGTAACACCCCAAGATTTTATGAAAAATATTCTTTTTAATTTTACTAATGTCTTGTTTTGTACGCTACACCAAAAGGAGCTTGCACAACACACATCCTTGACTTGCCTTGCATTACACGCAATCGCGACCTTCCTTGATAGCGTGTGTAGTACGCAATACCGAGTTTAACTAAACAACGATATGCTATTATAATATTATTATAACTAGCCGTTATAAATAGTAATAACCACATTTTAAAATTTTAGAAATTTTAGCTCTCAAAATGGAATTCATTTTTGGATTCGGGGTATCGAATTTAGCCTAAGGTGAAATTTTGGTACTTTTCGGATAACTTTCAAATTCCGATGAATAATGAAAATACTAAATTATAATTAAAAAAACTTTTTTAATCGAAATAATTAATAGTGATAAATTATTAATTCGAGTGGTTTTAAATTATATTTATAATATATTTTTACAATTTAATAAAATATTGGTCAATGAATGTAATTTTAAATTTAATCCAGACATAAACAAGTGTCAATCTTTTGATAGATATTGTTTGTTAAAAACACGCTATTTGTTTTAACAGCAGGATTTAATTATAAAATTAATTAATGAAACTTCTATGATATGAATTTGGTAAAATAGACTTCATTTTTGAATTCGGAATATGAAATATAGCTTAGGATGAAATTTTGGCATTGTTCTGAAAAACTTCAATTTTTGATGAATAGTTAAACTACTAAGTGGTAGTTAAAAAAATTATTTTTTTCATAAATCTTAATTTTACCGCTTATGTGAATGGAATTTCAAAAATCTGAGAGACACGGTTGATGTCAGTAAGTAAAATTTGGTTCAATGAGATGAAAATAATTTTTGGTGAATAGTAACTTTTTTACTTTTATTTACCACGGTTAAAAGTAAATAGGGTAATTAAGGGTAAAAATGATATTAATATTACCCTAACACATGTCCTAATCCTATTGGAAAAGTGTATATCGACCAAAAACAACCTTAAGTGTAAAATATTATTATTTAGGCCCACTTGGATTAGATTAGGACATTTGTTATTAATTTATTTAAAGAAGGGTTAAAATAGTTAAAATCAAAGTTTAATAAGTAAATCATTTTTAATATGGGGTTATACATAAGATAAATTCGACTATAAATATTAATTAGAAAGATAAAAAGATTTCCTACATAATGGTATTTTATTTGTAATTTTTTGACATTAAATAATTTAATTTATTTACGACACAATGATGATGCAATAATTATCTTATTAATGAAATATTGACATAATTGATGTTATAAAAACCAAAATAAATGTAATTTGATACTTTTAATGAATTAAAATAATATTCTAGGTTACTATGATATATTAGTGTTGATTTAATCAACTTGGTTAGAACATATAATTCTGTTATGATTTTCACAAAGATCATATATCAAATAGTGTCAAAATTGACACAAAATAGTTTTTAAATAAAATATTATATTACTAATTGTTATTTTATTCTTAAAAATCTAAGGTTCTGCCAAATGAATTAGATAAGGATATATATATTAATAATAAACAATTTGGGGTTCGTTTGGCATGTTATAGTAAGTGTATTAACCATATAGTGAAAGAAAACAAAAAGACACGGTAAAAGTTAAATTATTTAACTTAGAGTTAAATCTAATTGATAAGGTTAAAATAATACCCTAAACTTGTCTAAATCCTATTGGTTGATAGGATTTCTACCCATCCCCACTTTAGCTTCGAAATATGACCCTTTGGATCCATTATAAACCGATTTTGACTTTAATATAAAATAATATTTTGAGATATTCCTAAGGTGCCCCTCTCCTCCCTTATAAAAGGACACCTCCTCCCCCTCCTCCTCACACCAATTTGAGCACTCAAGCTCGGCCAACCCCTGCCAAAATCCCTTCTCCACTTCCCTAGAATAATCCTAGAGGTCCTGGTCTTCTTCAAAGACCAATCTTAGTTCCCTAAGTGGAGGATTCAAAGAGGCGTTTCAAAGAAGAGGTAATATCCATTACCGATCTTTTCAATTTCTTTCTTCTTCAACTTATTATTCTTTAGTTGTTTCATGATAAAGTAATAAAATCAGTATTACTTACATAATGATATGTTATTATAAATATGAAACAACTCTAATTAACCTTCTATCCATCCTACGGAAAAAGGAAATCACCGCGCGTGCGTACGTACGGAATACCGTCTCCACGCCGTGGTGTAATCTATTTTCCGCCACCACATTAATTGGATGGGTATAATGGTTTAATGAGTAACTATATATTATTATTATAAAGTGATATTGATACTGAAATAGTATACAAACACTTCAACACAATTCCACGAACATGGGAACGATATCATCGCTCGTGCGTACGTACGGACTACTGTCTCCACGAAGCGATGAGATTCATTCTCAATGATTAACCATTCATGAATGATTATAAAGTATATATAATAAGTACTAATGAAATATATGACATAATAATGATACTGGATTTATTTATATTTATATGTATGTCATCTACTTAATTCCATTCAATTCAATAAGGAAACGAAAACATTGTTCATGTGTACGTACGGACTACCGTCTCTATGAATGGTGTATCTCATTCCATTTATCAATATATTATATATATGTATATTATGAATATATATTATATATAAATCATGTTTTACATTCTGGATATAAGTAATCATGATCCATGTAATCATATTAATAATTACAACTTAAAAACACGAACGACAAATGAGACGATTTTACCCAAAACGCTACTTTAACATGAATTTACAAAAGAATGGGTAATATAAAGTCATAAGTGGACAATATATGATATAATAACAATGAATATGATTCTGGAATAAGTCAATAACATGATTTAAATCATTATACAGGAGGTTCGGACACGTACAAAGCAAGTCAGACCTAAGGTAAGGGAAATATCACAATCTCATTTTTATCTGAGATTGTTTATACTTTGGCATTTACTGGGGTGTATTTTATCATCCACATCCATGTTTCCTCAATATGTAATATTATTTCCATTCACCTAAAATTGTTTAAATCCTATTTTACCCTTCGGTGAGTTTTTAGTAAAAGATATGAAATGAATCTTATGTCGTTTTTCATACGAGGTACTTTTTGACTTTTTCGACAAAAGTACGAAAAGAATGTTTTTTTAACTTATTCGGCATGAATGTATTTTTAAAACATTATTTCCAAGAATATTCCTTTATAAGTTTTCTAGTTTATTTTTAATCAACTTCTTTTAGTTTATAATTGTATGACATGTTAAGAAAAGAAAAGTGTTTTTGAAGTAGAAAGGATATTTTCCTCAAGAATGGAGTTCAAATGTTTTATCAAAATTATTTTCCATCTAAGATAACATAGGGATCTGTTTTTATCCCTATTATTACATTGGTTTGATTATGTTGTGAGGGAATTATTTTTAGGAATTCATTTACCTTATATGATTTGTTTTATGATGTCATGATGTTTCAAGAACCCCATTTTTGTTACATGTGTTATGCGATGATTTATGATTATGTGGCACACATAAGAAAGGATTCATTATAAGATGGGTGGGACCTATATCTCCCTCCAATGCATTGGGTAAAGATTTTATATCTCATGAGATAGACATGGCTGGAATGGTAGGTTATACCGGTTCAGTGAAACAGGACTGGAACGAGGGTGACTCAGTTCAGAAAGGGACTCTGTCCACTAAGATAGTCTTGGCAAAGAGTCATGACTAACAAGAAATGATTTTCCATGATTATGTGTGCATGCCACAAAGTTTCAAGTTTCATGTTATGATTATGGGGATCTCATTTTCACTTCTATGATTTGTTCCATGTTAAGATATTATGATCTCTTTTACAGGTTATGATTTTCAAAAAAATATGATATGATTTTTATCTCCTTTATTTTCCCTTGCTGAGCATTTGAGCTCAACCTTTTATGTTTTCTTTTCCCCAGGTCAAGAAGATGGATATTAATTAGAATATGCTAAAAGGGACCCTAGATATGATGAAATAAATGGGAGACACTGTAGAAGATTTATGAACCTGTTGTTTATGTTTCCCAGTTTCTAAAGACACTATACCTATACGGTCCTTTGTGGTTTTGTCATATGTTGTAATAAGTTTGATTCAATTTTGATGTTTTAACAATGTATGTAAAGTATGGGTCGTTATAGTTTGTATCAGAGGAAAGGTATAGTCAACCTTTGGAAACTAGGAAGTGAAATCCTTAGTGAGAACCCTAAGGATAAGTCTAAGCCTAGAACACAATCTTAGTGTTTTAGAAATGGCCATGAATACCCTAGGATAAGACCTTAAGTGTGAAATTTTATCCTTGGTTATGTGGTTTTCCTATTATAATTAGTGTTTCTCACACTATTCTTCTTGGTTTTAGTAAATGGCTGGAACCCTAAGGAACCGTGTTAATGCGGAATGCGATGGGCAATGCAATGATTGTCCCCCTGAGCAACCAAACGATATGGGAGCTGGAATGAAAAATCTTGTAGCCATGCTCACAAAACTTTCTCAAGCTATGAATCATGCAGGACTTCCAAACGAGCAAAAGAAGGAGCAACATTATGTTGAATCCTTCATGAGGTAGCGTCCACCTTCTTTCAGCGGGTCTACTGATCCATTAGTTTCTGAACAATGGATTAGTACTACTGAAAAGATATTTTCAGTTCTTCAATGTTCTAAACATGATAAAGTCATCCTAGCAGTGTATCATTTGGAAGGAGATGCTGATCAATGGTGGAATCTTATTAAGAATACGAGGCAAAGGGATGAAATTGAGTCTATGGAATGAGACGAGTTCAAGAACTTATTTTTCAATAAGTACTTCCCCCGTATTCTCCAAACAAAGATGGAGAAATAGTTTCTTGAACTGAAGCAAAGGGATGATGAATCTGTTGGTACATATGAAGCAAATTTTACAAGACTTGCAAGGTACGCTTCTGGTATTATTATCCCACCTGAGAGTAAGAACGATCGATTCTTTAGTGGCTTAAAACCAAGTCTTCGAAGGGCATTAGCTATAAGAGACTTCAGTAGCTATGATGAAATTGTGCGTTGTGCTATCAAACTAGAAATGGAAGTTGGTGTTACATATCCATCTCATGGTTTTGACAAGAAACGAAAGATGGTGTTCAAGGAGAAATCTCAGAATAATGGTGAAAAGAAGATGAATGTTTCCTTATGAACAAAGTGTGGAAAGAAGCATGGTGGAGATTGTCTTAAAGGGACTAGAAAATGTTTTAAGTGTGGAAAAGAAGTTTATAGAGCAGCTAAGGGTCGAAGTAATGGAAAAATGGATTCTAATTATGTGAATAAAGAAAACACTGCAGAGAACACACAACCAACACTTCAATGCTTCAAGTGCAAGGAAATGGGGCATTATGCTAATAAATGCCCTAATCCAAGGGTTAGTGATGATCGACATGAGCAACCGCTTAAGGAAAAGGACAAAGGGAAGTCACATGCGATCACTATTGGCAATGTTGAATATGACAACGATGTGGTGGAATGATTAAGTGTTTATGTAATGGGATTCCAAAATAATGTTGTATCATGGAGTATTGGAATATTTATGTATTGGTGTAATGTGGTATTCAAAGTGATTGAGATATTATGCGCATAATGAAGGGAAAATGAGAAAATGAAATGTTTAACAGTATTCATGAGACCATGATTGATATAAGGACTAAGTGATATCATGGTTTGAGTATATAGAATTTTGAGGATTTTGGTATGTGGAAAGTGTTAACGTTTAACCACATTCATGTTTTCACTATGGTTCAATGGATATTCATTCTTCAAGAGAATACATGATTAAGGTATTCACATATTTGTAATTTGACCAACAAGATATATCTTATGATATATGGGGGATAAATGATGGCATTCATGTGATTTTTATGTGACATTTCAAGTAATCATTTTCTTTATACTATGAGCTTGGACCGAAGTAGTTTAGATAAGCCTAAAGATTGGAATGGATTATGTTAGACATAAGTTAGTACTGTTTAAGGATAAAACTTTTTTGATATTATTGATGGGATGTTATAGAAATATAGTTTTAGAAAAAGGGACAACCTGCAGGACAGGCGACAGCCCATCGCGTCGGACAAGGTCGTAGGAATCGAACCCACAACCGAAGTACGACTGGCCTTTATCGCCTACCACTGGTCTACAGGAAGTCCCTGTTTAGTAGAAACTAGTTTTATTATATTAAGAAGTATGATATATGAAGTATAAAGTCCATTTTAGGAACCATATATGATTAATCTCACTATAGATCGACTTATGTATATAACTTTTGCTAACCTTTTGTTTGAGACAGATGGAATGACCCATTATTCTATCACATGATCTGCTAACACTTCACGAATAACAAATTCAACTTCATTTATTTAAGAGATGAAGTAGATATTGTTCAAGGCACGAACAACAGTTAGATTGTACCAAAATGAAGTGCGTATTTATTCTAATTCAAATTATTCAACTTTAGGGAAACGATCTTGAAAACCAAAAATGTTGTCCTCGTGCTCTTATATTTGATTAATCAGATGGTACCTTAGATCGTCACAAATTTATGGATTTGTGATTGCTGGCTTTTCCATAGCCATTTTCTCTACCACTCTCCATCAGAACATGATGGTTAGATTTCTCTTCCATATCCATATTTTCACCTATGTGGAAACCCAGCGATTAGTTTATTTGGGTAACCGTTACGTTTCATACTTTCATTTTTAAAGATTGGTTTTTGTATTCCTTTTTACGATGTGGGTTTCTATTAAAGAAACTTTCTAATAGTAAACCATTTATAACCCTGACGAATTTCGAGGGCGAAATTCATTTTAAGGGGGGTAGAATGTAACACCCCAGGATTTTATGAAAAATATTCTTTTTAATTTTACTAATGTCTTGTGTTGTACGCTACACCAAAAGGAGCTTGCACAACACACATCCTTGACTTGCCTTGCATTACACGCAATCACGACCTTCCTCGATAGTGTGTGTAGTACGCAATACCGAGTTTCTCTAGACAACGATATGCTATTATAATATTATTATAACTAGGCGTTATAAATAGTAATAAACACATTTTAAAATTTCAGAAATTTTAGCTCTCAAAATGGACTTCATTTTTGGATTCGGAGTATCGAATTTAGCCTAAGGTGAAATTTTGGTACTTTTCGGATAACTTTCAAATTCTGATGAATAGTGAAAATTACTAAATTATAATTAAAAACAACATTTTTAATAGAAATAATTAATAGTGATAAATTATTAATTTGAGTGGTTTTAAAGAATATTTGGAATATATTTTTACAATTTAATACAATATTGGTCATTGGATGTAATTTTACATTTAAACCAGACATAAACAAGTGTCAATCTTTTGATAGATATTTTTTCTTAAAAACACGCTATTTGTTTTAACAGCGGGATTTAATGATAAAATTAATTAATGCAACTTCTATGATATGAGTTTGGTAAAATAGACTTTATTTTTTAATTCAGAATATGAAATATATCTTAGGATGAAATTTTGGCATTGTTCTGAAAAACTTCAATTTTTGATGAATAGTGAAACTACTAAGTGGTAGTTAAAAAAATTAATTTTTTCATAAATCATAATTTTACCGCTTCTGTGAATGGAATTTCAAAAATCCGAGTGACACGGTTGATGTCAGTAAGTAAAATGTGGTTCAATGAGATGAAAATAATTTTAGATGAATAGTAACTTTTTACTTTTATTTACCACGGTTAAAAGTAAATAGGGTAATTAAGGGTAAAAATGATATTAATATTACCCTAAAACATGTCTTAATCCTATTGGACAAGTGTATCTCGACCAAAAACAACCTTAAGTTTAAAATATTATCATTTAGGCCCACTTGGATTAGATTAGGACATTTATTATTAATTTATTTTAAGAAGGGTTAAAATAGTTAAAATCAAAGTTTAATAAGTAAATCATTTTTAATATGGGGATATACATAAGATAAATTTGACTATAAATATTCATTAGAAAGATGAAAATATTTCCTACATAATGGTATTTGATTTGTAATTTTTAGACATTATAGTATTTAATTTATTTATGACACAATGATGATGCAGTAATTATCTTATTAATGAAATATTGACATAATTGATGTTATAAAAACAAAAATAAATGTAATTTAAGACTTTTTATGAATTACACTGATTTTCTAGGTAACTATGATATATTAGTGTTGATTTAATCAACTTGGTTCGAACATATAATTCTGTTATGACTTTCACAAAAATCATATATGAAATAGTGTCAAAATTGACACAAAATAGTTTTTAAATAAAACATTATATTACTAATTGTTATTTTATTCCTAAAAATCTAAGGTTCGGCCAAATTACTTAGATAAGGATATATATATTAATAATAAACAATTTGGGGTTCGTTTGGCATGTAATTGTAAGTGTATTAACCATATAGTGAAAGAAAACAAAAAGACACGGTAAAAGTTAAATTATTTAACTTAGAGTTATATCTAATTGACAAGGTTAAAATAATACCCTAAACTTGTCTAAATCCTATTGGTTGATAGGATTTCGACCCATCCCAACTTTATCTTCGAAATAAGACCCTTTGGAACCATTATAAACCGATTTTGTCTTTAATATAAAATAATATTTTGAGATATTCCTAAGGTGCCCCTCTCCTCCCTTATAAAAGGACACATCCTCCCCCTCATCCTCACACCAATTTGAGCACTCAAGCTCGGCCAAACCCTGAAAAACTCCCTTCTCCACTTCCCTAGAATAATCCTAGAGGTCCTGGTCTTCTTCAAAGACCAATCTGAGTTCCCTAAGTGGAGGATTCAAAGAGGCGTTTCAAAGAAGAGGTAATATCCATTACCGATCTTTTCAATTTCTTTCTTCTTAAACTTCTTATTCTTTAGTTTTTTTCATGATAAAGTAATAACATAAGTATTACTTACATACTGATATGTTATTATAAATATGAAACAACTCTAATTAACCTTCTATCCATCCTACGGAAAATGGAAATCACCGCGCGTGCGTACGTATGGAATACCGTCTCCACGCCGTGGTGTAATCTATTTTTCTCCACCACATTAATTGGATGGGTATAATGGTTTAATGAGTAACTATATATGATTATTATAAAGTGATATTGATACTGAAAAAGTATACAAACACTTCAACACAATTCCACGACCATGGGAATGATATCATCGCTCGTGCGTATGTACGGACTACTGTCTCCACGACGAGATGAGATTCATTCTCAATGATTAACCATTCATGAATGATTATAAAGTATATATAATAAGTACTAATGAAATATATGACATAATAATGATACTGTATTTATTTATATTTATATGTATGTCATCTACTTAATTCCAGTGAATTCAATATGGAAACGAAAACATCGTTCATGCGTACGTACGGACTACCATCTCCATGAACGGTGTATCTCATTCCATTTATCAATATATTATATATATATGTATATTCTGAATATATATTATATATAAATCATGTTTTAAATTCTGGATATAAGTAATCATGATCCATGTAATCATATTAATAATTACAAGTTAAAAACACGAACGACAAATTTGACGATTTTACCCAAAACGCTACTTTAACATGAATTTACAAAAGAACGGGTAATATAAAGTCATAAGTGGACCATATATGATATAATAACAATGAATATGATTCTGGAATAAGTCAATAAAATGATTTAAATCATTATACAGGAGGTTCTGACACGTATAAAGCAAGTCGGACCTAAGGTAAGGGAAATATCACAATCTCATTTTTATCCGAGATTGTTTATACTTTTGCATTTACTGGGGTGTATTTTATCATCCACATCCATGTTTCCTCAATATTTAATATTATTTCCATTCACCTACATTTGTTTAAATCCTATTTTACCCTTCGGTGAGTTTTTAGTAAAAGATATGAAAGGAATCTTTTGTCGTTTTTCATACGAGGTACTTTTTGACTTTTTCGAAAAAAGTACGAAAATAATGTTTCTTTTAACTTATACGGCATGAATGGATTTTTAAAACATTATTTCCAAGAATCTTCCTTTATAAGTTTTCAAGTTTATTTTTAATCAACTTCTTTTAGTTTATAATTGTTTGACATGTTAAGAAAAGAAAAGTGTTCTTGAAGTAGAAAGGATATTTTCCTCAAGAATGGAGTTCAAATGTTTTATAAAAATTATTTTCCATCTAAGATAATATAGGGTTCTGTTTTTATCCCTATTATTACATTGGTTTGATTATGTTGTGAGGGAATTATTTTTATGAATTCATTTACCTTATATGATTTGTTTTATGATGTCATGATGTTTCAAGAACCCCATTTTTGTTACATGTGTTATGCGATGATTTATGATTATGTGGAACACATAAGAAAGGATTCATTATAAGATGGATGGGACCTATATCTCCCTCCAATGCATTGGGTAAAGATTTTATATCTCATGAGATAGACATGGCTGGAACGGTAGGTAATACCGGTTCAGTGACACAGGACTGGAATGAGGGTGACTCGGTTCAGAAAGGGACTCTGTCCACTAAGATAGTCTTGGCAATGAGTCATGACTAACAAGAAATGATTTTCCATGATTATGTGTGCATGCCACAAAGTTTCAAGTTTCATGTTATGATTATGGGGATCTCATTTTCACTTCTATGATTTGTTCCATGTTAAGATATTATGATCTCTTTTGCAGGTTATGATTTTCAAAAAGATATGATATGATTTTTATCTCCTTTATTTTCCCTTGCTGAGCATTTGAGCTCACCCTTTTATGTTTTCTTTTCCCCAGGTCAGGAAGATGGATATTAAGTAGAATATGCTAAAAGGGGCCCTAGATATGATGAAATAAATGGGAGACACTGTAGAAGATTTATGAACCAGTTGTTTATCTTTCCCAGTTTCTAAAGACACTATACCTATACGGTCCTTTGTGGTTTTGTCATATGTTGTAATAAGTGTGCTTCAATTTTGAAGTATTAACAATGTATGTAAAGTATGGGTCATTATAATTCACATCTTCACATCCTGGGAAAAATAAAACATTGAAAGGGGTGAGCTCAAATGCTTAGTAAGGATAACAATATAGCAGAAACATGAATAAGTAATCATAAGCATTTAAGGCAATGTATAACTAAAACATAATCCTTATTAAACATGAACTTCAGCATAATATGGAAATGAAAAAAATAAATAATCCCTTTTACGTACTTACATGGATATTCAACTAGTTGAATAATCATATTCAATATCAAAAACCACTTCCATAATAAGGGAATACATAATGCCAGACTATAATAACCATATAGTCAATGCCTTGTGCCAAGACTACAAATAAGATTTTGTCAAGGCCTTGTGACAAGACACTAGTTTCTCTCATGAGACCTACCGATGCATCGAGGATCTATAGCAGGCTCCACCCATCACTTATTAAGTCCAATGCATTCCTCATATGAACAGGTTTAAACATAACATAAACATTCGTATTAAAACTAGCATATGAAATGTCAATAATTTATTCATAAACCATTAATGGTATAAAAATAACACATCCACAGTCAAACATACCACAAAACCATATTTACAAAATGGTTGTTTTGTATCATAATGAATCAACATCAAATAAACTTAAAATCCATCAAAGGATGTTGGCATAGATGAAATCAAAACTATTTGAGAGAAATATCTATTTTATTGAAATCATTTAAAAGTTGCATAATTATAGAAGAAAACATTTTCATTGAAAATATTCTTATAATCTTGTAAGTGAAGCTTCGAAGAAGTAATCACGATGGAAAATAGCTGCACCTGCCATATAAGTTAAAAAAACATTCATATCTTAAATTTGTCGAAAATGTCAAAAAATACCTTGTTTGGAAAACGACTGAAAGATTCCTTTCAAAAACATAAAATTGTATAAATGACTTTAACTCATATACTATTAAATAGTAAAAATGTTTTGAAAGGCATTTTTAGGAAACATGGATGTGGATGATAACGAGTCCCTAATAGATAATTACGAATAAACAACCTCGGATAAGGAAGAGATTGTGAAGTAAACCCTTACCCTATACTTTTCCATAGTCGATGGTATGTTATCCTCCTTTATAATAGTTAAAACATTTTTATTAAAATATAAAATAATCATATATATTAATTTGATATCATATATGATCTTTTATCATTGCATTATTAATAATATCATAGTATTATCGTCGTTTCGGGTGATAACCGATTCGTTATCCATATATGTTTGGTTATGTAAGACATGTTTGTAATGGATAGGATGTATCTTATTAATATTCAGAATGATATTATGTATATAAAAATTATTTGTAACCATCAATATGAAAATTAGTCTTGAATGGATACGATGGGGAATTAATCTTATCGCGTTCGTGGAGACGGTATTCTGTGCGTACGCACGAGCAAAAATATCATTATTTTGATATTAAAATAAAATATAATTGGATGGTATATCATATAGACAGAATAATAATCATGTTATATTTATTATTTACATGAATTATACATCATTATTATAACCATCTAAATAATAATATATTGAATAACAATTACACCACAACGTGGAGACGGTAAACCGTACTTATGAACGTATGGTGACATGTCATTCAAATGATGGGTAGAATACTAAATATGGTTGTCCAATATTTGTAATAACATCACTGTATATAGTAGATAATTGAGTTATTATTTTAGAATAGAAATAATAAACAAAGATGAAGTGGAAGAAGAAAAGAACTTAAAAAAGGGTGGTGAAAATGTTACATCTTCTTCGGGTTATTCCTTTTTATTTGATCAAAAGGACTCCGTACGATGGCTTTCTGACTAATTGAGAGCTTCTAGGATGAAGCGAGAGAAGTTGGGATAGTATTTGGGAAGTTTTTTTCCAAACCAAAAGGCTTTTATGGTGTGATATTGTGAGAAGGGGGAGTTCCCTTTTATAAGATGGGTGTGGGGCTCTTTAGGAAAATCTAGAAATATTATTTTATAATAAATTCATTATCGGTTTCTAAGGGCTCCAAAGAGATTTACATCAAGGATAAGCTGGTGATGGGTCAAAATCAACTCATCCAATAGCTTTTAGATAGGTTTGGGTCACTAAATTAACCTAATCCTTAAGTATTAACTCTTAGTTAATTAGTTTTACTTTTACTATGTCTCTTTGTATTTCTATATTATATGGTTAATAAACTTACTAGAAACATCCAAGAGAACCCCAAATGGATAATTATTAAAATATATATCCTTATCTATGTCATTTGGCCAAACCATAGATTTTTACGAATAGAATATCAATTAATAATGTAATATTTGTTTAAAAACTATTTTATATCAATTTTGACACTATTTTGTAATTGATTTTTTTGAAACTCATAACAGAATGATACGTTCGAAAACAAGTACATAAATCACTAATAACATGTCATATTAACCTATAAAATTAGTGTAATTCATATTAAGTCTCAAATTATATTTATTTGGGTATTTATAATATCAATTATCTTAATTGTTCACTATTATGGTAATTACTGCATCATCATTGTGTCATAAATAAATTAACTTATTTAATGTCTAAAAATTATAAAAAAAAATTATAATTATGTTTAAAATCTTTTTATCTTTATAATAAATATTTACAATCTAATTTATATTATCTATAACCCTATATTAAAAATGTTGTAGTAATTAAACATTGATTTTATCTCTTTTAACTCTTCATTGAATTAAATAATAATAAAAGTCCTAATCTAATCAATGAGGACCAAAATGATAATATTTTTTCATAAGGTAGTTTTTGGTCATGATACACTTGTCTAATAGATTTAGGACATGTGTTAGGGTAATATTAATTTCATTTTTACCCTTAATTACCTTATTTACATTTAACCGTGGTAAATAAAAGCAAAAAGTTACTCTTCAGCAAAAAAGATTCATCTCTTTGAACCAAATTTTACTTACTAATATCAACCTTGTTTCTCAGATTTTTGAAATTCCATTCACAGAAGCGGTGAAATTATTTTTTATGAAAAAATCTGTTTTTTAACTACCACTTATTTGTTTCACTATTCATCCAAATATGATGTTTTTCAGAAAAATACCAAATATTCACCCTAGGATAATTTTGATATTCCGAATACAAAAATGAAGTCCATTTTGAAAAATAAGATTTATATAATTTCAAAAAAATAGGTATTACTATTCATAACAGATAGTTTAATTAGATTTGGTGTGTTAGAACTCGAGGTTGCATACAACACACGATATTGCATTATTCTAAGGGAAACATACCGTGGAAGCTTGGGGTGTTACATTCCCCCCTCCATCAAATAATTGCATTCTCACAATTTCCAGGGTATTTCTGCATAAAAAGTCTTGGGTGGTTTTTCATCATAAGTTCTTCGGGTTCCCACGTCGCCTCTTCCATCTTATGGTTTCTCCAGAGAACTTTTACCAAACGAGTCTCCCGGTTTCTCAGCAATTGCTCTTGGGTGTCAAGGATCCTGATGGGCTCTTCGCAATAAGACAGATCAGGTTCCAGTTCCAATTTCTCATAGGCCAGTACATGCGTGGGGTCAGGCATGTATTTTCACAACAGTGATACGTGGAACACATCGTGATCTTTGGAGAGACTTGGTGGCATTGCCAAATGGTAAGCTACAGCCCCAATACGATCTAGAATTTTAAAAGGTCCTATCTACCTGGGACCCAATTTACATTTCATACCCAAACATGTAACTCACTTCCATGGAGATACATTTAAGAAAAAATGATCTCCCACCTAGAACTCCGAATCCTACCTTCGGTAATCGGCATAGCTCTTCTGCTTACTTTGAGGTGCTTCAATGTGGTTTTGGATTACCTTCACCTATTCCATAATTTCCTCCACCAGTTCTGGGCCTATAAGTTTTCATTCACCAATGTCATCCCAACAGGTTGGTGTGCGACATCTCTTTCCGTATAACGCTTCATATGGTGCCATCTGAATGCTTGAATGAAAGCTATTGTTATAGGAAAATTTAACCAATGGTAAATATTGATCCCACATACCCTGGAAGTAATGTGAGCATGATCTCAACATGTATTCTATGTTTTGAATAGTCCATTCTGATTGTCCATCTATTTGAGGGTGGTAGGCAGTGCTCAAATGATGTTCAGTATCCAAGGCCTTATGAATACTCTTTTAGAATCATGAAGTAAATCGGGGATCACGATCAGAAACAATCGATAGTGGTACTCCATGAAGTCTCACAACATCATTAATATATAGACATGCTAGACGTTCAAGTGGTAAATACTATCTTATAGCAAGAAAATGTGTTGACTTAGTAAGATGATCAATAATGTTTCATATTGCATCATTCATTTAACGATTCATTGGTAGTCCCATGACAAAGTCCATCGTAATATTATCCCATTTCCACTCGGGTATGGGAAGAGATTGCAATACTCCACTAGGCTGTTGCCTTCCGGCTTTCACTTGTTGAGAAACCATACATCTTGATGCAAAATAAGCAATCTCCCTCTTCATGTTGTCCCACCAAAAATATTCCATTAAATCACTATATATTTTTGTGTTCCCAGGGTGTATAGAGAAATTGGAACTATGAAAATCATTCAATAATTCCCTCTTGAAATCAGGTATATTGGGAACACAAACTCTCCTCACAAATTTCAGAATATCATCTTCAAACACAAAGTAACTCAATATTCCATCATTCACAACATTTATATTTTTTTTAAACACTTCATCATCGGCCTGAGAACTCATTATCTTTTTAGTAAAGATGGTTTGTCAACCATTTGAAAACTTTTTGATGTTTCACCTTCCATGGTGATTCCCCTATCAATCTTTACTAGATCCATGAAAATAGGATCCCTTTCGACTATCATCATGTTAAAATCACCATGATCCATTCTACTCAAAGCATCTGCCACCTTATTTGACTTCCTAGGTGGTAGTGTATCATGCAATCATAATCTTTGAGTAGTTCAAGCCATATCCTTTGCCTCATGGTGTGTTCTTTCTATGAGAAAATATACTTCAAACTCTTGTGATTCGTATAAATCTCACATTTTTCACCATAAAGGTAGTGTCTCCATATTTTCAAATCAAAGATTATAGCAGCTAACTCGAGATCATGATTACTATAGTTTTTCTCATTAATTTTTAGCTGTTGTGATGCATAGGCAATAACCTTGTCATTCTGCATAAGGACACAACCATGTCCTTTCATCGATGCATCTCTATAAATAACAAACCCATCATTCCCCGATGGTAGATTCAATATAGGAGAATTGACTAATAATCTCTTAAGTTCTTCGAAACATTCTTCACACTCTTTTGTCCAATAAAATTTAACCATTTTACATTTGAGCTTCGTTAATGGGTTAGCCAATCAGGAAAAATTCTGGACGAATCGTCAATAATAACCTACTAAACAAAAATACTACGTACCTCAGTTATACTCGTCGGTGCTGGTCATTCTTGGATTTCCTTGGTCGTAGAAGGATCAACAGAGATTCCATCTTTGGAGAGAATATTGCCAAGAAAAGAAATATCCTGAAGCTAGAATTCACACTTTCTAAACTTCCCATATAATTAATGTCTTCTAAGAGTCTTCAGGATAATGTGCAAGTGATTTTCATGATCTTCGTGGCTTTTTGAGTATACGAAGATATCATCAATAAATACCACTACAAGGTCATCAATATATTCCATGAAAACTCTATTCATTAGATCCATGAAAATAGAGGGTTCATTAGTCAATCCAAAAGGCATTATTGTAAACTCGTAATGCCCGTAACTTGTTCGAAATGATGTCCTTGGAATGTCTTCCTTCTTCACATACAACTGATGGTATGTAGATAAATGGTCAATCATTGAAATGTATTGATCTCCATGCAGTTGGTCAAACAAATCATCAATGCGAGTTAGGGGATACATGTTCATTATTGTTATAGCATTGATCTCCCTATAGTCGATGCACAACCTCATATATCCATCTTTACTCTTAACAAAAATGATAGGGGCTCCCCATGGAGAAACACTAAGGTGAATAAATCTCTTACTACTCAATTACTCTAGTTGTTTCTTTAGTTCAACTAATTCCACAGTGTCCATTCTATAAGGGGTCTTTGATATGGGCCTTGATCCAAGAATTAAATCAATGGAAAACTCAACATCTCGTTCTTGAGGATGTCCATGTAAATCTTCCTGAAACACGTCAACATATTCTCTCACAACTGGTACATCATCTATTTGAATATTTTTTTCCTCACCCACAGAAATTTCATTATCTTTCGCCCCAATAATTGAATTTATTTGAGCTAATGGGGGTGGATCTAGATAATAATTAGGTGGCGACAATTCTGCTATAAAGATAAGGTGTTCTTTATCACCTTCATCACGAATCGTAACCTCCTTCTTCATACAATAAATCTTTTCATCATGGTCCGAAAGTCAATCCATACCGAGGATTATATGAAATTCAGTCATTGGTATGACAATGAGATCAAAAGATAAAGAACATTTATATTCCCTAAGGGGAATAGATCCACAGAACTTTGTAGCAATGATATTTCCCAAAGGGGTTTTGACTGACAACTCTGTTGTTAAATATAATTGGTAATATCTAATTTTCATAGCAAACTGAAAAGATATGAAACTATGCGATGATCCAGAATCAAAAAATGCATTTTCTAATCTTGAGGAAACCATTAAATTACCTACCACAACAACTTTCGGAGCATCTACCTCAGCAGTAGTGATAGCATAAGCTTGGCCTTGATCCCTTGGCCTCTTCTAAGGTAAGTTCTCACTGACTCTTAGGACATTCATTTGCATAATTTCCCATCTCCCTGCATTTGTAGCAATGAACATTGGTAGCATCTTTCTCCCCTTGCAATCATGAGCTTGGTGGCCTTTTTCACCACACTTGTAACAGACCCTTATTCTCTTCAACCAAATACCATGGTGTTTCTTCCCACATTTACTATAGGATGGATGTTCAACATTTCCCTTCATCCCCTTATTTCCATTTTCAGAGTGATCAACAGATCTCTTCTTCTCCTTCTTTGCTATAAAGTCATAAGACATAGGGAATTTCTTTTCCATCTTGATAGAACATGAGACAATGTCTTCATATGAAGAGAAGGATAGTGATACTAAATCTCGACGGAGAAATGGTTTTAACCCACCAAAGGAATGATCAATCATACTTCTTGGGTTACGTATATAATCAGCCGCTAACCTTGCTAACCTTGTAAAGTTAGCCTCATCCTTTGCAACATTCTCATCTTCCTTTTGCCTTAGATTGAGAAACCGCCCTTCGATATCTTCTCAATGGTCATGAGGAAAGTATTTTTCTATTAAAATCTCTTTAAATTCCCTCCATTCCAGACTTGATACTTCTTCGTCTTCCATTTTATTTTGAATTACGGACCACCATTGATCGGCATATCCAGTGAGGCGGTAAACATCCATGACAACTTTCTCCATTTCGCTACTCCCTAAGGCATAGAATATTTTTACTAAGGAATTAATCCATTTCTCTTCTACTAGTGGGTTTGTACCGCCATTAAACGTTGGTGGTTGTTTCCTCATGATGCGATCTAACATTGATCCTCCACGCTGCAAATCAGGGTGCTCCATACGGGTAAGGTTATTATTCATAACCTGAGTGAGTTGTCCTAGTAAGGTAATTAACTGTTCAGCACCATTTGCCTCACTACCACCACTATAATTATCTTGAGGAGGAGTACAATACATACATGGAGTGCGTGCATTGATACAGTTTCTGTTCCTTCCACTAGGTGCCCTTTCAAAACAATGGCATAAAATTGATTAGTTTATGAATCAAAATAAATAATTCCATACTTGTAAAACACTTAACATAAATTGAATAATTTATGGATATAATCCATAATCATATAAATATTTTCATTGAGAATTTATATACTCATAAACCCTTCATAATGGTTTGTAATGAATATGAGAATAATTCCTATGCATATCCCCCGGGAGTGTCGTAACCAAGAGTGCAGCAAGGCCCGTTGTCATGTACCAGGATACCCCGGGTCAAGCCCAAAACTCCTTGTCAGAGTTTTTACTCCCAGGTACATCTACTCTAGAGGTGCCTCTACCTTCTCATATCCATACAGGGATGTATTTCTTGGAAAACTCACAAAATCTCTACTTTACCAAAATTTTAGGATGTTCTTCTATACAAATCCTCAATGAATATCATAATGCTATGTGATCTAATCACAGTATATCTAAATCTAGCTTCCAATGTTTTGTACTAAACATCATATGATACCAATAGTAATGCCCCGGCCCCAGTTACTTAGAGTCGGGGCCTTATTACATAATTGGCATGATCATAAAGGATCAAATATCGAAAGACCGATTGGTTTAGTAGCCTTGGATACACTAGATATATTCATATGTATTACATTACATCATAAAATGAATTAAACTACAACAACGACTTGTCTTCACTTACCCATACACTATTTTTGAAATTTAGTCATAATACACTTCTTCACGTCCTGGGAAAAATAAAACATTGAAAGGGGAGATCTCAAATGCTCAGTAAGGATAACAATATAGCGGAAACTTTCATAAGTAAACATAATCATTTAAGGGAATGTATAAATAAAACAAAATCCTTATTAAACTTGAACATTAGAATAATATAGAAATGATAAAATCAAATAATTCCATATTACTACTTACATGGATATTCAACTAGTTGAAAAATCACATGCAAAATAAAAAACCACTTTCATAATAAGGGAATGCATAATGCCAGTCTATCATAACCACATAGTCAACACATTGTGCCAAGACTACAAATAAGATTTTTTCATGGCCTTTTTCCAAGACACTAGTTTGTCTCATGAGACCTACTGATGCATCGAGGAGCTATAGCGGGCTCAACCCATCACTTATTAAGTCCAATGCATTCCTCATATGAACAGGTTTAAACATTACATTAATATTCATATTAAAACAAGCATATGAAATGTCAATACTTTCTTCATAAACCATGAAATGTATAAAAATAACTCATCTTTAGTCAAACATACCACAAAACCTTAAATACAATTTTGAAGTTTTGTATCATAATGAATCAACTTCAAATAAGCTTAAAATCCATCAAAAGATGTTTACATAGATGAAATGAAAACTATTTTAGAGAAATATCTCGTTTTTTGAAACCATTTAAAAGATACATAATTATAATATAAAACCTTTACTTTGAAAATATTATAATAAGCTTTTAAGGGAATCTTTGAAGAAGTAATAAAGGAATAAAATAGCTACACCCTCCGTATAAGTTAAAAAACAATCTTATCTTAAATTTTTCAAAAAGATTAAAAAAGTACCTTGTTTGGAAAATGAAGAAAAGATTCCTTTCTAAAACATAAAATGGTATAAATGACATTAACCCATATTCTATTAAATATAAAAATGTTTTGAACGGCATTTTTAATAAACATGGATGTGGATGATAACGAGGCCCTAGTAGATAATTAAGATTAAACAACCTCGGATAAGGAAGAGATTGTAAAGTAAACCCTTACCTTGTACTTTTCCATAGACGATGGTATGTTAACCACCTATATAATAGTTAAAACATTGTTATTAAATTATACAATAATCATATAAATCAATATGATATCATATATGATCTTTTATCATTGCTTTATTAATAATATCGTAGTATTATCGTCGTTTCGGGTGATAACCGATTCGTTCTCCTTATATGTTTGGTTATGTAAGACATGTTTGTAATGGATAGGTTGTATATTATTATTTTTCAGAAGTATATTAGGTCTATAAACATTATTTTTAACCATAAATATAAAAATTAGTCTTGAATGGATATGATGGGGAATGAATCTTATTGCGTTCGTGGAGACGGTATTTTGTACGTACGCACGAGCGAAAATATAATTCTTTTGAAATTAAAATAAAATATAATTGGATTGTATATCATATAGAAAGAATCATTATCATGTTATATTTATTATTTACATGAATTATACATCATTATTATACCCATCTAAATAATAATATACCGAATAACAATTACACCACATCGTAGAGACGGTAAGCTGTACGGACGCACGTATGGTGACATGTCATTCAAATGATGGATAGAATACTGAATATGGTTGTGCCATATTTATAATAACGTCACAGGATTTAGAAGAAACATGAGTTATTATTTTATAATTGATATAATAAACATAGAGGAGGTGGAAGAAGAAAGGAACTTGAAAAAAGGTGGTGAAAACGTTACCTATTGGGTTCTTCCTTTTGATTTGATCAAAAGGACTCCATAGGATGGCTTTCTAACTAAAGGAGGGATTCTATAATGAAGGGAGATAAGTTGAGAGATTATTTGGTCATGGGTTGGCCGATCCAAAAGGCTTTTATGGTGTGAGATTGAGAGAAGGGGGAGTGTCCTTTTATAAGAGGGGTGAGGGGCATATTAGGAAAAGATGAAATATTATTTTCTAATAAATTCATATTCTGTTTCTAATGGCTCCAAAGTAATTTATTTAGAGGATAATATAGGGATGGGTCTCAAACATCTCATCCAATAAGATTTAAACATATTTGGGTCACTAAATTAACCATATTTTTAAGTATTAACTCTTAGTTAATTTGTTTTACTTTTACAATGTCTCTTTTTATTTTTATATTATATGGTTAGTAAACATACTATAAACATACAAGTGAACCCCAAGTGGTTAATTATTAATATATATATATTTTTATCTATGAAATTTGGCAAAACCATTGATTTTTAATATTAGAATATCAATTAATAATATAATATTTGTTTAAAAAAATATTTTATGTCAATTTTGACACTAATTGGTAATTGATTTTTGTTAAACTCATAACAGAATTATAAGTTCGAAAACAGTTAATTACATCAATAATAACATGTCATATTAACATAGAAAATTATTTTAATTCATAAAAAGTATCAAATTTTATTTATTTGGGTATTTATAATATCAATTATCTTAAATTTTCACTATTATGGTAATTACTGCATCACCGTTTTGTCATAAATAAATTAACTTATTTAATGTCTAAAAATTATAAATAAAATATCATTATGTATGAAAATATTTTTATATTTCTAATTAATATTTAAAATCGAATTTATCTTACGTATAACCCTATATTAAAAATGTTTTAGTAATTAAACATTGATTTTAACTCTTTTAACTCTTCTTTGAATTAAACAATAATAAATGTCCAAATCTAATCCATGTGGACCTAAATGATAATATTTTATTCCCAAGGTTGTTTTTGGTCGAGATACACTTGTCCAATAGAATTAGGACATGTGTTAGAGTAATATTAATATCATTTTACCCTTAATTATTCTATTTACTTTTAATCGTGGTAAATAAAAGTAAAAAAGTTACTATTCACCAAAATTATTTTCATCTCATTGAACCACATTTTACTTACTGATATCAAATGTGTCTCTCAGATTTTTGAAATTCCATTCACTGAAGCGGTTAAATTATGTTTTATGAAAAATTCAGTTTTTTAACTACCGTTTATTGGTTTCACTATTAATCATAAAATGATGTTTTTCATAAAAATACCAAAAATTCACCCAAGGCTATTTTTGATATTCAGAATCCAAATATGAAGTCGATTTCAAAAAATATGATTTATTAAATTTCAAAAAATAGGTATTACTATTTAGAATGGCTAGTTTAATTAGTTGTGGTGTGTTAGAACTCGAGGTTGCATATAACATACGCTATTGCATTATTCTAAGCGAAACGTACCGTGGAAGCATGGGGTGTTATAGGGCCAAGAATAATTGGTAGTGTAGAAAGGCTCTGGTGGATGATGAACAGTGTTAGCATGAAATTGGAATTCATGGCACATCATGATGAACTCAATGTATTCATTGATCATGGAGGGTCATAAATACCCTAACCTATGAATCTGGTGAGACAGTTTTGACCTATCCTATTGAGCGTCTCAAGAACCAGCATGGACCTCTAGCATGACTTGTGGAATATCTACTCCCTGAATAATATAGAGGGGAATTCCATCAAACCCACATTTATAGAGAATCATCCCAAGGCCCGGACCGCTATGAATAGTAAAATGTAATGTGCGGCGTCGGATTCGCTCGTGATTTTCCCGATATGATGGATAATTACCTTGTTGTAGTTATTCAACCAATGGTGTCCTCCAATCATGAATAATCTTGATCACTACACCCAGGTGACCCAAGGGTTCCGACATATAGGCTCTGGTGGTGAGATGGCTTACCCGTAGGACATCATCGTGATCTTGGGTAACATGATATATTTCACTCTGTTGGGCCACATGGATATTTAAATTTTCCTGTTCGGGCTCTACGAGTGATGTCACCAAACATGCCAAAGCATCTGCCGACCATTCTGTGATCGAGTAACATAAGTAACATCCGGTCTCGAAGGGAGCTAAGCCATTAGCTGGAGAGTATTCTCTAACAATGGAACAAGCTTAGGTTTCCTGACAAAATTGTCACCATTGAACTTCTTGATGACCAACTTAGAGTCCCCTTTAACATGAAGACAGGCCACATCGACCTCGAGGGCCTGATCAAGGCCGGTAATGAGGGCATGATACTCTGCCACATTGTTGGTGCATTCTTCTGATAGTAGAAATGAATATAGAAGGATGGATTGTGCCAGAGTAATTAATATGACAGCCAGGCCAACTCTACTAAGCCTAGAGTCGTTGAGTCACCTCCTAGTGGGGCTCCAGGAGGCGCAATCAAAGTACGTTAGCCATCATGGGAAGGGGTGATCGACTGAGAGGATTACTCATCAGGAAAGTACCAGTCATGTGATTGATATGTGTAGGTAGGTTGGGTTGCTAGAAAGTCTTGCAATCCTTGTCCTTTGATTTCCTTCTGAGGCACAACGCTGATGTAAAACTGTTGGAGCTTTACCTTCCACAGTGCCAGTCGGCTAGTCAACATAGTTTGGTTCAGGATGAACTTCAACGGGTCTACATGAGAGACCAGTTGTACCTCATGGTGCTGCATGTAGTGCTGCATTTTTTACGGCAAATATGAGTGCCAAAAATCTCATCACGATGGGATGATATCTGATTTATGTATCATTGAGCATGTGACTCTGGTAGTAGAGGTTGTTACTTGTTCCCTCATTGTTCTTTTAGGTGAGAAGTGTTCCGAGGGACCGTTCCCGGGCAGTCGCATAAAGGACCAACGGCATCTCAGAGATAGGTGGCATCAATATTTGATGCTGGAGAAGATACTGCTAGATTTCCTCAAAGTTGGCTTGGCACTCCTTGTCCCATTATTAGGTGTATATGTTTTTAATGAGTTGGGAGAAGGGGTTACACATTCCATCCAAATTCGCAATGAATCAGCGGATGTAGGCAAAGAGGATTTGGAAACATAGAAGCTCCTGAATAATGCTTGGGAGAGACATCTGGAATATGGCCTTGATCTATTCTAGTTTTTTCTCAATGCATAAGTACCTGACATCAATTCCAAGGAACTTATCGAAGGTGTCTCCGAAACCACACTACAATGGGTTCATCATAAGGTGGCGGTAATGGAAGAAACCGAATAATTTCCCAAAGTCATTGAGATGGTCCTGTCACTGGCATGATTTGACCACCAGATCATCCACGTAGCATTCCACCAATGATCACAGAATCAGCTTGAATATGAGATGCATGGCCCACTAATAGGTGGTACCTGCATTTTCCATGCCTAAGGGAATAACCTAGTAAAATAATGTACCTTGGGGTTCCCTGAAAGGTGTGGATTCTTCATCCTTAGGGGCCATCCGCATCTGGTTATACCCGGAGTACTCATCCATGATGGAGAGATCTTGGATCCCAGTCGTGGCATCAATCAACAACTCTTTCACTAGAAGGGGTTAATAATCCTTTGGACAGTGGCGATTGAGGTCACGGAAGTCAATACAGACAATGATTTTCCCATTCTCCATTCTAACTGGAACAATCTTGACTAGTCACATGGGATACTGGACATCATTAACTTAATTGTTGTTGGTTATCCAATCATCATCGGCCGCAACCATGGCACCATGAGAAGGGTACATATATCTAGGAAGCTGTTAGAATCAGCGATGACTTGTATAAAGACTGATACAGTAAACAGATACCTGAGGATCAAATCCTGGCATCTCATTGTAATTCCAGGGAAACACATCATGATGCTATTTGAGGAAGTCTATGTACCACTGCCGCTCCTTAGGGGGCATTGTGGCTCTGCCCAATGTGGGTCTTGGGTCTGCCTCACTACCAAGGAACACCAGTACCAAATCATCAAACGTGGTGGAGACGCCTTCTTCAAAAGTAGGGTACATCTTCCATGTCCTCTTCTTCACTTATGGATGGATCTGCCTTGGGGGGACCTGCATCTGAGCTACTAGGTCGTGATGGGAGGCTGGTAACAACTTGTGCGACAATGGTTATTGCTTCGAGGAACTCTGACACTACCGAGACTATATGAACGAAGGTTGTCAACCCTATCCCATCTTGCCTTCGACCGAGAGGGCCACACATGATGGTATCAAAGCAGAGGTGGCACGTCTACCAAAGTCAACTTATTACATCCCAACTAAATAGACATGTATAATGTACTGTCATTTCCATGAGTCACGCGTCTCGATAACTAATGGGAGTGGGAGGCTCTGGGATCACTAAAGGCTGATTCACATTAGAGTACCAAGTGATCCTCTGGTTATGTCGGGAGTTGGGAAGATGGTTCCTTATTGTCTCGAAAATAATGAAACATTTCCCCATGTTGAGGGTGGTGGCTTCCAATAGATGGATAGGGAATGCATAAGCATCATTCGAACCTACCCAAGGGTTGGTCATAGAAACGTTGGGCTCAAATTCACTTGCCTGGAATTGTTTATCCTTGATCTTATAATAGTAAGCATCCAAGTAGAGGGCTTCACAAGAGGCGAATGGAGACGCGTCTCGTTTGAAGATTCCCACTCATCCATTAATGGATTATATGAGGCTTTATTGATATGATGTGGGGACTGCTGCGTGAATGTGGGGCCACAGTCTACCCATCAACGTGTTGCAAACGGTGTCCTGGGAGGCAACCATGAACTCAGTGTTGGAAACCAGTCCACCGAATTGAGTCTTCAAGCGGATCATGCCAATTAAAGTCTACTCTATCCTATCATATCTAGGGATTCATGAATCAGAGGGAGTCAGGTAATACTCAGATAACCATAGATTCCTCAGTGTCCATATGGGGATAAGGATGATCCTGGAGCCAATACTAACGATGCAATGACGGATTTCCCCACCATTGAGATGGATGGTGATATACAGTGGGTGGATATGCCCCTATACGTGGGAGCCATCATCCTCCCTAGAGAATGAAATAATGGCCTGAAATTCGGCATCCTCAAACATTTCAGTGTGAATGCCTCTGCGGCTGCTATCTCATTCTCAAACTGATGGGGGATTCAGAAAGCCTCGGTGAGTTCCTCACGCATATCTAGGGACAGATTATGGTCTTCATGAATGGAAATTGTTTCCGATATACCGGCATGGTTCATAACAACAACGTACTTCCTGGTCAGGCGTGAGCCTCTACTTGCAAGAAGTCGCTCTACGACCGAAGGCATGGCGGGCCCTTTCGGCTAGACCGACAGCTGACTGGTACTAGGAATATCTCAATCTTCACTAGTTGAATCCTAGAGAGTGGTTTCCGGATGAGGACCAGAATACAGGGGTCAAGTGGTGTCATGGTGAAGCTTTTCGCGGCACAGCTGATGCATTTCTGCTGGATATTGTAACACAAATGGTGGTGGAGGCGGACCTATTGACAATTGATGAAGGGGTCATGTGTGTAATGCTCTGCACTGGGCATGCTATCTCATCTCGGCAGCATGGAAAGCATGGCTTGAGGTGCCAAATGTTGTGACCCAGCGATCAATGTAATCATGGATCCGATGATGTTGGCGACGACTATGACATTGAGAAGGTATACCTGTCGTTCCCCCATCATCGGGAGTCAAATAGGGATTTACCAACTCTATGATGTTAAATAAAGCATACCCAAGACTCTCATTTGATGATTCATCCACTTATGGGCAGAGTGTTGGATGGATACCCATTTATGGGGGAATAAAGTCATCATGAATGTCGGATGTCGATGACATTGGCATAGAGCGTTGTTTCTTCTTGCACTACTGTTGCTTACTCTTCTGTGAAGAGGCTGGCTGAGACGATGATGCCGAAGTAGTAACTCTAGCTTATGAAGGCTATGTATGATTTAGGCATTCACGGATGATGCCATGGGCGTGGGCACCTACCTTACGGGTCATTCAGTCGTTATACATTTGGACCCCATGGTCGGAAACCTACTGTCATTCACCTTCGTCACCTCTATTGTCATCCGATCACACAAAGACACCTTCCACTTATGGAGGTGCTGGTCCCAAACTTACTATATTTTTTTCAATATGGTCTTTGAGCTAGTCCTTGAACACGTAGCATAACTTGATGGTGTTCCCTAGAATCTGATGATATGGGCAGTAGTTCGGGTGATCAGCGAGATGCGCCTCTTCTAGCTTCTGTCACTCAGGCAGCCACACGATTCTCTACTCCAAGGCACTGTGGAAGTAACCGGGGACCTGAGCCTTGTCAAACGAGTAAGTCTAATTCCTTCAATCTGTAAGGGGTTTATAAGAGAATAACCCTGATGGGGGCTAGAGGAGCATGCCATGGATTCGTAACTTGATTATCTCACCTAGGCAGTGGAGGCACGTTACATAGAGGTGCATGCCAATTTTGAGGCTGTCGCTACTAAGCTGGAAGCTGTGCCTATGGGGGAGGAACCCTATGAGACTATGGAGGAGGCTCCACTGGTAGAAATTCTAGTTACCTAGGGGCATTTATCTGGGCCACAGTAGTGGGCTTAGCTCTGGTAGCTCTCCGTGATGGGATTATAGGACGCTGCACGCGTGCCTGACTAGCATCTTGCAGTTATTCTTCATTGTGCTAGGCCTTGTCTGAGATGTCCCAGAACCCTCCGAGGTAATTCTAAGTATTTAGAGAAGGAACCTTCTCTCCCTTGATGTTCCATATGCACATTTTCAGTAATTTTTTCTGAGTTAGTGGCATGTCAAGGGAGTATGTGAGCCCCTTCCACTGGGCGTTGAAGTCCACAACTCACCCATCCGGCCTTTTCTTGCACCTGAAGAGGTTTGTGTTTTTCATCTACTAGGATGTGGAATAGAATTGGTAGAGGAATTTTCTGCGAAGGTATTCTTAGCAAGTCACGGATTCAACAAGGAGCTTGTTGTACCAGACGAACGTCAGCCCCTCCATTGTCTGAACAAAGTGACAGGGCTTGCCCGCCTCCTGCTGCGTTGGAGTCCCTAACATTGGCACACAAAATTATTTGATGTGGGCCATGTGTTGTGGAAGGTGACATGTCCCATTAAAGGGAGAGAAATTGGGGTTCCCAAATCCTAGAGGTGCTGGCATATCATCCACCGAAGATGGGTATGGCTTGCTGTTAGGTGGGATCGCCACCTTCTGAGTTTCCAAATCCATTAAGTGAGTGATGAGTTCTACCATCATATCATCTGGATGTGGGGTGTTTTCCTGATGAGAATCCCTAACCACAAGTGCATTTTATGGCTCTTCAATTCTGTAGACAAGCTCAGCCGCTCATGGAGCGGCTGGTGGTACGACCCTTGGGGTGCTGGGAGGAATCCAAGCGGGGTCTCTTGGGTGGTCATGCCACTCAAGAGGGTTTGTTGAAAAATATCACGCCCTCAGTTCAGGAGATCCGACCTCTCCATTATCAGCGAACAAGACATGATCTAGGTTGCCATAGAGAATATTGCTGAAGGGTGGTTGTTCCTACCCCTCCTGTCCCGGACTAGGATCACCGTATTCGGGTCACCACTCTTCAACAGGTTCATCTAGAATTTCATCAAACAACCTCTTCTACTTAGCATGTTGTTGGTGCATCGTGGCCTTCTAGGGATCATCCTTTACCTTCTACACTGAGGCCGACGGGTCAGAGAGCTTGATAGCCCCAATGTTATCTTTACAATTGTTCATATTATGGATTATTATTAATGACTCAGTGGGCATGGGGGGACCCAGTAGGACCCAATGCTGATGAGTAATCCTCCCTGATCGGTCCCGTGGCAGCTTTTGCTCAAGGGGTAACCCCCCATCAAGAAGTTCTACATTATTCCCCTCTCCTGACTAATCGACAATGTTGACAGCCACTGCACTCTGGGGCATGTCCTCACAGTTTCCGAGTGTGTCAGGCTGCTGGTGAATCACACGGATGAGAAGGTCAATGTACATCTCCCATCCACAGATGTGCTCATGGGGGTTGGACTCGTCGACAACTTTGTGGAGTACATGAAAACTCTATACGCATTGTTGTAGGAGGACCCTGTGGTGTAAAAGTGACTCGGGGTGCCATACTGTGGGGAGCGTGGCCAGGTCTACCCAATGACAGTGATCACCGATATCCTCTAGGTGTTTCTGGCTCTCGGGATAAGGCACTATCTAGTTGTGATGACAAATGTGAATATTCTAGAGGATCAGGTGGAAACATTTAAACTCTCCTGATGTGAGAGATTCTTGTGTATCAAAATCCGGCCTTGCAATCGGCCAAAACATCTAGTGGATGTGGCCTGCTGCGAGGATGGATCAGAAGCTCCATGACATAGGTTCTGGATCTGGCCCTTGATGGGCCCTCTCATCAACTGGGAGTGGCTGGGGAATATGAATCAGTGCCGAGGTAGGCTGCTGGGCCGAAGGGCTTGCCGTTGGAGAATACAACGAGCAGACTAATTGGCCGCTGAATCCTATGTGGTTGTCCAAGGGTTGCAGTGACCTGGTTTCCACATCAATATAGGATGGACCGACGAATTAGCCTCCTCTCAGCATGTTGGTGCTTAATAGGGGTGTGCTATGTTGTGGATCTTCCACCATGGAACCCCAAACAAACTCCCCACCATCTCTTGTCAAGGAGGAAGGTGCTTCCAGAGATGCTGATGGCGATATCATGATTGATCCCGGGGGGTACTCGAAGTCCTCTTCCTCTTGTATATAACTTTGGAGGTTGGTAGGGATCATATGGATCTCACATTCGAGGAGTAAAAGGTTGATGCGCTTCGTCCCTACCCTAGCCCTTGACTCAGAGGACTCAGGATAGGGATCCATTGCCGAGCCATAATCTAGCTCGAAGTCTTAGAAATGGACTGGTCTGATTTCTTTCCGGCCTTCCCTGGAATTTCTCTTATGGTGACGACGTCCCACCATCCTGCCCCAGGGAGCCTCCACAGGACAAGGCTGATTTCCATCATGGAGTCCTCTAGCCGCACTGGTGCTGGGGCGGAGAGGATTGAAGGCCAGGGTGTGGGGAGCACTGGGGAAAATTTCAAAAGGGGCACAGGGAGGAAATCCATGTGGGTGAGTGACTGGATATACAACGACTCCATACCTGCATCCTACGATAGAGGGAAGTGACCCCATACCAAGAGTAGTTAGCACTAGAGAGAGCCCCACTATGAGTGTTGTTGTCATGGGGAATTCCCTTACCTATGGTGAGGGTGGCGCCAGGCAGGCCTACGGGTAGATGTTGGAAGCAAGAATTTCCAACACCATCTAGAATGGTGGCATGAAGTAGGCCTTCTCACTAGATGGAAATAAAATTAATTGTTCCACAACGGCTATTGCCTATGCCGCCAACTGGGAGAGTGGACCAAACCTGCCCGTGGGGCGGTTAGGGCCTTGATCTGAATCAGGCATATAACTACCCCAACTCAACGTGTACTGGGGTTTGATGATAAGAGTTAGCAGTGTATCATGCCATAGTGGTTGATGATGTAGATGCTCTAGGGTGAGCATCCTCTTCGCTCGTGCCCGACGCTGTCGTCAGGTTAGATGGGTTGGAGCCGGTGGTGTGGGCACATGGATTCTTGGCTCCATAGCTCGGTGAGTCGAGCAACGGCGCCAATGCGGCCTAGTGGGGTCCCTTACTGTGAAATCATGAAGCGGGTCTCAGTTGGGGCCAATCCAGGCATCCCCTACCACATCAGTGTGGGGGAGGTAGGTGTCAAGGCATTCTTAGGATAAGCTCCCAAAACGTTTGAATGTTGGGGTGGGGAGCAGCGGCTCCCTACATGGCCCTCGGGGGCGGCGTTGGAAATGAGGTGCAACTACCTCGATGTCCAAATGGGCCATGTCCCTGGTGGGGATTACCCCCTCCTCCTCATACCCACGCACAAGGTCGTTGATCACCCATCTTTAAAAAATATCTAATTTGGAGATAGGGCATGAGTTCCTAGCAGTCATGGCGGTCAGAGCAGTTGTGGAAGAGGTGGAACTATGCGAGGTTGCCACCTCTGTACTACCACTACCAATGCGCTAGTGGGCTGGTGGCGATCGAGCTATGGATGCAACGATTTGATTCCTGAAAGTAGAGAGATGAAACCATTAACAATGATAAGAAAAGAAATTGAAAACTAGTATCCCAACGCCTTTCTGACTTCTCTGGTCGGAAAGAGGAATCCACGATGATAACATCGTAGAACGGAATGCTCAATGTCATTACTGTTCTATCATATGATGAGTTTCACATTAGGTCAGCTACATGATTGGGGACCTGGTACCGGGAGATTGGGTCTGATGATAAGCTAATCCTTTGGTGCCTCAAACACTACAAGTATCCAGGCTGATGAAATTATCATCATGTTGAGTTCACTATTTTATGCTTCCAGCGCTTTTGTCGAGGTGCACGTGTGCACGCATCCGTCATGTAGAGGATGCGCTGCTTGTTGCCCTACATTCCTACATTCCAATGGAAGGCAACATTCGCTCGTTTTTCAAGGACGTCTGATCCTTGATTGAAATGGGATTATTGGATTTCAGTTCCTCCTTCCATGGATTCCTCCTCGGACCTCTTCAAATAATATGGGCCTCCCTCATAGATTTAAGACATGATTGTGAAACTCTTCCCAATGCCATATCTTTATGGACACCAGTTAATTACATTGCTTCCGTCGAGACGCTCGAAGGGGTTTAGTCTGGGCCGTAACCTTCTATTGGGGGAGTGGTCACATTGAGGCATCATTGGCATGTCTTGATGCTGGGGGATTGGCATGTATATCTTTTTTCCCTTATTATACAGCTTCTCGATGGCGCTGAATCTCGAGGAATCCCACATCGAATGTGGGGAATTGTATGCCACAGGCATGTATCTGAGGTTTTTCTTAGCTTCCCATGTTTAAAACAGGGTATTCCATCTGTTTAACATCCAGAAGAGATGGATCGGATTGATCAGAACACTAAGAGTGGATAAGATAAATGAACTCCTGGAGGGAACGACGATATTGGGGCTGACACGTGGGTGGGTTCCCGAATGCTGTGGAGGATAATGTGGTGGCATGATCCCCTAGGGATGTGTCGGAACAGGTAAGAATTGGGTTGGGTGATGATTTGAAGGGGCATGATCCTCTGGTGAGGCTTCCTACGTATCCCCTTGGCAGGGAATCAATGTCCACGTAGTTCATGATGGAATGATGCCTAAACTCTGAGGTGGCCCACATTTATGGATGGATGGGGATTACACCCTGAGGATGCCAACAATGATAGATGGAATGGGGATTACGATATAAGGCAGCCCAAATTGGTGGATGGATGGGGATCACACTCTGAGGCGGCCCAAAATGATCGGTGGATGTGGCATACACTCTATGGAATCCCAAAATGATGGATGGAATGAGGCCGATTCTCTGAGGCAGTCCACAATGGTGGATGGATGGATATCACACTCTAAGGCGTCCCACAATGATTGTTGGATGGGTCTTACACTCTGAGGTGGCCCACAATATTGGATGGATGGGGATCACACTCTAATGTGTCCCACAATGATGGTTGGCTGGGGCTTACACTCTGAGGCAGCCCAAAATAATGGATGGAAAGGGGAATACTCTCTGAGGTGACCTACAATGGTGGATGTAATGGGGCTTATGTTCTATAGAGTCCTACAATGATGGATGAATGGGGAATACGCTCTAAGGCAGCACACAATGAGTGATGGATGGTGCATACACTCTGAGGCGGCCCACAAAGATGGATGTATGTGGCTTACACTCTGAGGAGTCCCACAATGATGGATGGATGGGGCATACACTTTGAGGTGGCCCACAATGTTGGTGACGGTAGGATGGGGATTACACTGTCAGGAAGAACACATTGATGGATGGATGGGGAATACACTCAGTGGGGGCCCACAATGGTGGTGATGGATGGAATGGGCGTACACTCTGAGGCAGCCAACAATGATGGGTAAATGTGTCATACAATCTAGGCGGCCCACAATGATGGATGGACAAGTCTAACAATATTAGGTGACCCACAATGATAGATGGATGGGGAATACTCTCTGAGTCAACCCACAATTATAGATGGATGGGGTTTACACTCTGAGGCTTCCCACAATGGTGGTGAAGGATGGATGTGGCTTACACTCTAAGGTAACACAAAATGGTTGGTGAACTGACATGAAGAGGTCGGAACGACCAATTGGTGAGCGTGAACCTCATGAATTCTTCCTACGTATCCTCGTTGCAGGGAATCATAGTCCACGTAGTTTGGGTGGTGTCGGCGAACCGATGGGAAGATGAACCGGGGGTACGATGGTTATTGGGCTTCATCCTCGGGGAGACTTCCAATGTACCATGCCTTGACATGGATCAATGTCCTTGTAGATCGGGTGTACAGTTTAATGTCATGCACGACAGGGGATGGTGTCATAGTCGATTCTTACTCTAAGTCCACATGAGTCATGCTTAGTGTGAGAAACAAGAGGCAGCAGAGTCCTGACGATCATGTCACGAAGGATGGATCTGTGGGAAGCGAAGAAGGGATTACGCATTGGGAAGCCCATGGTGTTGGGACTTACTCTAGGATGGAGGCATGAGGGAGTCAATGTGCATAGGGAGAGGGGAAATATGGAGGTTCATGAGTGCTACCTCATGAAAGAATGGCAAGGGGCTTACACCAAGGAGGCTTCCCTTCCCCCATAGGAAAACGCCACTCATAAAAGGAGGATATCATCCACTAAGAAGAATAGGGAGGCATGGATAATGTCCAAGGTAGGGGAACCCCATGTGAGAGGCATGGGGTTATTTCAAAGATTAGTGCCCTATGGCGAGGATGAGGGTACTTGGCAGTTTAACATCATGTAGCTCGGATGAGGTGGGATTACTCTACAACACTAGGACTTACATGACCGTTACCCTTTACTCCTTCTGGGAGGTAAGGTATAGGAAATGCCATAGTGAAGGGGGGTCATAGAGAGAACCATCGAGGGATCCATGTTAGCATTTCAATGTCAAGAAGCCATAGCCATTAATGTGCCTATGTGATGAAGCATGTGGTCATGCAACCAAGTGGGAAAATCCACCAAAAGGACCTTGAGGTTACATCATAAAATCCTAGAAGGTCCTATGAAAAAACAATGTATGTTGTGTATGCCTAGTGTGTGTGCCTGGGGCATCCAGAAGGCGGATATCGAGTGCCTATGCAGGGAGGTTCCCGCGGAGCATGAAGGTGAGGTGTCTTGAGGGTTACGGGCAACGAAATGGTTGGAATTCAATACACAGAGATAGCTCATAATCCGGGAAGAGGGCATGTGCATGGCTAGTAGGATAGCGCATAAGGGATATGAATTGTGCGTGAGTGGAAAAGGCCCCACATGAAGTTATGGCTGCACCTAGCGAAAGGGATTGCGTGCAATTGTACCGTTTTGTGCGCATCGTATGGAATTTCGTGCGAGGGTGGAACCCGGAAGAGTTTGGAATTCGGTTTATGCCAGTGGGATCGCACACAAAGGCAGATCCTGGGGCGAGGTGGGGCGAAAAAGATCAGTACCTTAAGGACATCTTGCTCACATGGAAGACTGATTTGGCAAAAGAGAGACGGTTCGAATTCCTCATCCCCGAAACAGAAGGGGTCTCCATCACGTTATAGGAATCCTGCAGTGCGAGATTTAGAGATGATTGCAAAACACGCCCGGCAGAGACGGTGGTGCAGAATGTTAACCGCGCGGGGTAGGGGCACAAAAGTATTTCATGCATGTGCCAGGGACCCTTCGGGGATCCCAAACCCTTTCCGCACGGAACTACTTTTCCACGTGCATACCCCTTTTTTCAGTGAAATAATTTCAGGCCCGTCAGACCAAGCCTCCGTGTCTGATTATGACATCACATTGTTATTTCGAAATATCCTTTAGTAATTATGGACTTTTCGGCATCTATAGTTATTCTTAAATTGTTTTAAAGAATATATTGACCAAATGTATAATGATTATATTTAGTTGTTTGGGATATTAACTCAACTCACTCCTAAATTTACACAGTAAGGTAATGGTCTATAAATAAAGTTGATACATGTTTTACTTGATATAGTAATATCAATGATGAGTCCTGATAGTAATCCATTATCATTTTGGGGATACACATTACAGAAAATGGTATTATAGTAAATTGAGTGCCCAAAAAAGAATCAAATAGTATTCCCTATCATTTTTAGAATGGAAGTAAAGCTATTTAATTACATATATGAATTAGGCATTTCAAATCATTTTTTATCCTACATCAAGAAACAAACATACTCATCGAGGAGTTATGTGTAACATGATAGGTTATCCTAAAAAAACTAATGGATATATCCTAATTTATATCTCACAATCATAGATAGTGTCAAATATCTAAGAGAGATTGTGGGTGTGAGATATAATTCAATGAATTCATAGGTTAAGACACACAATATTGTCACATTAACAAATTCCATAAATCCCAAAGGGTGAGGTTGTTAAAAAAATACAAATACTATGTAAATATAAAACAGAGGCTTGTGAACATAAAAGATTTGGTTTTCTTGTCATAGGAAAAATAAATTTTGTTTATTAGAAAATAATGATCTAATTACGTTTAATAATTTTTTTTGTGGACCAAAAACTATCAAGTGTAAGAGGCATTTATTTCTAAGACAAATACAATAAAAAACATCTATGGATTTTTTTAAATCCACATGTTGATTTAAAACCCATTGGTTCTAAATGGGTATTCAATAAGAAACTATACATAGATTTATAAGACTATGACTATATGTTAGGATAGGTTCGAAAAGGATTTGAACAATATCAAGTTATAGAATATGAAAAAAATTTCTCCATAGTGTCTATCCTAATTTAAATCAGAATTATACTTTACTTAAAATAATTCCATAAATATGAGATTTGGTAAATCAATTTCAAAACAACATTCCTTTATAAGAACCTTAAAAAGGGTGTCAACATGACACAAACCGAATTGTTTGTTACTATAAATAATTTCAATAAGTTACATAAGATTTAGAGATCCATTTATTGATTGAACCAGGCATCCATGTCACAAAACATTCACATTTATGAAGACATAATTGAATTTTGTTCCATATGGAAAAAATGTGATCTGTTGTGTCTAAAGGTTGTTTAATGGGAGTGTAATTACTCTCATGATAGTATATTTTTTTGACATATTAATGATTAGAAATGAAATAAAAGACTTCTAGAAAATCAATACATTGCATTGCTCATCCTTATCCATGAACATCTTTGGAGATGCAAAATATATTCATGGGATCCAGATATATCAAGAAATATCGAATACATTACTTGTACTATGTCAAGGTAAAAATACTGATTCTTTCATGGTTGACATGATCCACATATTGTATGCAATTCTTGCATGGGAGTCCATTGAGGAACGATCCTTGTGGGGAACACATTTTTCATAAAGATAAAATGCCATTATAGTTTATGGAACTGCAATGGGGTTGGCGTTATGGTCCTCGGTGTTTAACAATATATCGACTCTTATACCATCCTCTCAATAGATTAACACTTAAGAGAGCATCCTTTTCTGGCACCACAATTGGGTGGGAAAAGTGTTGGGCTACCCAGGATGTCCAGCCCCAACTATCTAATTCAGGGAGGCTAGTCTGTATCGCTAGTTCTTCATATCTTTTTTTAACGCTCCTTACCAAGAATTTATCGATTATGTGGTTATGAATACAGAGCATGAAAGATTCATTTTCCTCCTTCCACCTCGATGAATTTCAACTCAAAATATTTCTGCAGCAGGAACACTCGATATGGGAAACTTGATAGGTGGTATAGTATGGCCTGGTGTAATACGATCCTAGAAAAACTCAATTTCCTAACTTGGAGGAACCGAAAGAATGCCATCCCCTCCGATGATCACATTAATATATTGGTATCAGTCTCACGTTGTGTTTCTTGTTCTACGTGAATAAAAAAGAAGAGAGAATGAACCATATTTTCATTGAGGGAGAATGGGTTCGGGACTTCTGGAGGTTCTTGTGCACTCATATAGGATTCCTCCTTCACGATGGAAGTGTGGAGATATATATAGAGCAATGGTTCCAGGAGGCCATCGGGTCAAAGGAGGAGTCGATGGTGTGAGTCATTATCTTTAATGTGTCTTGTTAGTGCCTTTGGCAAGCCAGGAACCAGGTTAAATATGAGGGGGGCAGCTTCAATGGACTATCCATGGTGGTGAATACCCGTTGCTTGTTGACTAAATTGTTTTGAACCACGTGGTTTGGGAGGGGGCGCTTTCTCTTAGGGTGCTATAAGATAACCTCAGCAGGGTCACACATAAAAGTGAGGTGTAGGGCAGGTGGATTCAGTGGACTCTTCTGTAGGTCATACAGAAACTCAATTGTAATGTATCATGTGTATTAGGGGACATGAGGGGAAGAGGTGTCATTTGAAACTCAAAAGAGATCATGGTCCTGGCCTTCACTATGATTTATGGCAGCTGATCCTTGATTTAGGCGGAAGAAATCGCGGTCCAGACTGGCCATTCCTTATGAAACCGTTTGGGAATTTACAGTGACCACATGGAAATCGACAAAATAATTATCCTTGATGCTCTTCTTGATAAAGGCACCATCCCCTGGTTAACTACCTACATGATTTGATAGTGCAACGATCTTTTTATGGACAATGTTAGAATATTGCATACACGGAGCGAGGGGAAAATGTGCTAGATTATATGGCCTCTATTTCTGTCCCTGGCTCTCAAATTGAATTTTTTTCAAATGTCTCCGTACATAAACTGGAGGGGGTGAATCTTATCTAGGGTTATTCATTTGGGATACATTACTTCAGGCCCCAGTAATATAGGTTTCCCATTCTATGTCTAGTCCTCTGGGGACACCTCTTTTCTATGAATAAAAATTATAACGTTGGATTGATAGATAAAGGAATCAAATGATATCATATTCAAATGTGATAAGATAAGTCATGTATGTAATGTTTTGTAATATTCTAGAAGTTTCCTATAACATAATAATGGTAGGTGGATATCAAATTCACCTAGGAGACAACTACTGGATTTGAGTAAAGACTATCCTTATGTATATAAGTTATAGTATAGATAAGTTTCTTGTTTTTAGAAAATGATGATCTACCAATCAGGTATATACTAATACTAGTTTTTAAATAAATCAGGATGATATTAAATTATAATCAGGAGAATTAATCACTACCAATGTAGGTTATCTAAGCTTTAATAGCTCAATGAAATCTATGGGTGTCTATTCTACAATAGACATTGAGTATATTGAGGATTTTGTTTTTGCAAAATAATTATTATATATATGCATCATTATCCAAAATCTTGACATAATTCCCAATAGTAAATACCTTATCACAGTCTGTTGTGATAATTTCATAGTGGTGGATCATCAAAATAAACATGGTCAAATAAATGGATAGAAAACATAATTAATAAATGTCATCTCCTATGAGGTTTTTATCTGAGAGGAAATTTTATTTTATGTAAAGATTCCACAGAAAAAATTGTCATACCAATTGACTAATTACTTATCTAAGAATAAGCATGAATATCGTGTGATAGCTAGTAGATAATTTATTAAAATGTTTTCTCTTGTGGGAGTTGGAGTCAATAGAATATTGAGTTATACACCTAAATAATTTTTGACATTATATTTAGGTTATATATTCAAACATACTAATATATAATAAAATCTTATCACAATTTTGTTGTTCTTCTATATTACATTGATTTGATGATTTTAAAGGGAATTTTCTACATTGATAAGGACAAATGATATTATCCACTATGATGAAAACCAGGAAATGTTATGAAAATATTCATAAAGATAGTCTTATAACCATATGGCGTCATTTTATGGGATATAAAAGATGAAAAATTATAGGTGAGCATACTCATAAGTGGATGAGAATATTCTTATGAATTTTTTACATTGTAATCTCTATGATGAGAGATTATGAGAACATTCCCACTTGTAGGAATTTTAGATATTCATGTCTATATATGTCTGTATTGATCCTTGGACATTAAAATTATTATTAAGGTATATCCTCTGTTTCATACGTATATGTAGTGTTATAAAATATGATGACCTATATTAATTTTGAATTTTGGGATGTTGGGTGTGTCACGAGTGGTTTGTTATTAATGGATAATTGAAGGAAGGATTTTTTTTTACTTCTGTATTTGTGGGAGTTTATATCTCATCCCATCGAATTAAATGGAATCATCACATTACATTTCATGTCCATATGGTGTCGGTGAATTTATTTCCTGAATTCGAGGATTATAATATCACTAATAAAGGCTCATGAAATGAGTATTAAATTATCCTCATATGATATTAAGACAAAAGGTTTATATTTTATACTGAGGTTTGTTTTGGTTGTCATTATTGAAGTATTATCTTCTTCTTCTTCGATGCATTTACATGTTTCTAGATACTGATACTGTACATTAGATGAACAAGCCTAATTCTAGTGAGGAAGAATTATTGAAGGTCACATACTTATTATATCCATTATTACTGAATAAATTATATAATAATTTAATTATTGGAATAAATATTATTATTTGTTATATAGAATAATTTTTATTCCTAATTTATAGATAATAAATATTAACAATAAATATTTATTCATAATATAGGGAATGTTATAAATATTTATTTATTAATTGGATAATATCTATTTAAAATACCAACTTGAAAATTCAATATATATTTAAGAGGGATATTATACCATGTTTGGGTGTGGTGAAAAATATTTATTTATTGGATTGTAAATAATGTTTTTCATTGTAAGAGTTAGCACACACCATGAGATAAAATAATATTATTTTTATTTTACCTCACTTGATTTATATCATGGTATTAATTTATAATTATGGTTATTAATTATACTAATTAATCCCTTGTTTTAGACCAATATATACCCTTCTATGTCATTTGTGAGAGTTCCATACCTTAATATTCACAATGACTCTCTTATCCTCCTTAATGATTTCTTCAATTCAAGAATGTCTTAGAGAATTATCTTAATAATGTGAGAATTTATATTCCCCATTTTCCCTCTCAAGAAATATATATTATGATATGATCCCTCAAACTCAATTGAATCATGGTTGTGGTCAAAAGGATTCATAGAATGATGATTTGTACAACCATGAAAGCACCAATCATACAATGTATGACACCACCCGATCAAAATTAACATGTTTGTATTTCAACTAGAGGGATTCTAACCTTGGATCCTCATAGCACAACAATGGTGAAATCGAACAATGTGTAAATGATCCACCACTTCTATAAAAAATTAATTCCAAATTCAAAGGTAATATTTACTATTCTAATTTATTGTAATTTTAATATGAAGGAATCCTCTTTTATGATTCCCAACAATTTTTTAATTAATATTCAAATTAATTCATTTTTAATAGTAATATATTTTCATGTAAATATCATATTATTTATTCATTATTATAAATGATATATTGGTTGCTTCTCAATAAGTTAAATCACTATGTTTGGAACCCTCAAGTTGTATCAAAACAATTTTACCTGAAATTTATAATTATTTATTATTTATTTATCATTTTTTTGAATAATATATTATAATAATTTAAATTTGATGTTTTTATTTATCTTAATGTTGATATAACACATTAATTGATGTTTTGTATGATTATAAATTGATAATGAATAGATAATGAATGAATAAATATTTCATCAAGAGGTGCCATGTTTTATAGCTGGAAGATATTGTTACATTATGTTTAATAAAAACCCACTTGTCATGTACCATGGTTCACCAATCTATGTTGGGATATGGGATACACATCCCACCTATCAAAATCAGTTCATGGTGTATTTATTACTCCATATATTTACTAGCCATACATGAACATTGTAACAACCTATGTTTTTTTAATTAGTTTTCATGTAAAAATTAAAATTCATTGTCAACATTGGTTACATGAAATCACAAGTTAATATTTTGTAACACACAAAACCGAGTTAATCAATCTCTACTTGTAACACTGAGTTAGTTTTTGTTAATCATGACACTATGTTTTATCAAAATGATGAAATATTATCAATATATTTATTTAAATGTGATCATTATTTACTATCCATTAAACATAGTGATATGAATAGTATTATACTCTTTTTAAACAAAAATTATATTTTTGTTATTAAATGAATGATATTGATTAAAAAAAGTAACTAATTTTTTTAAAGTCCTTATCTGTTTTTAAGATAAAATTTCACAAAAAATGCTTTTTATTTTTTTTTGTCAACATTAATAAAAATACATTTTCCAAAATTTATAAAATAAATTTGATAAATTTAACATCATTTATGAAATAATCCATTCCATATTTTATTTCAGTGAATTTTTTGGATTTTTCAAAATCGTTTCATTTTTTGATGAATAGTGCAAAATACTAAATTTTAATTGGTAATTTCATTATCATTTAATTTATTTAAAATGTTTAATTACATTTTAAATATTTCATAAATTAAATTTTTAAAATTATACATGTGTTAATCCTATTTTAGTCATTACAGTCAATTTCATATAGAATTTTGATATAAAATATTTGAAAACATCTGAAAAATTTCTCATTGAAACATATATTTTTGTTGCATGTGTGGAATTAATTTTAAATTGAATTTCTCCACTTTTGTAACACACTATGAGTTTTGGTATTCCTATTTTAAAATTTATTATCATTGATATTTTATGCTTCAAGAAATAATTAAATAAAAACTATAATATACTTTTATATATGACTGTTGGATTAGAAATGTGACAATTAGGAATCTTCATATGACCTATATAATTATAAAATCACCAAGGATAGTAAAACAAATTTTGTATCATATAAATGAAAATATTATATATAGATATATTTTATAAGTTCTTAAATGTATTAAAATGATATATTAATTGTTTTTATCTTTGAAAAGCTTGAATGTTTATTTAGAGTTTTCTAATTAATATAAGGTTTTAAACTAATTTTTTTCTTCATTAAATAGATTAATAAATTAATATTTTATTGTATTTCCTTTATAATATAATCTTATAAGACCTTAATTAATTTTTCAATGAGTAATAAAATCAGTTATAATTTAAATATCAGTTTCTTGAATAAATGATTATATTCATTAAAAAGAATCATTATATTATTTACAAAATAATTTTCAAGAAATTTATTAAATTTTTAAATACTAGTCAATAAATGGTTGCCTTAATTTTTGGGATTTTGCTGAAATAGTTGATTCTTTATGAATAGTGTAATCTAGTAATTTACTGTATATACACATTATAAGATAAATGCACTATTTATTATGTCATTGATGATATAAGCACAATACTATAAACCCCCCTTATCTTGATACATTATTTAGTCACTTAATCAAAAATATTCATAGATCTGAGTCGAAATAATAAAAAAATTTATTAACTAATCAAAAAGACTAATCTAATAGACTATAAATACCATACATCACCACCCCTACTCCTCACACATGAAAACCCATTTTTCAATTTATTACCAATACCTCTCCCAAACCACTCCACACATTCTACCCTTTCATGTCTCATATAGAATACCATTTTAAAGTTTCTTGTGTCGGTTTTCAAGGAGAATATTTTAAGAGGGAAAATCCTCTATCTGTTCTAATTTTATTTCAATTTCTTTTCTATTCTTATCATTTATTTACCTCATATGTCCAAATATTCATGATTAATATTTTTTATTATATATAATAAAATTTCATTATGATTATAGGGTATCCACTGTCAAATATTTGCCCTTCAACTTTTTGTTCTAAAAATGAAAATGACCATTATGTGGTGTGGATTCACCACCTTCGTGGATAATTATTCTATTTATTATAATACCACACTCAATTATTGTCATAAATCCATTTTTATGGTTAAACCATATTATAATGTGTATATAACAACTTATTTAGTGTTCTAGAACAAATATATATATATATATATATATATATAATATTAATTAATAAAACAAAACTCGAGTGTGATGATTGGAGAAACATAAAAAATATCCAAATGCTTATCATTAATATCTTGTATAATGAATCATACTCATACATGAAAAAATTGATATATAAGACAAATAAATTTTGTATAATTTCATTAATTATAAATAATTTAAATTCTGTATAGCTATTCAAATTTCGAATGATCTTTCGTACAAGTATAAATGTGAACCAATCATGAAAACGAAGGAAACTAAAAAATTCTAATGGAATAATTGAATATTATAACTCTTAAAAAATATCATAAAAAACATAAAAAAAATAACTAAATAAATTACATTTTGAATAGGTTCTAAATTAAATTACTAATAAATCCAAATGAATTATCAATGATGTTATTTGCATGTGTAGAATGATTTCATTCATACGATAAAAATTCTCTCCAAACATACAAATTTCATTCGAGTTATGAATTCTCTAACTTTACCAAAATATAATTCTTATTAAATATATATATATAATTATATGTCATTCCTTTGATCAGGCTCAAAACTCAAGTATACAAATCATTTCATCATTCATTTATGGGGATGTACAACTTTTACGAGGTTCTATTTTCAATTCCTCCTGATAAAAAAGTCCGATTAAAGGTTACTTCCCAATTTCATACCAATTTTTTTGTAGACATCTATAATAAGTTAGAGGGACCCAATATTTTTATAAAATCACTCTTATTATCTTGGTAAAGAAATTATTGCTTTATTTGGTTTTATGAAATAAATTAATAATTATCATATTAAAATACACTTTTATATTTTCGCTTAAACCACAATGAAGTACCTCATTTATAATGAAATTTTTACATGTTTTAACTTTGGATGGAAATAATTTTTTCCATATATATAATTTATTTTTATTACATCACATTTATTTTGTGGGTAAACATTATTACAGTTTGATTTTATACAAATTATTTTTTCAAAATAACTCTTCTTTCCAATGTTAAAAATTGTATTTCTCTCAATAATTTCATAATGGTTTTACTAGATAATTTTCATCTAATTAAACACCATTTATTATATTTTATTATTGATATAGGTTGATATATTATGATACCATATACCATGTTTAATTAAATTTCTTATGATTATTTTTTCTATGGATGTACTATACATGGTATATTTTTAAGGAATTCACATTTCATATGCCCATTTTTCAATACAAATGATTACTCTTTATTTCAACCATTAAATATGAGGAATTCATTGGACTTAGTAACTAATGTTTGGGTCCCTCAATATCCCATCAATACATTGTTAGGTCTTATGAGACAAACTATGTTGGGTGTGGTTGTGGTCTTACAGGGTTATGGTTTCTTGGAAGAATCCTTGATGGTATGATATGATGAAAAAGATTATGAATTCCCTCATTATGATTTTATTAATTGATAATCCATGTGATTTTTTGACGAGTATAATATCCATGGTTATGTATATTTCTCATGTGATGAATAAATCATCTTGTATACCATCCATATGATGCTCAAAATTATGTTTTAATGACATTGTGCTTTTGGTTATTCAACACTCCTTATTTTTTTTGTTTATTCATGATTGGTTCCATTGTATTTCTTACCCTTAATGAGAATCTAAGATCAACCATTTCTAATCTTCATTTTTAATAGTTTGCAAATATTTATATAATGAATGTCTTTTAGTGGTAATATAAGATTTTAAGTATGTTTCCAATGGAGTTGGTATGTTCTTTTTCTATTCAATTTTTAATGTAAAACATTTGTTTGTATCTTGTTTTTCAGAAGATAATACAATATTTGGTTCTTTGGGTTGTGATATATTTCTCATGGTAGAAATATAATTAATTTATTCACTAAATACAAGCAACAATGACTAGGGTATTTACATTGGATATCATAGAATGGTTAATACAATATTTGAAAACTAGTTTTAGAAAACACATATTAGGTAAATTAACTCTAATATAGACTTAGTAAATAAGAATAGAAAATACCATAGAATTTTTCTATTTTAATGTTTATGAGAGAATTCATAGAAATACATTACATTCAAGATACTAAAAATGGATGTGGTTCTAGAACATATGTACCAACATTTAACAACTCTAAAAAGGTTTGTCTGACTTGTCATTCCATAACCTAGTACATGACAACATGACATATAATGCATTTGGTTTGATACTGCTTGGGGATATGCATAGCATAATTCATAATTTATTTACAAAATATTATAGAGGATTTGAAAGTAAATATTTTCCTAGAGAAACCATGATTATTATTAGGAGATTATCTATGCATGAATTTTCATTTAATACTAAGTATTTTTAAGGATACAAATTATCTATTATAACTTAATATAGTGTATTCCATTAATTAGAAATTGCCCTGAGCTGATGGAATGGAATTCGTCTAAATGCTCGTATACCATGTAGGGATTTCCTTCCAACGAAAGATACTGATATCAATGTTTGATCTGTAAATGGAGATGAAAAAACTATTACAATATTAGGACAACTAACTCCTTTAGTGAGAAATACTCTTACTCACATCAAGTAGCCTAATCCACGTTTCAGTGTGACAATGATAGACTACTATATATGATAACAATTTCCATAATTAAATAGGACTAAAAACCCATTATTAAAATAGTGGTGGATAAGTTTCTTAGAGAAGGTATTTATAACATTTGGAAGTATCGAATGGGAGAAGGTTATAATTGAATTTTATCATCCATCGAGAGAAGAAGATTAATGGTGGATATTAATTCCAAACACAATGAAGGAGGGAGAAATTTAGAAAATAAAATTGACGTATTTTTAGAAAATTTTCTTAGAAAAATATTTCCCTCACAAACAGTGAGTGGCTATGGAGAATAAATTCATGAATGTACAACATAAATTTGATGAAACTGCTTCCATGTAGTAATCAAAAATTAAAATTTTATCAACGAATGGTATAGATTAAAAATGAAATACAAATGGAAATTTTAGTTAATTCTTTGACAAGTTAAAACCATTACTCTAAAAGGGAACATGTCTCCCAACCATTCTTATAATACGATGATATAGTATCACGTACTATCAAGATATAGAAATGATTCTCTATGTATAATGAAATTAAATGATATAATGATAAAAAAAGGATTCAAAACACTCAAGAAATAGAAATTATGAAATGGATAATAAAGGATGAGTTGACTCTATATGATAAAATAATTGTGAACGAAATAATTATTGAACATGATTATTTTGGATGATAGTTTGTTATATGTGAGGAGAAAATTTCCACAAATACAGTGATTTCAAGAGAAAAAAAATACCAATGTTCAATGATATAATTTTAAACAGATGGCAGATTTTCCAAATGAATATCTTCTGTGTCAAGGAAAAATGTCCCAAATTAGTCTAATTGAACAAGTATATGCTTATGTTGTCAAAACAACTAAGGTTGAAGTTCTTAATGATGCAATCATATGTACATTAATCATCTCCTCTAATTTATATTAATATTTATTTGAATCTGAATCATCACATTCCATTATAGCTTCTCAATTTTCTTTATAAATAAGATATTTATAATTCAACATAATAAGGGATTTGTGAGTAATGACTCCTTGTGGAATCCTTTTTTTAAAAATATGTGTCAAGCAGTTCTAATAATAACACATAAAAATGGTCTAATTACATATTCTATTATCATACCTATGATTGATTTTTATATAATCATGGTCATGGAATTTCTTTCAATGTATAACGCAAAATAATTATTACAAATAGGAAGAAATTATGATTCATGATGAAGGTATATAATCTCTCATCTTTATAATTGAGAATTTATCATTTGAGTCATATGTTGATCGACATTTAGTTTCTCCCCTAAATTAATTTCATATATATGAAAAGAAAATATCATATATGTATATTGAAGTAAATATTCAAATTGCCGAAAAACTAATGTAAAAAAATATATTGACATATTTACAGTGGATATATTGATTACTTTCTACAAATTTTGGGAAATTTGTTTCTAATTAAGGGAGAATGTAATACCCCAATATTTAATGTAAATCCTATTTTAAAATTTAATATCTATGAGGGTTTGTGTATTACACAACACTGAGTTTAAAAAATATAATATACTTTTTTGTATGACCATTGGAATAGAAATTTCAAATTTTGGAATAGTAATAGGACCATGTGAATAGTAACTTCACCTATGAAAATTTAAATAAAAATACTTGAACTTATAAATAAAAATGATATAATTATATCATGGTGTAAGTAATTATTATATTTTAAATGAAAAATTAATTTTTGTTATTTTTTTAAATAATAAATAATTATTTTAAATTTTAAAATTAATATAATGTTTTTACAGAAAATTTATATTCCTAAAATGGATACATAATTTAGTATTTTTTTCTTATGTTTATAAGATAATTTTACAGGACCATAATTAATTTTTCAGAGTGTTATCAAGTCCACTAAAGTTTTAAAATTGATATTTTTTAAATAAATGGTGATTTTAATTAAAAATTAAATTTCTCATATGTTGTAAATTATTTTCATAAAATGGAGTCCTTTTTTTAATTCTACAAATCAAAAAATTGTTATGATGAATTTGTGGGTGTTTCTAAAATAGTTGATTTTTTGTAAATAGTGAAATATGTTAATTGACGTTATGTATGCATTATATATTAAATACTCTAATTCATGATTAATTTATGATCTAAGAACCTCAATCATTAAATATTTTTTAATATATACTATAATTATACATGTAGTTAAAACTATTAACAGTCTTCAACTAAAATAATAAACAATGGAATTAAATAATCAGAAAACACTCATCTCCTCCACTATAAATACAACCCCTTCTACTGACACTTCAAATTCCATGATGATTTTATATTTTCTTCTCAATAACACATCCAAACTTGTTGACCATGTTATGTTATTTTTGTTGTCATGAAAAAAACCATTAAAAAGTTTTTTAAGGAGGATCTCATGAAGAGAAATTTAAGAAGTAAAATCCCCTTTCGTTCATTTTATTTTCTTATCCATTAAATACCACCTGAATCCAAATATATATTTTAACACTATTATATATATATATATTAAATATATTATTATTATGGGATATCCACAATCAATTATTTCAACTTATCATTTATTTTAAAACGAAAACATAATTTGTGGTTGTCGACTCACCATTTTCATGGAGGATGATTCTGTAATTTTTCAATACCTCCCAAAAGGATGGCCATAAAACAATTTTAATTTTAATAAAGATTATAATATTTATATTACAACTTATTATGTGTTATATAACCAGTATATATTTTAACTATTAATTAATAAAACAAAACTAGTGTGTGATGATTAGAAAACACCAAAATAATCCCAACACTTATATTTAACATTTTATCTAAGAAATCATATTCATATCCTGAAAATATGATATATAAGACCATAATTTTTTTTAGTCCACAAATAATAAATAATTTCAATTATATTTAGCTATTTCTATTTCACATGTTCTTTTGTTACTATATTCAATTGAAACAATCGTCAAAAATAGGGATACAAACACTTCTGAATGACGTAATTGAATATTATAACAAATCAAAATGACCACAAAAGAATATAATTAAATTATAATAAATCAAATAAATTATTAATAGGTTCTGAATTTTTTTAATGAATCTAATTTCATTATCCATGACATTAAGTACATGTGAAGAAAACTTTTAGAAATATGGAAATAGAGTCTCCCCGAACCTCTATTTTCATTTGGGTTACACTTTCTCTCTCTTTAACCCAATGTAATTATTATTTTTTTATATACACATCTAAATCATAATATTTATATGTTCCAAACTCATGTATAAAGATCATTTCATCATTATTTTATGGGGAACTAAATTTTTTATGATTTTATCTTTTTAAATTCCATCCAATAAGCAAGATAGATTAATGAGTACATCCCTATTTATTTCCCATTTTAATGTACACTCCATAATCATTTATAACGAACTGATATTTTTATAAAATGAATCTATATATCTTTAAAAATGATTTATTTATTTTATGATTTTATGAAAACAATTAATCATTATCAACTATGAATACTCTTCTATATTTTCTCATAAGACTCAATAAAGTGGCTTATTTATAAAGAAAATTTTAACAAGTTTTTATTTTAGTTGGAAATCTTTTATAAAATAAATATAATTTATTTTTTCCCATTCCTTTTAAGGGGATAAACATGATTAAAATATAAATTTAAACAAATTATTTTTCGAAATGAACTCTTATTTCCAATGTAAAAAAGTATATTTCTCTCAAAAAGTCGTAATGGTTTTATTAGAGTGTTTTCATCTAATTCAACACCAATTGTGGGATTTTATACATTATATAGGCTGATATATTTTGATACCATATACCATATTTTATAATAAAATTTTGGGTAAAATTTAATGTGGAAGTGATATTCATTGTTTATGGTTGATGTATTCACAGTTTTATGCTAGTTTTTTCAAAATGAATTTTTATTTCATGTTTGACACTTTTCATATGAGGAATTAATTAGACTTAGTATGTGATGAAGGTTTCTTGCTATAGCCTCTAAAATCATCAGTAGGTATCATGAGATAAACTATGTTGATTATTGGATGATTCCTTACATGTTTATGTTGTCTCGAGCAAAACCTTGACTACATGTTATGATGTCTGACATTATGTATTCCCACATTATGATATAATTAATTGACAATCAATGTTATTTTTTGACAACTAGAATATCCATTATTATGTTTCACTCTCATGTGATTATTTAACAAATTATTGAATCATATTTTATACCTTCCATATTATTCTCTAGTTTATGTTTTAAAGGCATGTGTTTTTAGTAATTCAACATACCATTTTTTATGTTTATTTATGATTGATTATTATTTATTTATTACCCTTACTATGTACCTGATCTCTCAACATTCTTATGATCATTTTTTATAGGATGTAAATATTTATTTTATGAATGACTTGCATAGATAATCTAAAATTTTAAAGATGTTTCCAAAGGATTTTATATAATTTTTACTTTCATGTAGTTATAGAAAACATTCTTTTGTATCTGGTTTTTTCAAAGCTACTAGACAATTTCTTCCTTTGGGTTGGGATATTGTGCTCATAGTACTAGCATAATTTTATAAGGAACCATCTCTTAGCTACTAGGGTCAGGGTCTGGATAAAATTTTTAAAGGATGTTATAAAAATTTATTAAATATATATATTTATTATAATTAATATTTTTCAAAAATTTCTACTTCATTTTTGTCCATAAGTATTAGAAAAAACAACAAATAATATTTACCACATTTAATGTAAAGATTAGTTTACATGGGGGGTTCAACGAATGGTTAAAAATTACCCAAAAAAATGTTCCAACAATAATTTTCTCATCATATTTCAATCTTACCACTTTTAGGCTCTATAATGTTACACTATTGTAGCATTATTACGTGAAAACATTAATGATATACATTCATTAAAAAAAATACTAGTGTCCCATTCAACTCACTTATAAAAGGCCACCCCTTATCCTCCCATATACACTCAATTAAAAGCCTTCTGTTTCCTCCATTACATACCCAAATAACATATTAAGATCCTAAATATCCCTCTATAGTTCGTATTATATACATAAATACAACTTAAGAATGATTTTGGTACAAATATAAAGAACATACCTAAAAAAGAGGTAACATTCATCCATGACCATTTTTTATTTCTTCCTCCATACAATTAAATTCTTATTATTCCTTGATGATATAATAAAATGTGTATACCTTATATGATTATATGGTTTTTTGTTATGTTCATGATAAAAAACCTTCCTCACTTCCTTCAAATGGGTTACAAAATCAAAATTCATTTGTACGATGGACAACAACCTCTCAAACCTATGTCATTAATTTTTCCATTTCCACTCATCATAGTTATTTTAATGATGAGTTAAATGTTTATATATTATATCTATGATATTATTATAATTTTTTATTTATTATATAACACATACCTCCATAAATTCCATTATTTTGGAATATAATAATGTTGATCATGTGTACAATAGACTAATGGATTAGGAATCGATGTGATTCCTTCATGCTTTACATTGGATGTATTATGGATGGGTTTAATTTAAATATGAGATAAATATTAAATAAAAAATAAAACTACAATGTTAATATATCAATTACTGTTAATTATTTAAATTTGATAATAAAATTGAAACAATGTTCTTGGGTATATACGACCTACCACCACCTTGACATGTGAATTTCTTTTTCTATCATTAAATTTTATTTACTACTCAAAATACATATATACTGAATAAATATGATTTTTATTGTTATAGATATGATTAAATAATGATTAATTTATTAGTACAAAAAACACATATTAAAAAGAAAGTAGTTATTAGCCAAAAATGATACTTTAAAATAGAATTGGTAATAAATAGGTAATGAATGGTCATAAGAATATCATATATGGTATGATTCATATAACTATTTTTATATATTATGTTTATAATAAAATTAATTTTATTATACATCATGGTTTAACAAGTATAATAGATGTCAACACAAAAGGTATGGTCTTTCTTAATTTATTTAACTTCATTGAGATGTACGTTATATTAACGACGTATATTCTTTCACGAGGTGTATATATAGCTCATTTGACACTTAATATATCGAATTTATATATCCTCTTGATATTTATTGTTCCATTTGATATAATTACATAATAGTGTAACAAATTCATAGATACCAAAGTGGAAATAATTTTATTTTACAATCCAATAATTTAACCAAATTTTTTAGGAGAATGTTTCTAATGATAAAATATTATGGTTCATATATCATGAAACATTTGGATATATTTATCATATATTTATTTATTATATTATCAATGAATAGAACGGTTTTCCAATTCATTGGATTGTAAAATAATTGAAAATATGTTTTTTATAAAAATATGACATTATTTCTCTCTTCAGTAAAAATCCATTTTTTTATAAAATGAAGTATTATAAAATAGATTTCAAATTATTTTAATTTTTTCCTATAATTTTTAAAATATATTTTCCCATGTTTTAATTTTGAACAATTGTTTTTGAAAGGATTCATTATGCCTCTTTCCAAACATTTCTCATTTGGAATTTACTAAAAATATAGATGGATTAATCATTCTAAAATGATGGTAATGAACAGAACATCCAACCGTCATGACAAATCATTTCATCAAATATTAATTTATTTTATTTAAAAGTTAATTTCAAAGAAAATGACTTTAATTTTTTTGTGGTTAAATTATATTTTCATATTGAAATGATTAGTTTCTTAAGGATAAGTTTTAAATCATCATAAAATATATTTTATATCTAAGATTAATTTTTTTGATTTTACCTATGCCATACTAGGAAAATGATTCAAGGATATCATTATTTATATTTCTCTAAATGGACAATGTTTGTTAAGACATTTTGTTTTCGAAACATGTTCCTCTTCTACGTGTTATACCATGAGATAATTATTATGAAAACCACTTTTTTTAAATGTGTTATGTTATGATGAACTGATGAAATGCTTATGAAACCTATCCTTTCATTGAAGTTATGATATTATGAACTTTTTATGGAACCATTTCATTTCTTGGGTTATGATATGATGAATGTTTTATGATCTTTCGTCAAATATATATAAGATTTTCATTATGATATCTGTGGGACCTATATACCCATTATCTATATTGGATATCAATTATTATTATATGAGCTCAATGGTTACAAAAGTGGTTATCCAAAGGTCAAAAGAGGGTACACGGAAGGTCAAAACATTCACAAAGTAGCTACACTGGACATTAGAAAATTCCCAACATATTATTGATGTCTTGGTGGATAGCTTTGAAAGAAGATGTTATATGATTATGTTCATTCTATAAATCTATCTAGCTATCAATCATACTAGAAATCCAAATTTACAATATAGGGAACAAAATTAGGATGATTCCTTCATGAGGAAATGTCTACATTCTTTCAGTGGGTCTTATATTTCACTATTTGATGGAAAATTTATCAACTGTATTAAAATGAGATTTTCCATATTACATTGTTTGGAATAAGAAAAATTCATTTTTTGTTATCTACTATTTGGATTGTGAAGTAGATAAAAATGGTAGTTACATATGATATTTCAAACTAACAAATGATCATTTATCAAGGTGATGATAATTATGAAGAAATTATGTAGATCACATCCTTTTATGGGTTTCATTCTCATTTAGAAGGGGTGTTTATACCAAATGGTTGGGGAGATAATTGTCATCAATGATATGCATATTATGTTATATTTCTTTGATGCCATTCTAGAAGTGTTTCATTTCCTTCCCTAAAAAATTGATGTTTATTTCTCAATAGAACTCATACATGTTGCCATACCAATTAAAGAAACACCCAATAGAATAAACATTATTCAGTAGATGTAATTAAAGAAGAAACTCCAAGTGAACCTTGCCATGGGATTCATTAGTACATGTGTATCTCCTATGGATTTCCCAATGGTTTTTTTAAAAAAATAATTGATTAATCTGACTCTATATTGATTTTTAGGAACTAATAAACATCCAAATTATGAAGATGTGTCATCTTACCATAATTGAAGACTTGTTTGATCAAATTCATGAATATCGATAGATTTCCAAGATTTTACTTCATTATGAATATCATCAATTGAGTGTCATAAAGTAGGATATTCCCAAACAACCTTCCATACAATGTATTGAAACTATGAATATATAATGAATCCACTATCTCTTATGAATAACCATATTAAGTTTATATATTTAATGAATAATGTATATGTATATAACCATGATCAGTTTATTTCAGTATTTGTAGAATATATTCTTATTCTATTCAATGTTCATGGAAGATCAAAAAGACCAATTTCGAATGATACTAATTTCTTGAATAAAGGATGAAGTATATTAAAAACTAAAATTCTTGAATTTTTATAGAAAAATAATTCATCTTTCACACATATAATCTAAAGAGAGGGCATATCAGTAGATCCACAAAAGAAAAATATTGTTGAATATTAACAAAGATCAACCATGGGGAATGTGATCTATAGTTTTCATGGTTTAGTAGGATATTATAAATTGTGGGTTGAAAATTTAGCATGATTGTCTAATCCTATGAAAAATGTTAATCACAATAGATCGATGTTATTTTCTAATGATGAATGTGAGAAAAGTTTCAAGGAATTGATGTAATGATTAGTTAGCATACATGTTATCATATTACACTATAGTAGAGAAGGGATTTTAATATATATTGATTCATCCAATAAGAGATTAGGATGAGTTATTTAGTTAAGGACATGGTTATATCGTATTCTTCTTAACAATTAATGATTCATTAAAAAAATTATCCAAATAAAAATTTAGATTTTGCAATAATAATATTTCATTAAATATATAAATGATTTTTTAGGGAGAATAGTGATATATATATACCATTCGTATAATTTGAAGGTATATATTCACGCATAAGAAGTTGAATAATGCCAAAATAATATTGTTAGAGATGATTAAATATTAGGCATTATTGATACATTACCTCTCTAGGAAAGAAAAAAAGTTGCTGTTGATTTGAGTCAAAATAAAAAAAAAATATTTTTTCACACTTTAAAATAATTATTCAAAAAATAAACATGTTTTTTGAAATAATAATTTCAAAATTAACTTACAGTTAACTTGTGTATTTTTTTAAAAAGGTTCATTATTTGAGGAATAGTAAAAGATAAGGAATTTTAATTGAAACCTAAAATTTCATTTATTTTATTTATACTGTAAAATGATATTTTTTATTGGTTTTAAAATAACATTATTTCCATTCTAAATAAATGAATACAAATTAATGCCATTATAATTAATTTAATATTAAATTTTAATTTAAAAAAATTGTAAATCATTGAAAATTTTCTCTATAAAAACTCTATTTCTCATCATGTCAACAAGGTTAATTTTAAATCATATTTTATACATTTATGAGTTATATATGGAAAAATTATTATTTTCTAATTAAATTAACTTATATTATCTAATAATTTCAACTTAATTTTTGACCAAAAATAATAGTAAAATTTTTTAAAAAAATTACCATGGATATGGTAAAAATGGGTTTACAAGAGGGTAAACCGAAAAGATAGTGGTTAAAAATAACCCAAAAAAACGTCTAAAAACCATTTTATGGCCCTATTTCAACCTTTTTGTTTACAATATTGATGACATTCTCTCATTGGTGAATTTTTACATGAACTAAAGGTTTCATTAATTCTCTATCTCACCCAATTATTACTGTTCCACTCACCTTACATCTAAAAGATCACCCCTTATTCATCCCACATCACACTATAAAACCCATATGGTTCGTCCAATACAGGGCAATTTTAACTTCCAATGTCCCTCCTCTCATCCTATAATCCTTATTTTGACAAAAAATCCATCCTCGGGTTTCATTTGGTTAAAAAATCAAGGAGGATACCCATAGAAGAGGTAACATTCAGAACAAGTGACTTTTTAATTTCATCATTAACCACTATAAATTCATATTATAACATGGTTATATAATAATATCATTATATTACATATATTTATATTTTGTTATGTTACATGAATTATCTGAAACCATATCCACTTTTATCAAATGTGTTATAAAATCATTGATTGTGTTTAAGGCAGACTACCCCATTGCGAATCAATGGCATTTTGCTATGAACACCTCCCATTATTGGTTATAATGAGAGATTTAATGTATAAATATTATATTTAATATATTATTATAATTTAGAAATTATTATTTCACACCTAACTTAAAAATTTCCATTTTTAGAAATATGATAATGTCGGTCGAGTATACGTTGGACAACTGCCTCACGAAGCGGTTTGATTCATTCACACCTTACTTAGAGGGTATTAAGGATGGTTTTTTGAAAATATAGAATATTTATAACAAATTTTTTTTATTAAATTGTCATATATCATTTACATTTATGTTTTTCAATATAATAAAAAAATGGAAACAACGTTCATGTGTACGCATTACACACCATCTCCTTGAATAGTGTATTTCATTTCCTATCACTAAATTCTATAAATTAATATAAATATATATATATATATACTAAATATATAAGAAGGTTAAAATTATAAAGACTAATAACTCGCGATCAAATTAAGATAACCCAAAATAAAAAATCAATACAAATATTAAAAAGTAGTTATTACTCGAATTGTGACATTAACAAGGAATTGTTAATAAAATTGTAATAAATGGTCATATAAAAGCATATATGGTGTGATATATATTACTATTTTTCATTATAGTTTTATAATAATGATATATTTATTATATTAGTGGGTCGATCATGTAAAATACAATCTTTTATCCAATGGAAATTTTCACTTATTTTAATAATGAAATATGTTATAAAACACATACATAGCATCGAGTGCCCATTAATAAAATTATTTTCATGAATTAAGAATGAAATATTGATATTCCTAAGAATTATGGAACATGTACCAATCGAATAGAATCCCTAACTATAGAATAGTATCGTGTCCATTATGAATAGTAATCTATCCAATAGAATAGTTACATCGCCCAAGAATTTATAATTAAAACTTAATCATAATAAATATTAATATATGATATAACTATTTTATTGTATAAGTAAATAAATGTTTTAAAAATGATAAACTATGTGTTGGTACCTTTATAAAACATAAATGCTTACTAAATTTTTTATAATTAATATTTTTTTTAAAAATAACGATTATTTTCATATAATATACTCCTAAATTAACATGTTGTTGTATTATTTATATAAGATAATTTTGTGATATATTAAATAATTTTTCAACGTGTCATAAAATCAGTTATATTTTTACAATCATTATTTTGTGAATAATACATTATATTAAATAATGATTAAATTTTTTCATATTTAGAAAATTATTATTATAAAACTGATTTCATTTTGTAATTATACATATCAAAATATGGTTCGGGTTAAGTTTTGAGATTTTTCAAAAATAGATGATATTTTTTGTGAATAATGATATTTGATAATTTACGATATTTAACAAATACATTAGTTATTGAGTGATAGATGTTGTATAGATTATTTAATCCCATAATATCGAACTGTATTTAATTATACAATATATTTATTAATAATTTTAAAACTACTCAAAGTATTGATCATAAATAATAAAATAATAATAAAATAATCCAAAAAGACCCCTCTCGTCCTCATTAAATATCACACATCACCACCTCTTCTCATCACACCTCCAAAGCAGTAAATATTGTCAAAATTCTTACCAATATTCTTCCTAAGGACAACAAAACTTCAAGGAGCATTTGTTCTCAACAAACTACCCAACTAAAGATTCATAAGGAGGTTCTCAAGTAGTTGAATTTTGGAGGTGAAATCTTCATTCATTTTCATTTAATTACTTTTTGAATTTATTTTATTTTCATATTATATAATCACCTCTCCATATCCATGTGTAATTATAACTCTAGTATATTAAATATAGTATAATTTTATTGTGTTACATTAATAGTCAATTTTCACATCTTTTCTCCTCTCCCTTTTATTTTAATAATTAAAAAATCATCCGTCAGGTGTTGATTTATCACCTTCAAGGATGATATGTTCTTATTTTCCTCTACCACCTTTAAGGCTGGTCATAATATAATTATACGGTTGAAAAATATTTTAAAATTGAGATTATATTTTCTTTTTTGTTTTGTGACTTACATATATACACAATATTAATCAATAACACAAAACTAGTTTGTGATAATCAATATACAACCAAAATAATCTAAAGGACTATCATTATCATTTTATCTGATATGTATCCTCATATATGGAAATAAACTCATACATAAGACCATTTAAACAACTATAATTTCGTTACATTCATATAATTCACTATAATTATTCTAATTTTACTTGATCTACCATACAATTGTGAAACCCAATAAAAAACTCTCTTGAAATAAGAAATTTAACTCTATTACTCAATAAATATCCATAGATGAACATAATAAAATTATATTGAATAAAATATATGTATAATAAGTTAATTATATATGTATTAATGAAATATAATTTTACTATCAAGTGTATTAATCTGATGAAATCATTCAAACATAAGATAAGGGGATTCTCACACATAATTTCTTTTCATTGGGTTATTTCTCATTAATGAAAAATTTAGTTGTAGTTGTTATTTAATTTTCCTAAAATGTAATTTATCAGTTTTTATCTTATATTATAGTGGATATATATATCTCCAATATGATTTTTTTAAAAATGAAATGTTTTTTTTAAAAATACTTCTTTCATAAAACATATATTTTACATTTCAAGAGATTTTTATCTTCACTAAATATTGATGATTATTATACCAAGAATGTCATTAAATTTTTATTTTTAGAAAAAAAAAATGTTTTTTCATTAATTTATTCATTATGAAATTATCATGAAACTCATTCATTTCCATGAGTTATTTAAATCCTATGATTGATAAACTCTCTATGTGGAAATCATGATTTATTAAATGTTATGATGTGATGGGTGCACATAAAATTATATAACTCTTAAATGAATTTGGTAATGTGATGTATATAGTGAGATAATATTCAATATGCATGAACATGATTCTATATTTTTTCACAATTATTATCTTATGAAAATGAAAATATGTTATGCATGAACTTCATGCTAGCATTATTCATAACTATGTGTGGTATTTGACCTCTAAGACATGGTGTTCAATTTTTATTAATTTACACACTAAATTAATTTATATAATTATTCATATCATGATGATAATATATATCATATTCATATGTAATGATGATGATGATTATGATCACCCATGTTATATTAATTATTGTCCAAATCTATCCTCTTACTAGGATTTTAGCTCTCCTAATTCTTCGATGTTTATCCCCAGTTCAATAATTAATAAAATAAGTATATGAGGACCTATATGAATATTGAGAAGCTAAATTTTAAAAAATGTTATGTTTTATTATTTAAATTTCATATATGGTCCAAATATTTCAATGTCACTAAACCATTGATCCTGGTTTTTTAATTTTTTCTGTTTTTTCTCTAAAATAATTTAATAGTCATGTATGAAATGTAAGGTCACTATAGTTGGTATCAATTAATGATTTAGTTAATTTGGGAAATAATATACATAAGATGAGTGAAAATCATTATTATAAGACTAAATAAATGTAATCCACAATGTATCTTTGTTTAAGAAATGTTTTAGACATATGTATCTCACAATACATTCCTATATAGTTAGTTTCACAAAAGAAAACGTTTTTTATTCTTGACATTTTGAATCATGTTTTGTATAATCCTTTCATTTTTTTGTCAATTGTGGGAACCATGAAAACTCAAGACAATAGCCAGTGTGAGGGAAAATCCAATGAATGGTTGAACAACATCACCTATTCCATGGGAGGTGGAGTTAGAAATTTCATGAAAATTCTTACCTAGATCTCTCAGGATATTAAAAATAATTTAAATAATGTGAAATGTAGTCCTTAACCTAAGAATAAGTAATTGGATGTTGACTATTTTATTTGGAAACTACCATCGATGTTTAGTCGATCATTATATCCAATAGTTGTGGAACTGTGGGTTAAATCAATGGAGAAAATATTTTTTCTTCTTCATTGTTTGGAGATAGAGATGTTGAATCAGTGCATTTATCATTTATATAGGGAGGATAACCGATTGTGGTAATTGATTAAGAAAACTAATACAAATGATGAAATTGAAGTGATATACTAGGAATATATTTAAAAATATTTCTTAATTAATATTTCCCTTGAAATCATTTTACAATGTTGGGGAGAGAATTCGTAGTGCAAAGGAAATGGAAGGTGAATCAATCATGTCTTAAGATGAAAATTTCACAAGGAATTCAAGGTAAACCTCTGGTTTTGTTAACAATATTGATAGATAAATAGATAGGTTATTAAGAGTTTTGAATCCAAAACTTCTATAGGATCTAGCTATTCAATGCTTTAGGAGTTATGAATAAGTTTTTAGATGTGATTTAAAAGTGGACACAGATTATGGAGAATAATCCCATTGATATAGACATATGAGATGAAATATAGAGTTTCAATGTAGAGGATTTACTTAAAAAGTTGAAAGGAAACTGCACAACCCACATGTTAAATATTTGGGGAGATTCATAATAGAAATTGACTAAAAAGGATATGGAATTGCTTCATGTATGGGAGATAAAGATTCCAATCTCATGAATGTCCTAGGGATATGAAAAATAAGGAAAATATAGTAGATGATAGGAGATAACCACCTATGGTTCATTTATTCACTTGTTTGGAGCATGGGAATTATGAAAGCTGTCTCTCTAAACCTCTATTCCTTAATGGTAATCAGCACTAGTAAACACCAAAGACAAAGTTGAAACTGAATGATTATGCCATCAATACTACTATGGTGGTGTCCAAAAATGATATGGTGTTAGGTACACTTGTTATTCATTCACAAATAGCGAACATGCTATTTATTTTAGTACTATTCATTCTTTCATATCTTGTATGTTTAGTAGAACAATTCAAATACCATATCAAAATATGGATGTTTATTTTTCTGTTTGAATAGGGAATGAAAAATTATTTCACCCCAAGTATGTAAATCCTCCCTGGTTATTGTTATTGGATTAATCCTCTCAACATATTTTGTCTTACTTCATTCTGTGGAGTTTTATGTAATATTCGTCTTCAATCAGAATCCACCATAAAAATACTACATCAACTACTGTAAAAGGGAGATCACTCTTCACATCTTAAGGATTCCTATAATTCTGTACAACCTTAAGGAGAAGGTTGAGTCTCCTTATGAATCATAATTTTAACTATGGGTATTTTTTCTCTAAGCAATCATATCTAGCTCAAATTAATTTTAAAATAAGTGATAATAATTTTCAGGTACATGTTGATTGTATGTAACTACATTGATGTGTTCCTCAAATAATTACCTTCCCTTCTTGCTGGAAGAGTGGTTGATTTCTCAATTTAACTTATTCTTGGATCATTAAATATATCTAAGACTCCTTATATAATTGTCCACCATTTATTTGGATGAACTAATGAAGCCGTTACAAGAGAATTGGAAAAAGGTTTTCATATGCCTGAGTGCATCACAATGGGTTTCACTAGATCTCATCATCATAATGAAACATGGATCCTCAAACCTTTGATTTGATTATAATCATCTCAAATAAATCATGATAAATAACACAAATCACCTTCCACGGATAGATGATTTTCTGATCTGTATTTTTGATCGAGGTATTCCTCTATGATTGAACATTGGTCAAGCTATCACCAATTAAATGTGAAGAAGAAATATATTAACAAGACATCATTTCAAATATGGTTTGGATACTAGGAGTTCATAATGATTCCATTTGGAATCACTAATGCTCAAGTTATATTTTTGGACATAATTAACATTTTTTAGAGATTACATCATCGTATTTTTGGAAGTATTATTGATGATATTATGATATACTACAAGAACAAGGAGGAATATGTGATGAACCACAATATTGTGATAAAGACATTATGAAGGTGGAGAATATTTTCCATGTACAATAAATGAGAGTTTTTTTTAGAAGAAGAATCATTCATGGGTTATGTTATCACGAGAAAAAGAATATATATGGACCCCTACAAGATAAAGGTAATCAAAGAGTGGCATAATCGAACATCAGTAATAGAGATCTATTGTTTCCATGGTGTGGATGGGTATTAAAAATGTTTTGTGAAATTTTTTTCACATTTTCAAACCCACAAACCAAGTTTACACAAAAGTGAGTAATTTTTTTCAAACTATAGATTGTCAAGACTGATTCAATGATTTGAAAAAGAGGGTTATTACTTCACTATTACCGACACTACTTATAAGTGCATAACTCCTTGTGGTATACAGGGATGCTTCAAATAAGGTATTTATGCTATGCACAATTTTTAAAAAGATTCAATGATAGCCTTCTTCTCATTATAGTTGATCATTCATGATTAAAACCATACCAGAAATGATCTGGAGGTGGCAGCGGTGATCTTCTCGTTGAAAATATGTCAGTCTTATCTCCATAGAATTAACTATGATATATATACTAATCATAAGTGGCTAAAATATATAGTCACATATATGAAGTTTAATATGATCTAGAATCTATGGTTTAAAAACATCGTGGACTACATATTCTCAATCCACTACCATCCTGTCTAGGTAAAAAATGTGGAAGACTTACTAAGTAGAAAGTATACTACTATATTATGAATGATAAGTATTTAGAAGGATCTAATATTATTATATTTCAAAAGGATGTAAATGGGAATTATTATGGATGGGACTTCATTAAATATTTCCCAAATGATTTCTCAACAATCCCTCTTTGTGAAAATAAATGATGCTTAAATAAATGGAGTATAAATTAAAAATAACGTGGAACCTATTAGAATTTGGAAATCCTCAAAGTAGAAAATTGATGAAGAAAGAGTCATAATATTGGTGTAACAAATATGTAAACCATCCAAAACATAAATACTAAAAGATATTATGAGTGACTCACATAGATCTTATTTCTCTATTCACCTATGAATTATAAATATTCATCATGATGTTCGAGACAAATATTGGTAGGTTAATATGAATAATGTGATCGCTGATTATATATCAATGTTTTTGTTATTTCATTAATTGAAGAATTTAATGAAAAATTTTAAGTGGATGATGAAATTATTACCCACAAAAACATAAAAATGGATAAATATTACCATGTCCTTTTTCACTGGTCTTCAAAGACATCTATAGGAAACAATGATATATGGGTTGTTTTGATTCATCTCAAAAATACAGATTACTATATAATAATTTGGGAGGAATTATCACTGGATCTACTTAAAGATATATTCATTAGATAAGTCTTAAGTGTTCATGGAATAAAACAATTTATTATATCTTATTATTATCATAGATTCACCTACATGTTCTATAGAAGTCTACAATATTCTCTAAACACTAATCTGAACTGATATACGGTTTATTATCCTCAAACTGATGACAAATCTAAGAGGACTATTAAAAAAATGAAGGCAAGTTGAGAGGATGATATATGGACAGTAAAAGAGGATGGGACCAAAATATACCACTATTCGAGTTATCTAAAAAAATGTTTCCACTCAATCATCCATATGGGTCCATGTGATTACCTTTATGGGAAATGATGTATAACATCGACATGCTAGGATAAAGTTGGTGAACGTTGGCTTTAAAGACAAAAAATTATTGTTGAATTGATAGAAAATGTGAAAAAAAATTAATAAGACATCAAGGAATCCTGATGTCAACATAAAATCTATATAAATGATCATCGATGAGACCAGGATTTTAAGGTTGATGACATGGTATATTTCAACATATCTTGATGTGAAAGGATAATGATATTTAGGAAAAAATTAAATCTATGTCAGAGATACATCATCACTATTGAGATTCTTGATCTTGTTAGAGATGTAGTCAATTGAAAATCACTATCTCCAAGAAGTTATCAAGTAACCAATGTATTTCACATATACCTCTTGAGAAATTACAAAGCATATCCCGCACACGTGCTGAATTCAGAGGTGGTGCAGTTAGAAAATTATATCTCTTATGAGATGTAATCATTGAATATCTTCGACCGTAGAGATAATGAATTACACAAATGGACTAGTCACATAGTCAATGTAACATGAATGAATGATAAGTATGAAGAGATAAAATGGGTACTGGAGGATGAAATTAATGACATGTACCCTTAACTATTCACATATTAATATGTAAAATTAATTTTTGAAGAAGAAATATGATAAGGGGGAATAATGTACCAACCCAACCATTTACCAATGGAAATTTCATCAATTTTGTAATTATTTTATAAATAATAAAAATCATTCATAGTATATAGAGTCCAATAAATACATTATTTTCCTAAATTATGAATGAATGAAGGGGTATTAATAGAAATTTAGGATCTTATAACAATGGAATAGTAACATGAACTTTGGAATAATAATGTGACGATTATGAATAGAAATCCAGCCAATAGAATAGAATCCTCCTATATGAAAGTATAAATAATATTAAAAATATAATTAATTAAATTATGATATATTTATATTATATTATGTATAAATAAATGTTTTAAATATGATAAATTATTTGTTGGTATTTTTATAAAACATAAGTTCTTATTTAAAATTTTATAATTATTATAACTATTAAAAATAAAATTCATTTTTAGTAGATAGATTAATAAATTAATATTTTTTATCTTTCGAATATAAGTTAATTTTATGACACATTATCTAATATTCCAATATTTCATGAAATCAGTTAAAATATTAAAATCAATATTTTTTTAATAAATTACTATTTTTATTAAAATTTAAATTTATCATATTTATGAAATTTATTTCGTAAAATGGATTCATTTTTAAATTCTACACAAAATAAAATGGCAGCAGTTAAATATTTGGGATTTCTCTAAAATAGTGGAATTTTTCTAAGATAGTAGATTTTTATTGAAAAGTGAAACAAGGTAATTAATGGTATTTAACAAATACATGAATTATTAAGTCATGGATAATGCAATGATGATTAATATACATAATATGGATCAATAATTAATTATTTAATATTATTATTGATAAGGGTTAAAATATCATAATCTTTAGTTAAAATAATACACCATTGAACAAATTAATCATAAAACACCCATATCCAACACTATAAATACCACCTCTCACCATATCATATCCCCACAACTCCCATTATTTAAAGCATGTCCAAATTATTTCCAATCCACTTATCATGTATCTTTTAACACACCGAAATTTTATCAACAGAAAATACGTTCTTATAATTATTCCATATAGTATAACTCACATAAAATCACATAGAGGAGACACTATATACCTTTTAAATTAAGAATGAATGGAATAATAGATATTTCTAGAAGATAAAAAAACTATATGAATAAAATAGTAACATTATCTTTTGGATTCTAATGTGATCAATAGAAAAGTAATCCATCCTTCATAATAGTAACTCCACCTATAAAAATTTAAATGAAATATAGGTATTTTATGAATGAAAATATGATATATATTTATCATGTTATATCTTAATAATGGTTTTTGAAATGTTAAATTATGTACTAGTTTTTTAGTATGTTATAAATATTTAATTATAATTTTATAATTAATATAATTATATAAAAAAAAAAATTTCGTTTCTTAAAATTTATTCATAAATGATTAATTTTTTTCTTATGTTTATAATATAATTTTATTATTCCGTAGGTAAATTAACAATGTTTCTTAAAATAGATTATAATTTTAAAAATAAATGTTTTAATAATAAATGAATTTTTAATTTAAAAATTAAATATGTAATAATTAAAAATTTATTTTTAGGAAATTGAGTTAATTTGTGAATTCTACACTTCTATAAATGGTTTGGGTGATTGTTTCGGATTTTTCTAAAATAATTTAATTTTTAGGAAATATTAAATTATGGAATATAAACACTCTAATTTAAAAAACTATTAATTTATTCATTTATGATTTGATCACCATAATAAATAACTATATTCAATTATTTAAATATATTTATTTATAACATTCAATCTATTTCATAATCTTAATCCAAAATAATAAACTAATGAGTAAAATAAAAAACAACCCTCATATCCACAATAAATACAATCCCTCACCACATATCCTCCTCACATCATCCAAGCCTTGAATCTTATAAAATTTATACCCTATACAATTTTTATGCCTCTTAAATATGTATATGTTTCTTTTGTCTCAAAATAAATACCAAAAACAATATATCCATTGTGGTTCTCAATGAGAAGAATTCAAGAGTTAAAATATCATTTATTTATTTTTATTATCTTTTCATTTTTTATTTTATATTTTTAATATCTCCTAATATCCCCTCATCCATGTGTATTAATAACTACATTATCTTATATATTCTGTAATTTTGTTATTTTAATTGAATAATCTATCATAAAACCAAATCCACTATCCCTTTTATTCTAAAAATGGAAATGTCATCCATGAGGTGTTGTTTTATCAGCTCAAAGGAAGAAAAGTTTGCATTTTTTTTACCACATTCAAGGATTAACTTAAAAACATTACAATGATAAAAAAATATCGTAAAATGAAATTTATAAAAAAATTTAGGTTCTTTAAAAATATTTTGTTAAAAAAATTTGCCACAAAAAACTTAAAAAAATTATAGTTAATCAAATACATGTATAAGAGGTTATTGTATTATTAATTGATGAATCTAATTTGAATATCCAATACAGTAAAGTGAAGAATAAATTAGACATAAGGTAAGGGGGTTCTTGAAGCCAATTTACATTCTTTAGATATTCCTATTTATGTAAGAATTTTTGTGTCGATGTTCTTTTAATATTCATAAAATATAAGTTATTTTTGATCCCTATTAATTTTTTTGATATAAATGCAAAAAATATAATTTTTTTTTATAATTTTGTATATTTTTTCAAAACAAATATTCGTTCTAGGAATACATGTTTTACTTTCCTTGAGATTATTTCTTCTTCACTCAAGATTGGTGTTTATTACACCAAGTATATTAATCATTTTTTCATTTAGAAACCAAGTTCATAATTCAGGAATGTATATTTTGTGATATTATCTTGAAAACCATTTTCCATTTCATGGGTTATTTTATGTATAATATTGATACATGTTCTATATTGAATTCATTATTATATGAATGTTATTTTCTAATTGGTGATCTCAGAATTTTTTATAACACCAACTCATTAGGTAATGTGGTATATCACATGAGATAATGAGAAATATGTGTTAAAAACTTCTATATTTGTCTAGAAATATAATGATTTTATTATTCACATATGTAATGCTTGAACATGATGTTATCATTGTTCACAAACATGTATGGTATTTTACCACTAAGACATGGTGTCTCTTTTTTATGCATTTCCACATTTCATTATTTTATCTTTTGGTTCCACTCATGTTTATAAAGTTGATCCCATTAATATATTATTATTGTTATGATTATTCTCACCCATGTTATACTGAATCATGTTCTTATATATCCTCTTACTAGGATTTTAGCTCACCCATATCCATTATTTATTTCGTCATGTGTTTACTTGTACTAAGCAGAATAAATGGTCCACTAAGAATCTATAAAAGAAGGAATTAAGTGATTTTTATGTATTATTATGTAAATAAATTGTTTGGAGATAATTTTCCCAGCACAATAATCCTTTTTATCTTTTTTGTAACACTAATACATTATTTACCATTAAAAGTATTTAATAGTAATTTAAGAACACCATGGTCTCTTTACCTCCCCCTTACATCTAGAATATTTTTGTATCAAAAAATACAAAACCCAATTTCTATAAATAGTTCATCAAGGAGAAGAATTTATAAGGTAAAATCCTCATTAAATTTCATTTAATTTTTTTATTCTTTTATTTTGTCCCCACATACCATTATATAAGTGAACTGATAACTAAATATTATTATTTTTATTTATTTAATGTCATAATACTGAATCAAATATCTTATCCTCTCTATTTTATTTTTTAAATGAAAACATCATTCATGAAGTGTTGATTTATATACTTTGAGGACGATAAATTTTTATTTTCCTTTACCGACATCAGGTATGGTCATTAAACCATTATATTAGTTGAAAAAAATTGTAAATTTTTATTTCATTTTCCGTGTTCTTGAACTAGAATATGTACATATTATAAAATAATAAAACCAAACTAGTTTATGATTATTGAAAAATACCAATTTATCTAAATTATTCTCTTTTTCATTTTATCTAATGAATCATCTTCATATCTAGAAAAAACAAAAAATAATAACAATGATACTACGACAATTTTATTAGTAAAATATAATTATGTATAATTATTATCAATTTACATGATCTACCATACAAGTGAACCTATCATTAAAACCATGTAAACAAATGCTCATGAAAAATGAAATTTAACTCTATAACTCATTAAATGGTCATAAAGAAATCCTAATAATATAATATGGAATCAATAACATTTAAAATAGTTTCAAAATTTAGTGATTAACGAATATAATTTTATTATCTAGGATATTATTTTCATGAAATAATTTGTATATAATGTAGGGGGATTCCAAATCATAGTTGGAATTCATTGGGTCATTCATCATTAATGGAAAATTTTAGTGTTGATGTTCTTAAATATTCCTCAAATATAATTTATTTTTTCCTACCATTTCATTTCTCGTATATAAATGTATATAATCTGATTTTATGGAAAATGAAAAGGCTTTTCCAAAATAAATATTATTTCTAAAAAACATATCTTTTACTTATATTTCTATTGTGTCTTCTTTACTTAAGATTAATGACTCGTATACAAAGTATCATATTACCTTTTTATTTTGTGAACCCCAAATATTATTCATTAATGTGTGATATATGAAATTATTTTGAAACCCATTCATTTTCATGGATTATTTTATTTCCACGATTGATATATGTTCTCTGTCGAATTCATAATTAAGTATATGTTATGATGTTAGGGGTATATCCAAAATTATATATTGATTCAATGCATTGGGTAATTTGATGTAACTCATGAAATAATGAGAAATATGCATGAAGATGTAGCAATATTTGATCACAATGATGATGTTATGAATATTTTCTTATATCATGTATAGACATTATTCTATCATTGTCCAAACATATGGGTGTTTTTTGACCACTAAGAAATGATGTTGAATTTTTTTGAATTTCCACATTACATAAATTTATTTAATACATTCTCTCATAATTATTATGATGATCCAATTAAATTTTTATGATTATAATGATAATTCTCACCCTTGTTATATTGATTCATATTCTTATCTATCCTATTATTGGGATTTTATCTCACACACATCATTGATTTATATCATCTGGTGATCACATATTCTAAAGAGTACATCATGAATAATTAGAAGATATATAATAAAGAATTAAATATTGATTTTTTATTTAGTAAATGTCATGTATGGTCCTAATTTTCTGGAAAAACATATAATTTATTCCTAGTTTGGTAATATTATAATGTTTATTTCCTCTAAAATGATGTAATAGACATTTAAAGAATGTATGGTTTCTATAAAACATGTATAACATTAGTCATGACTTACAGTGTAGGATTTTTGCCTCAATTTTTTTCTTTTAGACATACATTATGTTATGCACCAATATTATTTCGTATGGCCTACATAGATCACCTTTCACATGAAATTTAATGAAATTATTTATCCTCATGATATTTTACATTCCATTTTATGTTTTTCCTTCATTTGGAATACAATTCAATGATACCAAAGTGGTAATGATTTTGTGTTATAATATCATTTTTTATCATGATTTTTCATGAGAATTTTTCCAATATTAAAATCATCGGATCTATATCTCAAAAAACAAATTAAATTTCCACTTTTAAGGTTATTCATGAAATTTTCTTGTGATATTACCATTTTACCCTCTTTGGTTGTTATAAAAAAAGATAAATGTTTTCTGAATATTCAATGTTATTTACTCTTTAGTAAAAATATACATTTTTTCAAAACCATGTTGTTTAGGATGTTTTAAAAAATGTTTTGTTATTGTCGTATAATATTTAAATGACTTTTAACCCATATTGGTATTAAAAAACATTTAGAATGAAATATTCATGCATCATTCCAAAGAATTCCCATTTGGATTTTACAGAAAATGTGAATGGAATATTTATTATAACATGTACAACATTAATGAAACTTCATATCATCATGAACAATAATTTCCTCATATATTAAATTATAATTATCATCATTATTTTAAAGGAAAATTATTTTTATAATATTTAATGACATAAAAATGTATTTATTTCAAAATGGGATGGATATTTTTATAAATAAATTTTCAAAGTGATCATTTAAATGTTTTCCATATAATTTGAAATTTATTGTCGTTACCTATGTCTTATGGGGAATATGTCGCAAGTATACCATTTTTATCCTTTTTCTAAATGATTTTTGTTTTAGTTGAGATGATGTTTAATAAACCTATTTTTCTTCCCTTGGTTATACCATCATATAACTATTATGAAAACAAATGTTTCCATGTGTCATTCTATGATGAAATGATGAAATGACTACGAAAACTATTGAATTTCAACATTTTATGATATGATGAAATTTTTATGAAACCCATATCATTACATGTGTTATAATATGATGATATATTTATGATCTTTTGGAACACATATGCAGTATTTTATTTATGTGATGGGTTTGACCTATATCTCACTCTAATAAATTGGAAAATGAGTAATGTTATATTGGCTCAAAGGATATACAAGAGGTTATCCCATGGTTGAATGAGGGTAAAATGGAATTTATCCCAAGACGGAATAATATTCATTGGTGATTATCCTAAGCCTAACAATTTATGAATGTCTTGGTGGGTGGCCTTAGCATAAAATTTAAATGCTTATGTGAATGACAAAAAATCAATGTCTTATAATGCTATTCTTGGATTCGCTTATAATTCATATATTATGAACGACCAATATTTATTTCATGAATCATGATTATGATTTTTGATTTGTATGGTGTTGTTTTCAAATATTATCCTCATGTTCACATACACATATGTTCATGTTATCATTATGAATCAGAATTTTGTATCATTGTTGAGTATATGAGGTCACCCTTTCTTATATTTGATTTCCCTCTATTATTAATAAATTTATTAAAAATGATATTTCAAAAAGGGTGATATTTAGGAATATCATAGAGTGAGATAATATAGTTTACCTATAGACCTCTTACTTGTGTTTCAATGAGTCCAATGACATTAATGTGTTATGTTCATCATTCATGTATTGGTGAAATGAAAGGAATATTCAAATAAAAAGATATAATATGTATGTATGATAATCATATGTCTCTATAAGCACATTTTTTTGGATTACAATGTGTTTATTTGGTATATACATCATGCAGTTTATTTAGTTTCACAATAAAATTCACAAAATCTATATTTTCAAAGACACATCATGTAGTAATAAAAAAATCATGGGGATGAAAACTACTCAACATATAAGTTATATACAATGTAGAATCAATACATAATATTTATCTCCTAAATTTTCATGGTTATAAAAACATGTCTAGTACTTGGGTGTGTATCACATAATACATTACATGCTATGTAGTAGAATATATATGCAATATAATTGGTGCTCATCTATAGGGATAAAAAATCATCCATGCTCTGACTTTGTTGATTAATTATATAAAATATAAGTACATATGGCATTAAATTGTACTCAATGGCATGTATCTAGTATACACAACATGTAATCAGGTTTTAAGAATATTAAATTCTAATTATAGTGTAAATTTATGGTTATATACCATGTATGGTTTACATTCATGCCATATTTAATATACAATTTTTTTTAAATATTAAATGTGAAAATTGACACACTGCATGCTAATTAATACATATCACATTATATATGTTATGTTTCCTATTAAATACAAAGTTGAATATTATACATGGTGGTGAATAGTTTTTATGGGTTTTTATCTTGTTGAATCAATGTATATGCCATGTAAAAAAATAGTCTTTTTATATTAATTATGATTAAAATTTATTGTTTTTTAGATGGTCATATTAATATAAACAAATCAATTAATCAATTAAATAGATAATTAATTGATATGTGTTTATCTCAATTTAAAAAATGAAACAAAAGATTCATTAATATGTATTTGTTGCATATTTACAACTAAATTTTAGATTTCATTGGATGATATATGGATTGAATTGATTTTAATTTAATTTCATTGGTTTTACTATTATTATTTAATTAAAATAGTTCCATGTGAGTCATACTTCTTTTAGTTCAATATGTAGGGCTTCTGTGTGCATAGTTTCTTTTTAGTAAACCCTTTATTTATTCAATTGGATCCCCTCATCAATGTGTGTGTTAAAAAAATTGTAAATGAAGGGATCTACCATGTGTGTAGAGGTATTTTAGAACATGAGATGAGGTGAAATAATTCAATGATATTCAGTGGTCAATGGTGGAATGCTGCATCTTAGGCCAAGCTCGGCACATAGAATTTTTCCACTCAAGTTATAGTATGATTTTTTAATTATATAAAAAATATATATTAGAAGGATCATGATGAATTCATTTATATATTTTATTTATTTCTGATGGATGGATAATTTTATATATGATTTTCTGTGATCAGATAATTAAGTTAATTTAAAAGCATTACTGATGGAATTAATATAAATGGATTATGTATAATTGTTTTATCGACACAAGATTACTTTATTCAGAAATATAAATTTTTATTACTATGTTAGGTCCAAGGAAAAACTTATAAAAATATTTGAATAATAAAAAAAGCATCATGTAAATACTAATTAAATAATCCTTCAATTATCTAATGTAAGGAAAACCATAGTTATGGTGTTGATTCTAGATATAGTTGGGATGAACATTTAAATATCGGGGAGTATTAACTAGGATGATTAGTTGACTTATTCAAACATGTATTGAATTTAATATACTTGTTCAATTGAATAAATAATTAGAGGAATGGGTTGAGGAAATTGTAATTAGGAATTCAAAATTGATATGCCTTCGTAATAAAATAAAAATCTATAAATAAGTAGTCAGAAAGGTGGTCTTCAATAATACATTATTATGGTTTTCATTGACATAGTCTAGATCTTGAGAATAGAGATATGGATTCATTCTACCAGATTTTCGACACTAAATTACATTTTTAGTAATTTTGGTTTGGGGTATAGAGACTTGAAAAAAATATTTATAATCTTATTAAGGAAAATAAATTATTTCTTGTCTTATATTTGATAAACATGTAATGTAATAATAATATATTTTTATTTTATTTTGTTAATATAAAAAATTCATAATCCATTATATCCCTACTATATATTTTGGAGAAGGATAATCTCCCCTATGATAGTAACTTCCAAGAATGTTATAGGAAATTTCATATTATATTTCACCATCAATGAAAGATTTATATCAAAGAGACACCAATTCTCAATCAACATACTAAAGAGTTTATTAATTAAGAGTTGATTAATTAAGAGTTATTTGTATTATAAAAACACTTCAAGGATGTTCCAATTGTTATGTTTTTTATTATTTCATCCATGAAATATAAACTCATGAAATATCTTGATATCATGGATGTAGATTTCATGCATAGACATATCGTTGATATTTATCATGATGTAGTTAGATATAAATTCATTGAGATGTATAAGGCACTCTATAGAATAAATTTTGAGATGATGAACTTTCTATTCTGGAAATAGTAAACATGAGGGGATACATCCATCTTCTTGAAATTCGATTGTTTAAAATAAAATATTAATTGTACATTGATCTCTTTCTTGAGTTACTCCCTTAGAAAATATCAATTATTTTTGAGAATTTATAATAAAAAATAGACAATCATATCATAGTTCACAACACTCTACTTCCATATGTTGAAAATGAAATGATGCATAAAAATCATTATATTCTTATGGTGAATTATAGGGTGAGAAAAGTTAAAAACATCAGGATTGATACTATGTCTAAGGATTTATCGAGAAGATATTACAATAAAAGTAAAATCAAGTAGCATGTAAGGGAACATGATTTTTGTATTTTTCATAACTATGAAAATAAAGGGTATAAAAAATGATTTTTAACACACCATAGAAGTTTTGTTAGGCTTCTCGAGGGGGGTTATATAGTGAAATCATTCAATTACTAAAAATTTGTTATTAGATATGACATGGGTACACACATATGTATCCTTGGTGACATATGTATCTAAAATATATACTTCTAGACTAATAGGATTTTAAAAAAAATACCTTCATGTTTTTTATCCACTATTCCAATAGATACATAAAAAAATAATAAATATGTCCTTGTTATTTTTTTCATGAACCAAATGAATCATTAAATATAACATGATATCAAAAAAATAGTGTAAAATATATTTAGTGGTGGAATAAAAATAATAAAATTATTCTCCAAAACATATTATTTATTTAGATCTATATATTTCAATAAAATATAATTTAACAGGAAAAAAAAACATTATATGATTATTCCTTAGATTTTTCAAGAGTATTCATCACACCACAATAAGAAATATTTTTTGTATAAGAACATTAAATTTAATAGATTCCCTTCCTATTAACATCAATTATCTTAGTGAGATAAATATTTTCACATTTTTAGAATATTATCATAGTGCCTTAATAGCACTAAAATGTTTATAAAAATATTCTATAATCTTTTCTCAGTAATGTATAAGATGATTAAGGAGAATATCCTTATGGTTCCTCATTTGATTGTTTATAGAATTTATCTTCAAAAATTATAATAAATCATTGATTCTTTATCATATTTATCACCCATTTTAACCCATTAATCGAACTATGAATTGTAATCAATTTAGACTTTTATCATATAATGCGATGTAAGTTATAATATAATATAATTATAAAATTATATGTACCATTAAATAAATAAATAAAAATAATGAAATACATTAATGTTAAATGATAATAATATATTATATATAAGTACAAAGATTTAGAATATTAAATTGCTTTCTTCGGATAAATTAATTATTCATATTTCAAAAATAATACATCAAACACATATTTATAAATTTGATCAATAAAATTTTTATATATAAAAATGATATAAATAATGTTTAAAAATAATTAACAAAATAAATATCAATTAATATACTTTTTTATTTCCCATCTCTTCTAAATTAAATGATTGATAATTAAATCAAATTAATTGCACATGGACACCACATTATTTTTGAAAATACAAATTGTAACCATCATATCCAAATTGGAAAATTATTATCACAATAATGTTTTTATAAAATGAATATATGGTAATAATACAAGTTAAATTAAATAGTTTTTCAGAATAATATATAATATATATATATATATAATATTTTGGGAATAATTATAATGAAACGCACACACATCATAACCATATGTTGGAAGGGTAGGTCCTACCCCTAAAGGGGTAACCCATCCATCAAGAATATTTTTTATTATATCTATAGGATTGTAAAAACATTATATATATAGGCACAAGGAAAAAAATAAATGGCCAGTAGGTCCAATTTTATAATAGATCAAATGTCCATAGTAATTGGGCTAAAGGACCACTATACTCACCTTCACCTCATCAATGGTGACCTCAGCCTCACCATTCTATACTCTATGAGCCTGTGTGGAAACCGTGAGTCCAACTACACAAGTAGACCACATTAACCTAATGCCCCTAAATTAACAATGTGTTTCATTAAGTAAATCATTAGACTCCCCAAATCATATTTCCCCCACGACGTTCTTGTTCCCCATTAGCATTGAAACCCATGAATAGTGAAAACCTATCAATATATGATCATCCTATGTCAAAACTCCATCATCAAGAGATGTTCATTGAATACAGTGGAATCACACATCACTATTAGCCAAATTAAAGAGTAGGGTCATCACACCCATCATTTTCTCATGTTTTAGACGGTCACTATAAAGTCATACGTGATAGACATCGCTTGCCGCCAACAATCAAACAAGATTCTCATGCATATACCCTAGCTCTATCATAATCCACTATGAAGACCACCAAACATATATATGGTTTATTACGCCAAAATAGGGGACCAATACTCCCTTTAATATGCACTCTCTTATACACTAGGTTTCGTTTGAGATAGTTTCTTCCACTGGTCGAGCATGTCCTACAGCCCCCGAATAAATTAGGGGCCAAATATCATAGTGGGTAGGATTTTAACAGAAAATATACAATTAAATAAGTTTTATTTTTAATATTAATTAACATTTTATGGACTAGTAATTATTTTTTTCTATGAAAATATTTTAATTTTCAATAACAAATATTGAAAATATTATTTTTTAAAGAAAAATATTATTTTTAATTCTAATTATTACATTCAATATTACCATGAACAAAGGAGAATTATAATATATAAAATTAATATTATACATTATTATTAAATATAAGCATCATTTTTTAATTATCATTCAATAAAAACATAATAAGAGAAAAAATAAATAAATTAAAATTCAAAATAAATAAAATGAAAACTTATGTAAATAATTAAATTTTTAAAAAATAAATTAACTTATTAATACCTACATGGAACAATCATAATTAATAACATAAATCATTGTTTATGAAAACAAATTTGTGTATGTTTACTAAATAACATAAAACTACATAATATAAACAATTTACTTAAAAATAATGTAATATATTTATTTATAAAATAATATAAACCTAAATAATAATATTATATTCAAAAAAATTTAATATGAAAAATTACTAGAGGGCATAATTTTTTTAATAAAAATATATTGAAAAAAACCAATCTTATAACCTTTTATAATTTCCTAATCATCCAATCCAAAAACAAAATATGGTAGGGATAATTTGTAATATTAGATCATTAGAGGAAGGAAAGAGATAAAAATTGATATATCAAATGGAAATAATCAAATACAAGATTCATAATGAAGTGAGAGTGATTTGAGAATATTAGGTGGAGAGATAAGAAAATGGAAAGTAGTTTATGTATAATGATATGGGGTTCGAAAATTTTTGGAGAACAACAATAGAAATGGAGGGAAAGAATTTTCAAGATGGGAATAAAAGATGGGGGCACGACAAATTGTGAAAAAAATGATGTTGACCTTGATTTTTATTATTTTTTATAAACATTATTAAAAAGGTTTAGTATCAATTATTCGTGTAAAAATCATTGAAAATTATTATTGTACGGATTTGGTAATCCATTATCTGATGATGAACATTAAAAATATTTCACCATCATTTATTGAATTATATAAAAATTATTTGTATATAATAAATATGTATCATATGATTTGATTAAATTTTAAAACTATAAGTGATATATATTATATTTAATAATTGTTATATTTATTAATTTTTTTAATATTATCCACATGTCAATTTTAAGATAATAGAGATAATGAATTCCATGAATTGTGAATATTCCATTAAAATGCTTCGACTCTCCATTTTTATAGGTGTCACTCATCATGTTACACTGACTTTTTGTATCTGGTAAAATTATTTATAAATAATATTTAAAAAACACTATTTTTTAATCTAGTGGCAATTTCCAATTGCCCATCATATTAACCAAACACACTAACATTCTACTGAGGTTTTTTATTATCATGTTTTGTGGAATCCCCAAAGATGTTTGTTTTTAATACTAAAAATATAGTGTGGGATGGAGTAAGAACTTAGGTATATTCTAATTGGATGACTTAGAAAAAAATGATCTTTATCCAATTTTCACGACATTCATAAGGATATAGTCTTAAAAAGAATGATTATGAGTACTTGAATGTAATGAATTAATTCATGGTCAAGGTTGACCAGTTTGAAAAAAATAACTTCTCTCAAAAGAAATACTAGATGATGTTATTTCTTAATGTTTTCAATGTATTTTATATATTATTACAAAATCCACCTACTATCCCCAAAATTCTACTAAAAATCTTGCGGGCACACTCATAAACCTGAAATAAGGTGATCTCATAAATGGAATAAAAATTATAAATTTCATGATCATGGGTTTTTAGGTCAAGGTGATATTCTCAATGCAATATCAAATCATAATTATGAGTAATTTATTCTAATAAATCCCACTAAAGGGGACTTGGGGTGCACTAATGTTTATGTATATAACTGAGGATCTTGGTACCAACAAGATTCTTATTGAGAAATATAATAATTTAAATATCATTGATTATAAGATGGAGTGAGATAATGTTTATGAACTAGAAGGCATTGAAAACAAACCCTTTTCCCAAAACAAATTAGTGTACAATAACAATTCAATGTGGATAAAATCATTGATAAGTTATCTCCTATGTTGTACAAATTTTGAAAAATAATCAGTATAAAGAGTGAGGTTAATTTCTCAAAATATTGTATAAACTTATTCACATTGAATAAGAACCCATGTTGAGAGGAATGGGTTGGGATTCACAATTTAGAACCATGGTCAATATCATTAATGAAAGGATCTCTGGAAGACTTCGTTACATGATAATAATAAGAGTCACTATATATAAAAAAAATTCTACAAAATAATAATGGTTAATTTTTTGTCTGTACTAAACTAGGGAACCATTCCAGGGAGGGTAACCATCAAAATAATGTGAAAAATCCCAATATAGAAATAATCACTGAAGAAAAATATATTCGGGATAATATCAAATTTCAATATAGCTATGACAATGATGGGTTGATTTGTTGATATGGAATCAATGGTGCATGTGTGTAAATATAATTCACAACTAGAAATTAAATTTTCATTGATGAGTTAATTATGATGATGTCATGTCCCAAATTTTATATTTTAACTGCACCCCATCATTAGTATATTATGTTCAAAACTTGTGTCAAAAAACATTTCATTCAATAGTCCCCCAAAAAAATGTTTTTTTAATGTAATATATCCATCCATATGACTTTTTAGCATATAGAATGATTTAAATTTTTACGATGGAATAGTATTTACCTCATAATATGTTATTAGAGAAGGAAATAAATATATATCTAGGATAAACAATTTTGAGTGATATCATATTCACTTACCAAAATATTAAAAAATAATAAAACATTAAAAAATTATTTTCAGGAAAATATAAAAAATACAAATATATTAAAGTGTATATATTTGAATTCAAAAAAAAATTCAATCCTATATTAATTATAATATTTTTCTCAAAAAAAATATTTCAACAATCAATTTTGTTGATGTGGATCATTTGTAGGACCGGGTAGAGGGAACTTCATCCCAACAACCTATGCTTGTCGTCATATATACTCTATCATTAGATGACTCAGTTACTCTTTCCACCAGTGATATTGTTTCTCTTAATTATAATGCTGTTGTTGAGGTACATCGTAATATATAGACAAGTTCCCAAAAACATCATTTTGTATTTAGAAATTCTTCTTATTTTATTAAAATGAAAATAAAGACTCTACATCATCTCCCCTCAAGATGGATTATGACGACGGTATTATTCTATAATGGTGGTGGATTTTCTATTGAAATTTATTTATTTGAAATCCCGAATAGGGAATTTTTGGGTGTATTCAATTATACTATAATTATAATTGTGAAATGATACATTCATTTAATATTCAAGGATAAGGAGATGCTCAACATGGTTCTGAATATTGAGATTCTATATCCAATCCTCATTGTTCTAAAAATATATAATTGTCTTTTCAACTTCAAACGTATCATATAGTGACAATCCACCTTCCATGTTTTGGTCATGCTTCTTGGATTAAACTGGTTTTATTGGCACCAATTTATTCTAAATGACCACACCTCATGGATTGGAATTCCCATCAAGTTGATTTACTAAACACTTGATTGGGGGCTTGTATTCAATTTTTGTGTTTTAATTGAAGTCAATATAGAATCTATGATACCTACGAAAATAACATTGAATGTAAATGAAATGAAAATTGAAATCAATGTTGAATATGAAAATATGACTCTGTTGGGTAAAGTGGTAAAAATAGTGGGGCATTCAATTCTGAATCTCAAATTTATAAAAACAAGGCAAGGATTCTCCAAATGCTAAATAGTGGAGGGAGGTGATGAGAAATAGCAAAACAAAAAAGTATTTCCTAAAAAGGTAGATCCCTCGAATAGGATGGTGGATCTTATGTCTAATCACATGGCATTTATTTTTCTATAATCCACTCAGAAGGAATCCTGGGAGAAGATGGGATACGAAGTGTAAAATTACTACATTAATAATTATACTATGTATTATGGTGACAACGCTAAGGAAGAGGTGCCTCAAATGGTTAAAGATATTATTTATTATGATCATTTATAAGTCATTAATAATATGGTTCATCAATTATATAGGGATTCAATCAAAGACATAGACACTTTAGGGATAAAAATGACCCATGACAAATTGAGAGGGAATATGGGGGATGAATATGTATATCCACAATGTTTTGAATTAGCTAATTATTCTATTAGAAAAGACATGGTGAGTGATCATATTAGAAGTAGTACACCCTTCCTGTTTCTAAATCCCCTAGTATGGCTATGATGAACGACTCCACACACCCTCCATTAGTGAAACCTCTTATTCTATATAATGATTTTGTTACCAATACCTATAATGAAAATGTGATGAAGGAAGATATTAGTCTAATTGAAAATTAGGTGAGAAAATATGATAGAGATATTGTCTCGGAAGTTATAAATATTGACATGTCTATATTTAATATTTATACTATATATGAGATAATAGAAGGTTTCTGAGGTGATTAAATATATATTAATTCTCAAAATAGTGCTTCTAACACCTCTCTTACTCTAAATGGTAATGATAGCCAATGTGTTAGTTTCATGGAAAAAAACAAGGATGGGACATCCAGTAAAATTCTTTGTTATGAAATGATAATGGATTTAGAGACTATTTGGTTTGTTGAATGGAAGAATGTTATATGAAACAAATTGATTCCCCATCCCAAATTAAAATAAATATGAAAATCATGTTTTTTAATAGTAAAGGCTTTGCCAACCTTGAAATAGTTATCACTCTGAGGATATTGATTCATACGAAAAAATATATATTTCTTGGTTTGCCTAGCCTAAAAGGGATTTCTCGTCATGGATTTCATTTTTGAATGATTCGGTTATTCTCATCGTTGTATGAACTATACATCCTTGAATTATAAAATATTATTGGTCGATGATCATAAATATATAATGGGAACTTTCTTCATAAGATCCAATGACAAAAAGTAAACTTATAGCATAAAATGAGATGAAATTCAACATCGTTGTTCCTAAATATGTTTATATAGTAGATATAAGAATCGAATAGAATTAAGGATGTATATTCTCTTTTTGTGAATAATTATTAATTCTACGTGGAAAATGATTTAGAATTTCAATGTAGTTCTCAACATTGATAATAAATTGTGGGTTTTCACTCACTCTTATTCATCCATAGAGTCTAGGGATTCTATTAAGACCAATAATATATATACAGTTAATATTTCGATATCTATGTACCCATTATATAGGAAACATATTAATAAAAAGGTTTCTATGAAACAATATATATATATATATATATATTATAAATGAAGTATCCCAAGATGTGTAGACATCTATATCATACTCCACTTTGGATATAATGAAATAAGACCACCACCACATCATTTTGATCTTACTCAATAGATATACGAACATTAATTTTCATTTCTGTTTAATGATGATTGGTCCTCACTTATCAATTTTGAAAAGAATGTGAATAACACATCGGATTATAGGGATAACAAAGATGAAGAATTTTTTGTTTTATAATGTTAAAATATATCAGAAGGAAACTAAAGTATTGGATTAGATACTATTTCATCCATATTCACAAGAAAATATCTTATTTTCAATTATTACTACATCTTATCAGGAAATAAAAACATTTTAAATACTTCTCTTGCAATATTTAACATAAATTCAATGTTTTTTATTTTCCACCTCTTATTTCTCAAAGGGATCATTAAATGATAATACTTAATGGTTAGACAACTCAAATATGGAGTTAAGAATTCCGAAACAAAATCACTCTTTATAAAAGGATAAAAAACTAAATTTCTATAATAAAGGTCTCTTGGTTTCACATATGATTTACTTTGGTACTTTAGGAAAATAATCCAAAAGTCATTTGTGATATTTATGATTCAGTCAATCCTTAATTCGATTCACGGTGTGAGAGAATGATTCAAAGATTTCTTTTTATTAAAACTTTACCTTATTTTTAGTAAAAAGAACTAGCATACTCTATAATAATGTATTTCATTCATATATATATATTTGAAATTTTATTTATTTTATATTCGATATTTTGGTAATTTATTTCTCTATTTCTACTAATGTAATGTGCTATTACAACACACTGTACATGTTTCTAGTGTTGCGGTGTTTTGTAACATCCCACTATAGTTTTGACCATTACCAGTGCTACTAAATGTGCTGATAATGGTATAATTTATTAGTTCTAATATACGAACCGATAATTAGAGTCCTCATCAGTGTAAAATAAAAGTGATGATAAATGGTATCATTTATTAGTTATTTTATAAGAGATGATAAAAGTATGATTTATCAATGCCATTATTTGTGCGGATAATGACACCCTTTATCATCACTTTTCAATCACAGGTACATGACCTGATAGTTAAATCATTCTTATGTAATGACCACTTTTTTAGAACTGATAATAGACTATTCAAACATAGATAAAGGATTGTTTTATAGTAGTGAGTGTTATTTAATGGTCCATGGTTCCCCCTCTCAATAATAATCAACCTTCCACCTTTTGGATATTAAATAATAATGATCATAGGTGAGTTGATTTTCCTTTTTTTGGTTTTGTTTCTATTCAGTACCATTTCTTCTTATTCATATATTCTATGTAATTTTGATAGTTATTATTCTAATGTATTTTTTTATGTTTTTGGAATTATTTTTTCCCAATGTTCATGGATGGATATTTATTTCTTTTTGTAATTGGTGATTATATATCTTTGTTGTTATTCCATATTCATTTAATGGAGATTACAATCATAATTTAGGGATTCTATTATTTCCTTTTTTATTTATTTGAAATCATAATCTTATCATATTTTAGATTATTTTATTTATAAAAAAATTAAACACAATAATAGATTAATGATATTAAAGAAATAATATTTTGCGGTTAGTGATTGCATGTTTTTTCCACTATGATAATAGTATTCTTATTGATTTACAAGATATTTTTCTATCTATGTTATTTTATTTAGCTTCTTGGATATACGTGGATTTTTTTTATTTTCTGAAATTTTTAAATAATGTAAAGTTGGAAGTCATTGTGGTTTGGTAAACAATTAAATATAAATATAAATTGAATATTTAATTACATGTAATATTAATGTAATAAAATTTAGGCATAATGTAGTTTTAATGGTTTTTTCATAAATATGATAATGGAAATGGATATTGAATATAACCTTGTAATTCTTTTTTTGATAATAATAAAAAAATAATTTTAATGATATGTTATTCCTTAATCATTAATGAAATTTGATTTAATGCTTGAAATAAATTATTAAATAATTTAATAGGATTTTATAGATAATTCATATGGATTCCCATCATTATATCCTATGATAATTAAATTGGATAATTAAATATGGAATAAAATAGTTTGTTTAATAATGTAAATTGTTTAGGTCGAGAGAAATCATTTTCTTATGAAATAAGAAATCCTTTTTGTTAGGTTCGTGTGAACCTATTTGTATATAAATGATGAATGAATTGTTTTTAGGTATTAGATTTCCCTGTTGACATTGTCTTTTTTTTGGGCCCCTTTTTGTCACAAAAGATATGATTCATTCCAGGCGATGTGATGTTATCCTAGGATGGATGTTTGTTGTTGAGATAAAGGTGCAGATGCTATAGTGTTTTTGCAGTAGTGGGAACTTATAATTGTTAGATGCATGGTGATATTCCTAATGTTATTGTGGATATCACCTGGTTGATTGAATGGGTTGAAGTTGGTTTTACCCATTTGTTTGCTAAAAAACAAATACATTCATGTTATTAAATCAATTTATGGGTCTGATGGTATGGTTTGTTTTGTATCTATATTTTGTTCCCTACTACTTGAGGTATTAGGATGTGAATAGATATTCATATCTTTTGATTATCATAAGAGTTTTCTTAGAGCACCTGGAATTATAGAATGGTAATGTATAATAAACATTTCACCCTCAGGGATGATGGTTGTTAGAATAAAAAATATTTTAATATTGAGAAAATGTGGAATCGATAGGATTACAACTAGAGGTTATGTACTTCATATTTATGGTTAATGTAATGTAATTTTCCTTTATTTATGTCAATCGATAATAAATTAATTAACACAAATTTAATTTCTAAAATGAAATGATTCAATTTCATTTAAATGAATCACTTTAAATTATTGGTGTATTGTAGGATATCATGCTCTTAGTTGGAGCTTATTGGTGTCCATGAGACAATAGATGTAGTTGATCCTAAGACCAGGTTAATTATTATATAGTTTTTGTCAGATATATTATATCCAACATGATTTATGATTTCAAATGATTCCACACCCATATTTATATGATGACTAACACCTAGACAACTACTGGTGGTTGCTTTATCCAACACCATGGTTGGCAAGGAATGGATGGCTGACTACCCCTCTAGAACCACTCTCTTCTCTTAGTAGTATTATGTACTAGTACATACTGTGGTTATTGTCTCCATATATTAATGTAATGGTATTTAATGGATTTAGGTTTTTTCACACACATGTATCTCAGGATATAGTATACTAAATATTATTATAGGTATGAAATGTTTGATATTTGATGTCTCGAGATGCATACATAGTGTATGGATTTTATATCATGAGGTATAATACCCAATGTGTGAAACAAAACTTCTGGGTTGTGGTGGCTCTTGAAACCTACTCGATACAATATGGGGATGGATATGGGCTTATGAGATGCATATTGTGATACATTATCCCAATTGTTGTCAGGTGGGATTTTATTAAGAGATATTAAATGATGTTGGGATATATCATCAAACTAGTCCGGAATAGATCGTAGGTGACATCTTATTTATTTATATAATATATTATCTATTGTATATAATAATTGTTGAGAGATATCTGGGTTTAGTCATGGAACTCAGTATAACCATTTATGTAATGATATAACATCACTTATTTTTCAATAGTATTTTGTATTATTACTATATCTTTTGCATGATGTGATCCATGGAGATTCCTAGATATTATAGCCATTCTTCTCAATCTATGTTTATATGAACTATTTTTTCAAGTCAACAACAAAAAAATAGAGATCAGTTTGGATATTACTAGAACAATGGTATTATAGGATATGTTTGGGCTTCATGTTCAATATGAGGATTATTTTTTAGTAATTTTACTTCTTTTTAGTTGTAAATATATGGAATGATATTATATACATGTACATGGGATATTTATTTTGCCTTTTTCTGATTAGGATTTGATTAGTGTACTATGATTATCTCTTAATCCATAGTTTATATTATATGGTAATATCTCCCATATATATATATATGATATACCCTCAGTTCTTGTCTCATAACCATGACCTATTGGCGGTAGACATTGGGTGGTCGCCATCTCCCTTCTCTCATTGATGTACTAAGAGGGGTACCATTGGGGGGAGGGGAAGAATAGAGTTGTATAAATGGTTCATGTTGAGTGATATGATAGAGTTTGGAGTTGGGAAGTGGTGATATTTTAAGGTTTTATTGGGGAATGATGTTAAATATATTCTGTACGAAATATAGAAAACAGAGACTAGTCGAGGCATGGGTTTTTAGGGATCCATTATATCTGATGCAAGAACCTTTATGTTTACTAAGGTGGTTAGGATAATTGACATTGGTAGTAAGGTAGATACCATGGAAAAGATCTTTTAACATTCTTATCTACATCTTTTTTTGAAATTCATATTACGCAATGTATGTTAAAACATAAATAAATATAATTTTGTAATTATTAATTAATATTAAATATCATACATTCCATGTCTATAAGTATCATACTATTTATTCTTTTTCATGTTTCAATCAAGGACACAATCCTTGTTAGGATCACCCTAAATATATTTATAAGAATTTTCAAGTAGGTAAAAAAGATTAGAGTTCAATAATGATGAATCATGGATAAGGACACTTCAATAGATTCATCACCAAAGTAGGTAAAAGTATAATGGCTCAATTTTAGATTTAATGATAGTATACTAGTAGGTGTATGTTGAGGAAGAATTTAGTTTGACATGTTATTTGATAGATAAAATATCTTTTTATGTGTCAATCATACATTGATTCAAGAGGTGGTGATGGATATTGTTCCTCAATGACCATGAAGAGTATGTGGTATCACTATATAATTTTATTGAATAGTTTTGAAAAGAGTTTATTTCTTCAACTATGAAGGTATCCAATCACCATGATCTTCTAACCCTTTGACTAGGGTCCTCCATTATATGGTACCTTGGAAATTTTTTGTACCCCTCTCTGATATACCTCTGACCATTTTCTATGTGGGAATTCCTCGGTATGGAATTTTGTGGATTCTATTCCTCCAGTGGTCCAATTACTTATAACCTAATTTATCCCAAATATATAACTCAATGTTATGGAGATGATAAATGTTTTTTTTGAAAATATCATTCAAAACCAAATCATCATGACTGGGGAGCATCATGATTTCTCACAAAGTAGAGTTGTGGTCCACGATTCATAGTATCTTGGAAGACATATTTTAGTATGATGGGAGTATTCCCAGCCATCATAATGTTGTTTTTTTGTTGATATCTCACAGACATCTGGTAACGAATCAAACATGCATTTTTATTATAGAGGATGAGGTCCTTAGTGAGTGAGAGTTCTCCATCATATTGAGTCGACAACGTGCACAAAGTATTTCACTTCAGGTTTTTATGATGAGGATGATTCAAAAATTAATGTACAAATAGGATACTCTTTCTTTGTATTAGTAGATAAGAGATGGGGTAGGAAGAAGATGGAACTATCTTTTTCCACATCCTTATATATTAGAATACAAAAATGTCGATGATCATCATCATTGTCAAAGAGTCCATAGAGTGAGTCTTTTCCAGCATCATGTGGGATAAACATCATTCATGGTTCACTTTTTTATTTTGTACTTTGGTTAATTCCTAATTTTTATTTGGAAGATACAAGCCCTTTAATATTACAATACCAATTCTATTATTTTGAAGATGGGGTGGAGATGCTTTCAGTTGCCTTATTATTGACAATTCTAGTTAGATGTGGAGATTATTTGGATGATTTATATAGAGAATATGAGCTATAGATAGATAAAAACTAATGTTTGGGATAATTCTAATGTACATGGATATATCTCCACAACATCATTATTTTTATAGACCACTTGTATTCTATGTTTTCTATTGTTGTTTTCTTCAAGAAGTATGTTTTTTCTATGATGCTGACAAGGAGTATATCATCTTTATTGGTGATCAACACCCTCATATGGATCAATGGTATGTTCAATCATTACGTTACTTTATGTATGATATAATGGTCTGTTCAGTGGAAATTCAACCTTTATTTTTTCTTTGGATTTGGGAAGAGTAACTTAAATTTTTAAGAAGATTTTGTGTAACCCCTCATGGTGAGTTTGTGTTTGGGATTGATTTATAATTAGTAATTTCTCTTATATTTATTTATTGGTAGAGGATAACACCTTCTAGGTTGACGGTGATATAGGTACATCACAATGACGTATTATAGTGAGGTTTTGTTATGATAAGGGCATCCCCTTAGGGTTTTATATATTTTTTATGAAGAAGGGCAAGGGAATAATGTGTTTCATTGTTGATTATCATTGCATAAAATGGTTAGTAGTTATGAACCCCAATCTTCTTCCAAAAAATTGATTTTTTATTCAATCATTTGAAATGAAAAAAAAATTTATATGTGTTTCATATAGTGGTAGGATATCATCTAATTTGGGTAAAAGATGATGATATTATGAAAACCGTTTTCAGAAAACCTGATATGAATTAGGAGTACGATTCGATGTTTTTTGATGTCATGAACACTCCATTAATATTAATGGGTTTAATGAATCAAGTGTTTAGATAATTTTTAAATTTTTTCTTCATATTTTTCATCGATGATATCATTGTGAGATCTGTGCCTGAGGAAAAACATGTAGATCATCTATGTTATTTTTTAGGAGTTATGCATCATTATAAACTATTCAAGAAATTTTCAATGTGTAAATTCTTGGAATTTGATCTTCATTTGTAAGTTCATATTGTGTCCCAATTCGGAATAGTTGTTGATCATTTTATGATTTTGGTTTTGGTTTCCAGGTAGCCCTCAATACTATTGTAGAGGCCTAAAGCTTCTATAGTCTTACAAGTTATTAAACGATATTCATATCCGACTTCTCTCAATTTTGGAATCATATTATAGCCTTTTATAGAAAGGATCAGAAATTCTTATAGACTTATTAGTTTCAGGAATTTTAATTTACTTTTTATGAAAATATGTACAATAGTCTAGTTCTTTTTTTCAAATTGAGGGAGTTTAGTTTGATGTTTTTAGTGATGCTTCACTTCATGATTTGGTTTGTGTTCTCATGTAATAGTTATTGGTTGTTTCCTATGGGTCTGGGTAGTTATGTCCCCATGCACATAAATGTTCCACACATTATATTGATTTATCCACATTTTTTATTTTAATTTGTTGATAAATTACCTCATCAGTGAGAGATTATTCAATTTTTATAAACATATGATCCTGATTTATGAATTCTACCAAAGTTAGATGAATATTCAACATCAAAGGTGGATTTTATTCTAGAAATACTATAAATTTAAGATCTCTTGTACTCAATTAAAGGGTAATATGATATATGGTTCCCTAATAAAGAAGTAATATAGTGATTCTTCACATGAATCTAGGGATTTATGATGATTCATGTAAGTGTAATCATTGATGAATCTTGATTTGGGAGAGGTCAGAGGTAGAGGTTGTATTTCCCAAATGGGTTTTCAATAATGTTTAGAATACCAATTGGAGGAGTGTCAGTTTGGCAATTCAGAATTAATTTTTGGGATAGATTGGGATTTCATTAGTGATTCCCCTATTGGTTGGTATGAGGGTGAATATAATCATATGTTAGTTCAGGTTATTCTTTTCATCCCTTTGGTGATGCATTATATAGTTCATTATGAGTTCTACAGATCACCTTTGTCATTACATCGTAGTGTTAAAAATATTTATCCATCTTTGAGATGGATGTTTTGGATTCTAGGGTTTATTTTTGGATTTAATGAGATTTTTTCTTGTTGTTTGGTCTTCTAGAATGTAATGGTTTTGCACAATGTACCCTGTAGTTTTCTCAAGTCACTAAAGGTCCATTAGGTTGAGTGGGAGGAAATACCAATGGAATCCATTAAAATTTTACATTGATCCAATTGAGGCTATGATGATATATGTGTTATAGTATATATTTTTTGAATTCATCCCACATTATAGCGGTTTGCCTCAATAGATATTTTTTTATTGCAGTTTCTGGAGGAGGCTGTGAGACTCCATAGATTCTCAAGGATTATCATCTATAATCATGATCCTCAATTTACCTTTATGGTTCGAATAATTATTTTGAATTATTTTGTCTCAAAGTTATTCTTTCATACTACTTTTCATCCACATATGTATGGTTAGACATAGGAGACCAACCAAACTATTGAAGAAATGATTCATTCATCTATCCTAGATCATGAAGTGTCATGGATATGGATCCTTCCCATGGTCAATTTTACATATAACAGTAGTTCTCAAACCATCAATAATAAGGACCCATTTTAATTTATGTACGACTAACCAATCTATTATTTTTTGTGTTGTACTCGGGTTGAAGAGTCAGTGAATCTCGAGACAAAACTAGTATAGATCATCATAGTGATTGTTTAGGTGATTTGTGGAAGGATGAATGAAATATAAGATCATAAAATATTTTATGTGGATCATAGGAGTATACCTATGCCATTCAACATTCAAGGTTATATGTTCCTGAAGGTGACTCCTCATCAAGGGAGAAGAAGGATTGATAATGGGAATATGATTTATTACTAGTTAGTTTGGACATTGGAGATGTTGTATCATGTTAGAGATGTTCCATATGAGATATCACATCCACCAAAGATGATCTAGATAAATGATTTCATCCATGTTTTGTAGATCCTTCTTTATCTTCATAATATTCTCCGCTTTATTAATTAAGAAGATATTGACATTTACAATGATACAACTTTTGATGATCAGCCTGTAAAGATATATGAATTCCAGTTAATGGTTTTGTGGTGGTGTGTTATTCCCTTATCTTGGTGAAATGTAATAAAGAGCCTAGGAACATGAGTCATATATACGTTCTCAGTATCAGAATTTTTTATCTATTCTCTTACATTGATGATTGTTGTAATTGTTTTCCATTTCAAGATTATGATATTGTTTCCCATTCATTGATGTTTTATGGGTGACCTTGATCTTATTTGAGAGTTATCTCCCCGTGAGTGTGTTTAGGAGCTTGTTTTTTTATTTCATGATTTTTTTTGGATTCTCTGTGATAATTGGTTGAGCTCTTATGTTGGTGAGTTTCATGAGAGGTATCTCATGGGATGGTTAACACTTTCCCTTCTTTCATCTCATGTTTTTGATTTAAATTATAGATGAATAGAATGGTTTTAGATGTATATGATGTTAGGTAATAGATCCTTGTATCTCCTTACATTATGTGCTTGAGGTGTTGGAGGTTCCCAATAGAGTATCATGGTGAAACAACGGCATGAAGTTGAAATATTATCTTAACATAGGAATATATGGTGTGGATCCTTGAAACTTTTCTTTAATGTGGATATTTGGGGCATTGAAAGACCAAATGTGGCATAGGATCCAAATAGGAATGAATTTTGGAGATACATTAATTTTTTTCATGGATTTACAATGGTGGTAGGATGCAACATAGGTCTGTTCATCATTGCGATGTGGAGAGGTCATTTGATGTGTAGGGGTCGAGTTGTAGATTTGGGTGGTTCTTCAATTTTTGGATTAGAAACTCTAGGGGGGGTTTCCTGCCACATAACCGGTCTTTTGGAAAATGGGTTCAATGTCTTGGTGGTCTCGACTACATCATGGTACCTACATATTCTTATATGATCCATGAGGGAATAAAATTTTCATAATACTTGAAATTTTGGAATAAACATGAGTATATAAAACAATTCATTTGTGACTGAGGATTTTTCTTATACTGACATTGTGGATGTGGATCACTCCCCAAACCATCATAACAGTCAAACTTATATCCTAATACTATAACTATGAAATGATATTATTCACCAAATTGTTATAGAATTCATGGTTCTCTTTAATGACTACCACAGTGGACAATGCCCCTTACTAAACAGGGATCATTCCCTATTCCAAACATGTTTATCTCATGAGATATCAATAATTTTTAATGAATTAAAGGGAGATATAGGTCCCACCTATCACATATTGAAAATCATACATATGTGTTCTACAATATATGTAATAATTCATAATATAAAAACACATGAAAATAATTGGATTTCATAATCATTCATTCATAGAAAAACATGTGGAAAAGAAACATGTTTAATAAACATTTGATCATTTCATCCCAGAATAACTCGTGAAAAGGTAAAATGTTTCATAAACACCTTGACATTATAAAAATAAACAATCCATATAATTAATAAGTATTCTATTCTAGGATCATATCCATATAAAATTTTAATTAACAATAAGGGATTTCTTGTTAGATTGAAAATTATTTTTAAATATTACATGGAATAATTCAAAAGAAAAATAAACTTCTAGTTTTGAGATAAAATTATTAATACATTTAATTAATAAAATATTTTCTTTTAATAAAACCTCGTAAACAAGTAAATTATTAATCATGTGATTTATATTTCATAAAGGCAAAAAAATACTCTATTACTATATAAGTTAAAAAAACATTCGTATTAATTGTTTTTCGAAAAGTCACCAAGAACTTTGTTTAAAAAAACACAAATATTATTCCTTTAAACCCATTTTATAAATAGTAAAACATGGTACGAATGATTTTATAAAAATATTTTAATAGTAAAACCCTATTTGAATTCATTTTATAAAAACAAAGTCATTGATGTGAAGTATTCATCTTTGAAATCATAAACATAAATAATACGGAATAATTATGATATTGTGAAATAAAACCCTCACATATTGCAATCTTTTGAATCATAAGACTCATGAAACATATAACATTATAAGGATATGTATATACCATAATTTTTTTCATTAAAATCATAAAATACATTCATGTTTAGTATATACACCCCAAAAAATAATAATTAGTTTAATGGTATTATCCCCATATTCATAAAAGTAATATGAAACTCCATTACTATGTGCATTCATTCAGTTGGACATTCATTAAATTCATTTTTAATGATTTAAATCAAGTTATAAATTTATAAAAAAATAAAAATGAATACTTATTATATCATATATAATCATTATATAACATTTTATGACCCTTTTATTAATAATATTTCATTATTACCTTTGTTTTGGGTGTTATCTTTTTTATTTTTTCCATCAATTTCTATCACGCCACATACGATTCATATGAATGGGATATAGATTCATCAACTAAAAAAATGTATTAATTCAATAGCTTTCATATTTAATGATTTAATATTATTATAAACCAATATTTAATGCATTTCATGGAAAATTGATGGCATCGCTCCTTGGAGAAAACAGGTTTTACCTATGATCAAGCGATAGTATCATTACCATAATGTTGAATGGGTTGAGAAATGGATGATATGTTAATTTTAAAAAATTAATATCTGTTCATTAATATCACACATATACATCAATTCCATAATTATTACAATTCATTCCAATTGGTGATCAATATCAAATTACACCCTTGGGTTGAGACGGTAAACCATGTGTACGCACGCGTAATGATTTCAATTTTAATAGGATGAATAAAAGTTAAAATATGTTTTTATAAAAATAATAATATATTATAAATATATATATGATAATGGATTTTTTAATTTATTATATATTAAAGACATGAATTTCTATTGTAAGAATAACGATACAAGAAAGAGTTGTTAAACAACATTACCTCTTCTTCGGTGGACTTCATTTAAATCTCTTCTTAAGGTGTATGGGGATGGATTTTTGGTCTGAAAACTAACTCTAAATCATGGATTAGCATTTTGAGAATAGAAATGGGTTGAAATTGGCTGACCTAAATGGCTCAATATTGGTTGAAGAAGTCAAGAAGTAGTTTCCCTTTTATTATTGATGTTTGGGACACTTTTAAAATTTCTCAATATATTAAAATATAATATGAATATTCAAGGGACATATGATTCTGGAAAGACTATAAATGTACAATGGAAACAATTTTATACCATATCATATCTAATTTATCTTTATTAAATTTCATTATGTTTTTATATAATTTAATAAAATATTAATCCCATAAAATTTTATTATTGTCAATTTAGACACTATTCATTAGTTTTACTTTAAAAGCATCAAAACCACATGTTAAATAGAAAAATAATAATATATAATATCCAAAAAAAGGAATGGTAGTCTATATGTTTCATTTAAAACCTTAAATATCTAAATTTTTTACATTAAAAATTCCTATTATCTTTTATTTGAAATTTTTTATTAATTGGATAATTTCTACATCAGTGTAGTGTAATTATTTTATGTAATTAATACTTCATTAATAATTAAAAAAACTGAAAATCATAAAAATAAATACATTATAATAATAAAAATACTTTGTTTTCAGAAATATTGTATATTCACTCATATCCATGTCAAGACAACTTATATAATTTGTTATTTTTACTTTTCTAGTTGCACACAAGAATTACACAAGCATTTGGATAAGAATCTTGGTGTGTAACTAAATATTTGAAAATATAACTAAAAATGAAAATTTATGAGTTATATTTAATAAAATATTTTGGAAAATACTTGTTACCTCTCAATTATTATCTATTTGACATCTAATTTGACTTTTTTAATGTTGTAAATACACTACATCAATATTGAAAATGTTTTTTAGATTTATTAGGAGATAAATAATAACTTAAATTTTATGTATTATTTTTGTATTATATATTTTTTTATTATCACAAATAATAATTTTCAAATACTTAATAAATTTTTACATCATATTTATGTTTTTTATGATTTCACTAAAAATACTTCTTTTCATAAAAGAAATTTATTTTTTCATTAATCACCAAAAATTTAAATACTTCAAAAAAATTTCATAAATTAATACTAGTATAAATTTGAAATAATTATTTAAAAAATATATTCCATTTAGTTAAATTCCATTATATTAAGTGATATAAGTTTCATTTTTAATAAATTCATTCGAGGAAAACAGGATTTTTAAAAAAAAATGTGGTTTATGCACAAAAAGAACATAAAAAAGGTATAAAGTCAATTCCATTATAATTTATTATAATATATAAAAACAATTTATATGTTTGTTACATTAATAAAAAATTAAGGTCACAATAAGACATTATAAATCAAAATAAATGACATTTTTTACAAAAAGTACAAAAACTATATTTTCACTTTTCAATGAAATATAAAACATTTTAGATAATTATAAAAAATAAATATTAAAATAATTTTTACATGATAAATTAAAAAATAAAATTAATTTTTTAAAATATATTACATAAAACTTCAAAAAATTTGTAATATTTTTTTTATAGAAATATTTTTTAGGAAAATGTATCTTTGATGAAAAAGGATTTACTTGAAATCAATTGATTATTATATAAAATTATATTAATATATTTATAATGAGTAAAGTATTTATATTTATTTCGTAAATAAGTTAATAGTATTCATTTTTATTAATTTAACAACCAATATATAATTGTCAAAAAACAATATTTTGTTATTCATTTAAAATCTGGGTTTTCATAACCTGTATACAATAGACATTATTTTTTGAAATCTCATGTAATTTCAATAATATTAAAAATCTATTATTTATTGGGACTAATATAAAAATGATTATATATTGTTGGTAAGAATAGAGATAGATAAAATATAAAAATTATATAGATTACATATGTATAAAATTGATTTATGGGTTATATACTTATTTGAAATGAAAAAAATCATTTGAATGTAAAAGAAATGTTTTCCTAAAGAAAATGTTTTTCACATAAAATGATTTTCATTAGAATAATTTAAACTATTCCATATTATTGGATGATTTTAATTTAATTTATATTTTATAAATTCAGTCAAATGAAAAATTCATCAAAAATTATTTACAAATTAATTTTTTGAAATTTTAAAAAACTTATTCCACAAATGAACATCAATTTTTAAATAATCATGTAAAATTATCTTATGGTTATGGTTTAAGATTTATATGAAAAGATTAATTTAATGATGAATAGTAGAAATACTAATTTCTAATGAAAACTATATTTTAATTTATAGTATTTAAAAAGGACCATTTTGTTTTTTAAACTATATGAAAATTTAAATTAGTTAAATTATATTATAATAAATCTAATTTATTTCATTATAATAAATTATATATTGATATTTGTTAGAAACATTTTTATTACTTATGAAAAATTTTATTTGAAAACCAATTTTTCAATGTGCTAACAGTTTTAATTTTAAATTCAATTAGAAAAATTTTATGATTTGAATATGAAAAAATTTATTCATTATTTTTAAAATTAATTATTAATATTATGCAATAATTTCCATATACTTTTTCATCATAAGGAATTGTCAAAACTGATGGAAATTAATTACCGTGGTTAATGTTAAAATCAGTTTTCCTTGGGTTGAACTAATAATATAAGTGTTTAAATGACATAAAATTTTTTAAAATTCCAATTTAATGACTGAATTATTACCTTATAAAATCTAAGGATTTATAATAATCCATTATGGAGCATTGTTTTAGGAGTAAAAGTTGGGAATAACTTACACTTTTCAAACATTCCAAATATTTCCTCTCCCGGACCTATAACAGGACACCCCCTTTGATCTCCTATCCACATATAAAGAGAATTTTTTTTATCAAATGCCTAAAAATATCTCAACTTCACATCCCTTCCCATGAACTAAATTATTTTTTTAATCATAAAACAATTTTAGGGTGGATTTAGGTATTAACCAAAAAATGTTGTTCGAAGAAGTGGTATAGTTTTTAACTGTGCAATTTCATTTTATTTCCCATTATTACTACATCAAATATTCAAAATAATAATAAAATAATCAAACTAGTATCTATCATATATATATATATATATCTATGTTTGTGTGTGTAATCATGTTCATGGAATAACCTATATCTATCTCCCATTTTTTCAAATGGGAAATAAAACTGTCAATCGTGTGTATGGAGGATACTTCATCGCGAACTGATGTAATTTATTTTCCATAAAAAATTAAAAATGATAGATACAATGAAAGATTCAGTGAATATATATTATATTTAAGAAATTATTATACTTCTGGAATTATAGTATCACATATCCCTACATACCTTCAAATCCATTAGAAAATTATAATGTCTCTTGTGAATACATGTGAACTACCACTTCCACAAAGCGATGTGATTTTGTTTTCATTTTATTTTTGAATGGGAAGGTATTATGTATAGAAGTTATAGAAATGATTTTATATATATATTATTATTATGATACATAAAATATGAATTATTATTTACTTTCTTTTCAATCCATCTGCTAAAAAATAAAACAATGTTCATGCATACTATGACATATCATCTCCATGAAAAATGTAATCAATTTTTCTATCTAAAAATTATAAATTATGATAAATACATATAAAAATAATTCATATGATATTTCATTTTTTTTAACACTCTATGTATGATTTTACAAATATTAAATTGCATGGATTGATACTACCAAAACAAAACCTGGATTTATTACCCGAAATAATGATTTTTGAAATGAATTGTTAATTAAAATGTGATAAAATATTATAAAAGAATAATATAATTTTTTATATTTATTATTATAGTTCATGAATATATTATTAATAAATCAATATTTATTTTATTGGAGATTTGAAAACGTAAAATGTAAATCAGACCTGATGTAAGGGATTCTCATCTCACTTTTACTTCTGTGAGACATTTGTCATATTCATCACTAATTGTTTTTCAATGGTATGTATATTTACACTTTGATATGTTATATATTGAATTTATTTATCTTTAATGTATTTAACTATTAATTTTATTTTATATATTTCATTGGGATTATGATTCAAAAGACAAAAAAGTGGTAACGGTTTATTTCACAATCCAATTATTATTTCAATTAGTTAATCATAAAGTCTTTGATGGGATAATTATTTAACATTTCTATGTTAATCATAAGAAATTTAATTATCAAATATTATATTATATAAAATAAAATATTAATATCAATTTCTGATTTTTAATATCTCAAGAGACAAAAATAATTTTTTTTGTCACAACTCTTCCAAGTGGGGCTTGTTTCGTGACTCCCCATGCTTGCCTCCAATTAGCCAGGGGCTAGTCACTATCACCATATAGGAATATCACTACCATGGGAGAGATTTTCTATCTACCCAGAGAAACATACACACATTCAATCCCACAAAATTATAAAATATAAAAACAACTAAAGAACTGGTGATTGAATTCAACTATATTCCATAAGAAGAGTACAACATGAAGTAAATGAACAAAAATAAGGCCAAGTACAAGTCCACAATAAATAGTTTCTAACAGAATTTCACCCTAATTGTAAAGGTAATGGGATGGCTATTTTTAAGACATAAGAACATGCCATGGTCTGTCTGGCCTCACTAAAACCCATCTAGTCATGGCCTGCTAAGGAATCTATCAAATGGTTGATAATAGACATAAGAAAAGATATGTATGGGAAAATCCTATGTAGGGGAGAGTATAAAAGTACACATTAGGGACCATAAAACCCCAATGCAAACAAAAAATCAATGTACAGTCATCTCTATATGGGTATATTTCTATAACACATATAACAAGATTATCCAATAATACTCAATAATGACACAGAATCTAGTGTTAATCAATAGCCATAGAATACCAGAAAAAGAATCCAACTCGAATATTTTATAAAGCAATCATCCGGGAAAACACAATTTTGAGTCTGATTGAACTAATGATATGTGTTCGATGGATACTTCTCATCAAGCCTCATCATGAGAAATAACCCAATTATAGTATGAAGAGATAAGATACTCAAATGAGGATCATTTTCTAGGCCATTGTTTGATATAACCACCCAATATCGATTAACCTTCTATGTCGGGGATCAACTCATATGATGTTCTGGTTATGATGATACCAAGAACTCCTCTAGGGCAAGATGATGAATATAGGATGTCAATTTAGTCTTCTTGTAGATATTTCATTGACTCTATCTAGGAAATCCTTCTCAAGGGATCATTTTTTCTAGGAGTAGGAGATGATATTATTGAAACCATAAGGGAATGTATATGGGAAAACCACAAAAACTCATTTCAAAGATATGAAGGAAAAATGATTCAAGCCATTTAAAATAGAGAACACGACCTATATAAGGATTACACACCATGTCTCATGACCCATGGTCCATCCCATGTAAGCAGACCATGACATCAATCCATGTCCATGTACTGGTACACATCCTGTAGGAATCTCTTGTACTCTACCCATGTTCTAGTATATAGCTCATCCCATGTACTTGGTCCAACTAGTGTCCATGTGGGGGAGTACATGTCATGTAGGCAACCCATGTACTCCACCACATGCATGTTTACTTCCCAAATTATATGATATGTATCCAAGTAAATGTAACATGTTGTGTTGGGAAAGAAACATGTTGTGTGTTACTTATCTCTAACCCAAAAACATTGCCTCTTCATAGGGGGCCCACACAATGTGTAGATCTGGTTTACGTGCAATGATAGTTAGGATTTTCAAGAATACTAGATTCTTTCTCAGTCTGTCAGGCCAATTTTCCAGCCTTCGATTTGATTTCTGCCATGCCTTAAAACTGATGATCGAGCCACATCATGTCATACCAACAACAAATCAACAAGATTCAAGCCTTCAATACAATAGAAAATGAGATCATTTTTTTTCTTCACTACTTATTGAAGAACATAGAAATAGGAGTCAATAATCATTCCATTCATCACTACTTCCATCATTTCAACACAATAATATTCTCTTGACCCCGTTTCTATGATTTTTGGATCATTTTTCCATAAATCAAGTGAAAAATGATTGATAGTTTGGTAAAATGTCAAACTGTGGGCCAACAAAGAATGCTCATAATGAAAGATGAATCGAGGGGAGCAATCAAAGAATTAATAAAGTGGAACAGACCTCGATCAATGTGCAGGTCATTCTCCATTCGTTTTTTGAAAAAATACAATTAATAAACAATTAATCCAATTGAAAATTATCTCAACCCCATATAATTTTATCATATCCCCTAAAATGATCAAACCATAGGTCATTACATTTTTTGAGTGGTGTGATTAAATCATTGAAATAAATAATGGAAAATAAAAAATCAAACCACACATCCTAACTCGATTTTATTCAATTGAAAATAATAATAATCATTAGTCATCATCGAAAATATTCATCGAATACGAGGTGCATTGATTATTGATCAAGGATCTGTCACCAATCACTAGAGAGATAATGCTATAAGTTATCTCCAATATCTCTCAATCCTTTGCACAGTTATGCAGTTAACCCTTAGAATTATTTGTGATCATTGATTTATTGACGTGTCAATCATTAAATCAAAAAATTTAAATAAAATAATTTTATTTAATTAATATATTTGTTTTTAAACCCACAATAATTTTCCACAAACAAACCTTGTTGGCTTATGTTAAGTCGCACCTATAGTAAACCACACATTCTGAAAAAAATGGAATCCTAAATTTCATGATCTGAGAACACATTTATATTTTATTCCATTTATTCAGTAAAACTATGCCAGCATGAAATTTAATATTTTTAATATATTTTAAACATTGATTTGAGGCACACAGAGCCTTGGAATCTCAATCTGACTAAGAACCTAGTCTCGAAAATAATCCACATAATATCTAAAAATAATACATGTTAAATCAGAGACGTTACATTCCCCGACCTTGGGAATTTATATCCTCGAAAATCCCAAAACGTGATACAAAAGAGATGTGGGTACAAAGTATGAATATATGCCCCCTCCTCCAATGTTTTATTCTAGAATTTCTTTCAACCATCAAACATGAAACAATTGAATCCATAACCTGATAAGGATCCTCTCTTTCTGATTCTCAATCTGTACTGGGTACTTAGCAATGGTCACACCATATTTATTGTTCGTCTCACCTAATTTGATTATGTGTGATGGGTCATGAATATACCTCCTCAACAATGACCCATGGAAGTCGTTCTGTACCAGTTATAACTGCGAAGGTAGTGCTAAGAGGTATCCACCACCCTAGCTCTACACAGTATAGGGAAATGGATCATGGAACTCAGTTATAGATTGTTTCCTAGTCCAAATATCCAATATCCATTTGAGGTGAAACCTATAGGAACACATGGTCTTATTCCTCAAATTTTAAAAGCTTCTATCACATGTCCATATAAGACGTCTGACAGATCTTTACATTCTTAATCCACTCCAGGATGATCATAAACTTCTTTGTTGTATCTCTAACCAACTCCATTCCCATGAGTGATGATTCATCAAGGTAATTCTGGAAAAGTGGTGACCTAAAGGTTCTCCCATACAAGGCCTAGTATTGTGTCATACTAATGGTATAATTATTGATTTTTATAAAAAAACTACACCAATGAAAGCTGATACTCAAAACTACAACCAATGTACAACATGCATGCTCACAGCACATCCTCCTGAAGCTGAATGGTTCACTTTATCTGACAATAATTCGGGGGTGAAAGGATGTTCACTAGAACAAACGAGTCCCAAAATCCTCATGTAATTACCTATTGAACTAGGATAAAAAGAGAGATTAATGATTAGACAAAATAATCAATTAGAATATATATAGTTGTACTATCTTCTTCACATAGATTAGTCTGATGCTCTTCATTGAACTCTTATATCATATTTCTAAGAAGTGGGCCAACATGGTGACTCTATCTACAATTTCCTAGATGGAATCATATCCAATATAAATACATGGGATGCCCATAAAAAATTCAATAGATATCCCATCCAACATCCATAATGGAACCTTAATATGTTAAGACAATCCTACTAGAGCATGGTGCACAACCTTTACATTCTTATAAGGCATTGAGGGAAAAACTCTGAAAATCCCTTAATCATCCCTAGCAACTAAAACTAATGTCAAAGGTCATGGTAGAGCTTTTCCACAACTAGATATACAACCAAAAGAGACTTATTATGCTCTCTCATAACCTAATCATACAACGTCGCTGATACAATCATTTATCCTCCAAAAATATTGAGATGAACCCAACAATTATGAAATCCATTAGGGGATTTATCAGAGGATATCTGATCATGTATCGTCCCAAATTCTGTATCCCTATCATGTGCCATCATGACTTGGTGCAAGATAAAAGTGGTAACAACCATAAACTCGAGGTAATCTACTATATCTCCTTCCAAAAATGATAATTAAAACTAGGAGAACTACTCCATCGCCTATTTAAATAACTATGAAAAATGTCTCCTATTGATATCATCTGTAACTGTGGTAACCATACCAAATGTATATAAAATATCGAAGTCATAATCCTGGAGAAACTCTAGTCATCACCATAGTCTCATGTTGACATACATCTAATGAAAGATATACTTGAGTCTCTTGTTATCAAACTAGATGATAAACCACATTCCCTTCAAGTAGTGTCACCACATCCTAAATGAAAAGACAATTTTTTAAAAATCCAGTTCAGGGGTCATTTATTTCTAATTATTTGGTCACAACTGGATTGAACCATAAGCAATCAACACATTCCTCTACATCCTAAAACAACCAATCCATGTTCCTAATTCATCGTAGGACACCATGTAGTTGACACCTTTCTCCAGTACTATCAATATGGGATCACTCATAAAGCTTTACATCAACTATTTTAAATCTACCTGAAACATCTCTCTCCACATGGAGGGTATCCAATTTCGAGTCAAATATTTCATGGGTTCTGATACTATAGAGAAATTATGAATGAATCATTACTAATAGACTTCCAAATTAAGAATGTTTCACACCGCCAAAATCCTTTTAGTTGGATCCCAATATAACACTACCTTAAACATGGATGGATCCACTACCACTCCATCTGCTAGGATAACAAGTCCTTGAATGTGGATTGCCAATATCCATTACTAACACTTTTAGAAATTTATGCAAATATGGCATTCTTAGAGTATGTTTAGAACCATGCTCAAGTGTATCTGGTTCAACTTTTTGAACACCAAGTTCACAATGTTATCATTTATCATGACCACCACAAACTAGTATAACAATGGCTAAAATATCTTATTCTTGGGTCAAATGAACACTTCTAGGTAAATCATCATTCTATAGGGGATCACTATGTACTCTTTGTGACCATAACAAAATATGAATATTGTATTTGGTATATCTTCATCCCATACTGATATGTTGAGATAGATTGACCTGAGGCCATCATTCAAGAACCATCATGCCACTCTCAGATGATCAAAGCGGTCTTTGGTCCCTAGTAGTGAATAAAAGTTGTTCATGTTCACATTATTCAAGAACTAGTAGTCCCCACATATCCTATGGATCGGGATCACCTAAAAACCTAATGTTTTTGTATCTTTAGTGCTATAAATTTTTTTCATTCTTCAAAACTAATATAATGGTACTATGAGTACAACACACGTCTCTACATATTGTATGCCTAGTGCACCACATGGAGGTGACATGTCTTGAACTGGTCTCTATATCCACACCATATCATTGATGGGATCATCCTCATGATGATCATGCTGAATCTTTTCTAATATACTACATCGAGTCATCTAGAAAGTAAACAAGAAGTACCATGCTCAATGAGTATATCTGGATTGACGAATCGAGAATAAAATGAAAAAATACCAGTTTTTATATGATGCATGTACCATTTTTTCCCTACCACCAGTTTTCTCAGGTATCAAGTTGAAATCAAGTTGATCAGAGTCATTGTGTATGGATACATTACCCACTACACCAATAGTGGAGTCTCCATCTAGAAATGTGATGTTGAAAAACATAACATTGATTTCCCAAACCAACCTCATATACTCTTAGACCTATTTTAGAACCAACATCCTCTAATAACACTCTGTCATGACCCATCCCAATGGGGCCTCTATTGTGACTCCCAAAACCCACATCCATAGGATAGTGTTTGGTGACTAGCACCAAGTGGGCATATCACTAATATAGGAGTAATTTCCTACATACCCATATATAAACACACATCTCAAATAAAAAAATTATGAAATGAAAAAACAACTAAACAACCAACTCAAACATGCATATATATCCCACAACCATAGTTCGATTGGAATTAATGGAAATTAATGAAGGCCAAATACAAGGATAGCACAAAGAATATATAACTAAAGTTCATCATGAAAGTAATTTTATTGGGACTATTGTGAGAATTCCATAGGAACACACCTATTTTCTATCCATTATCACTAAGAAGCATCTAGTATTAGTCAACCTTAGACTCAATCAAATGGTCAATCATCTGCACAAGACATAACACAAGCGGGTAGAGGCCATGCATATGTGACTATATCAACACTCTATAAGATAGCCCAAAACACATAATCATACAACATAGGAATGTTCAGTCATCTCTACGTAGATAAAGTAATTATATTCAGATATATATAATAAAGAGTCACAATATATTGGCAATCCATAAAAATTGTATACAAGTAAAATATTCTAGTTAAAATATTCCATGAAGCCCTCATCTAAGAGAACACACTCTAGAGTTTAATAGCACTGATGAAGTCCATCTGAGAGGTACAACTCATATATTCTCATCATGATAAAGATCATGATAATAGTCCAAAGAGATAGAATACTCTGATGAGGACCATTGTAATGGCTATGTACTGATACTAGCGACTTATTTTAGATTAACCAACTAATTAGAGGATTAACCCCCTTATAGTGTTTTTCACATCGATTACAAGAACTCTATCCATTGAAAAAATATGAAAATAGGATCTCACTCATGTCCTCCTAGAAGAATTCCAATTACTATATCCAAGAAGCAAGGTTGAAGGGGTCATTATCCTAGTTGTTGGAGATGATAGTATACCATCTTTCTTTGAAAGAATAAGGGGAATTTACACTAATGAATGATTTCCAATATACGAATTAAATCCATGTAAAAAAATTACATGGTCTGTTGAAGGGTTCACACTATGCCTCTTTACTCTAGGTCCCACTCATGTAAATGACCCATTTAATCAAACAATGTCTTTTTAATAGTTAATATCATGATGGAATCCCATGTACTCTATCCCTGTTCAAGTGTACAACTCACCCCGTGTATATAGTTGAATCCATGTCCATATAGGAAAGTCCACACTGTGTGGGCAATCTGTAAACTCCACCCCATGTCAGTGTACTTTCTAATGTATACACCATGTATCTAGGGAGAGGTTACATGTCATGTAAGCAAATACACACTCCATGTGACGCTTATATCTTACCCTAAACCCTAGTAGCAACTCATTGGGTTCCCATACTGCATATAGATCCAGTTTATAAGTTCGATTAATTGATATTTTCAATAATCTGACATTCTTCCTCCATGTGTCTTGCTGATTATCCGGTTTTCAATTAGATCTTTAACTTGCCAAAAAACTATAGATCGAGCCACATCTTTTCAGGCCAATATTGAATCAAAAATATTTTGTAGATAGATCTTCTCAGATAATGAGATCATCATCATTCTTATGTACTTTCCTAAGAACAAGAAATCATGTATTAGAAAATCATACAATTCTTTTCCACATCCATCATTACACCACAATCATGTCATTCTGATCCCATATCTTTGATTTTGGATCGATTCACTAATAAAAGTGTGTGAAAACAATAATTTTTTTGGAAAAACATCAAATTGTGGGCCCACGAAGAACGGACATGATGAATGTTGAAAAACTATAGAAAAGAAAATAATAAATCATTTGGAACAAACCGCGATTGATATTAGCATTGATCTTATTGTGTTTCAATTGGAACAAAAATATAAAAATCTATAATTAATCACCAAGAAAATTATCACGAACACCATTATTTTTAATGCATAGTTCATGATGATAAATCTGTTGATCAATATGTTCATTGATTGATGTGAAATCAAAATTGAATACAAGAATATTGAATAAACAATAACATGTCGTACCTCATTTCAGATTGATCACTGAGGAAGATTGATGTGTCATCATCTTCGTTGGAAAGATCCATTGATTATGAGGTGTGTTGATAATCAATCTACAATCCATCACTATTTTCCTAAGAGGGAATCCTCAAAGCTCTATCTGAAGGCTCTCTAATGTTACTCAGTTTATGCAGCTAACCCTATAAATTATCTATAATATTTTATATAAAGATGTGTCAATCACTACAATAACAATTTAAAATAATATAATTCAATTTAATTAATTTATTCATTTGCAAACCCATGATGGATTTTCAAGAAATGACTCACGTTGATCACTATTATGTTCCTCCTAGTATAAAACACATTTTCTAAACTCAATGGTAACATTAGATTTCTGATATTGGAAAACATTTATAATTTTTTCATCTTTTTTAGGAAAACTAAATGCACATGATATTTAATATATTTAATATATTTCATGATTTTTTTCTAGGAACATAATCCCATCGAATCACATGTTGTCTCAATTCCTAGTATTAAAAATAATCATTATAATATCAAATAATAACACATTCAAAATCGAAAACATTCTATTTTTTTATAAAATAAACAGAATTTATCACTTCGATCGAAAACAATTTCTCATCCATTCTATGATTTCTATAAAAAGTTTTCTAATATATTTAATTGTATCCTATGAATGAAAAAATAAATTTGTTAATTTTATTTAAATGTTGAAAATTTATTTAAAAGGAGTATTATTATTATTTTCTAAATAAGGTACTTTTTGAATTTTTACCGAAAATGTAAAAGGAATTTTTTTAATGGACTTAGAAAGAATAGAATTTCAATCAATCATAACCACTCATTGAATTAATGATTAATTAAAAAAATTCAGTGATTATTTTCAATGAAAATGTTTTCCCTAATATTATAGAACTTTTTTTGTTTTTGAATGTTAATATTAATGTTAAAAGGTAATTTTCTATAGGAATATTTTTAACAATATTTTTATGGAATTTATATTCATCAATGACCTCAACCCTTATTTAAAATATTCTCTATAGGGGGAATATTGTAATTATACAATATTTACTATTTCTCAAGACAATTTTTAATATTCTTAATGGGTGATATGTTATTCATATAATATTCCCTATATTAATTTGGATTGTTTATGACTCTGTTTATCTATTGGGGAAATTATTTAAATATCATGTTCTTGATTTATTTATTAATTTTATAGACATTGTATTTTTTTTGTTGGAGATTTTTTAGAAAATATATTATTTTTTTAATATGAATGTATACAATTATTATATTTCTTTTCTATTATATGTGGAATTAATTAGAGATGATAAGTGATGGTAGGGGCCCGCTACATCCCCATGATGAACATGTAGGCATCATGAGACAAAGTAGCAGTGGTATTTTGTTGAGGATTTAACAATATATATATGAATTATGTTAGGAAGGTATGAAGTGTGATATTCTACATTATACAATTATTAGGATCAAAAAAGTGATGAAAACAAGAATATACAAGAGTCGAGTGAATTGTATATTTTAAATATTTATTAATGAAATTTTGTATCAACAAAATTTACAACAGCTATAATAAAAAATAACCTTTTTACAGAAAATATAATGTTCTTAAGTCTAATGCTTAAAAAAACTCTTACAATGAAAATCTACCACAAGGCGTCTAGAATTTCATACTACCAGAGTTACAAGTTAGAATGTTTATAGAAAAATAAAATTTCCCAACTCTTACAAAGCAGCTGAAATTTTAAATCAATTTTAACCTAAAGAGGATCATATCCAACAACCATGCATAAAGGTCCCTTGTTTTATACTTACATGAATGTCTGTCTTGCCCAAACCCAAGGTATGCCCTCAATCGTATGATTGGTATCTGTCTTACTATCCCTGCAGGCACTCGATTTGTTAAGAAATTGATACCTCTGACTTCACAACCGTAAAGTCTAAAGTGTTAAAGAAATTGCACATTTTCATGAAGCAATTATGCATGAAGAAATCATTGAACAATTTGTTCATACTTTTCGCACAAAGCCTAATATTTTATAAGAGCCTGTCACTCTAGAAAAATTTACTTTTAGATAGATGAACTCTAAAATTCATCCATTTTAACTCGTGAACTTGTCCAGTTTTGTATCTCATCAAATGATTTCCTATTTATAGCATTAAAAATTCTATCAGTCGGTTCCACTCCAATGGTCATATTTCCTTAAATTTCATAGGTAACTTGACACATGAAAAATATATAATGGTTCATTTACAACAGAAACAATGCAGTTGTTTTATATAACTAACCACGAATATAATGATCTTACACCTAGAACATGGAATACGATTAAATTGAAATGATATGAGATGAATTAAAAGATTCACAATTCAACGGAAATAAAGCTTAAAATAATACTGGAATTATAACTTTCGGAATAGATTATCATAAAATCAATATGAGTAATGTATAAGGAAATATTTAATGAAAACATAGTTTTACAATATTTGATAACAGTATCATGACTTATAGCATGATAGAAAAATAATATGTGTATCAGATCATAGTAGAAATATTGTAAAGAAAGTCATGGTACTGGTTTCTTATTCTCAGGTATCTGTATAAAATAGAACGGTGTCAATGTCTCTAAAATAAACTGTGTGAATAAAATATTCAATAGAATTTTTTTATTAGATGTTTCCGGTATGAAATTTCTTTGTATAAGAAATTCGGTATGGGAATTTTCAGTATGGCATAAAAATAGTATGAAAAATCTGTCTTAAGGAAATATAGTAATAATAATCAGGAAGTCGGAGTGTATGAACTCATAGAAAACCAAAAAACTGGAAATCAATGTATAAGGAAAATATGATACCAGATTTCATTTTAGTTGGAAATTTGTATCGCATTGAAAACTGAGAATGGAAAAGCAGTATCTTTTGGAATACCGGTCTGGTATAACCATGCTCCATGCTTTGGAACCTTAAGACCTTTTCCGGTATAATAAAACATATTTAAAAAAACCGTAATAAAAATATATTTAAATAAAATGTCTAAATTTTTTTTGGTTATAATGAAAATTTATTTAAGTGTAGGGAAAATATATTTATGAATAAGGTGTTTGTGATTTTTTAGACAAATGCTTAAATAATGGAAAAGTCTTATAGACCTATTAATCACCCCTTTTTTGGAATGCACAAACAGGTTGGAATAATTGGACATAGGAAAGAAATAAATACTTCATGTTATAAATAAATATCTCTCCCTTAGGTGTTGACATAGGGTAAATTATTTTTCCATTATATTGATGTAATTAGAGTTTGGAAATCCCCCCTCAGATATATATTCATCTATTTAGAGAGGCTTCCCTATAGATTTAGTATTCTTCTTTATAGATGAAAGTTATGAAAATTATTTTTTCCTTAGATTTTACTCTACGTAAATTTTTCCTTTATAAAATTTACATCCTTTAACTTCACTTTATTATATAATTTTCACCCTTTTTATTCTCAAAAATCAATGGAGAGGTACATAAAAGGTTAAAAGGAAATATACACATGAAAAAATATATAATAGATTTGAATTAAATTTTTTATTATGATTCTTGTGAAAGATAATACAAAAAAAATTAGTATGAACAAAAAAGTTGTCAACCCTCTATCTTCTTCTATGAAAGAATATTTTTCACTATGGACATAATCTTTTTAACCTACTTGTTATTCTCATGAAGCTTTTTTATTAAGGCATCTTTCTCAGCAACCTTCTTTTCCAATGCCTTGATTAGGAATTCTTGAGATCCATTTTTATCTTCATGAACATTGATCACTTTTTATGTGAATCCTATTTCTTCATAAGAACAACAGATATTCAATCTCTGATAATTAACTATCTTTACCTAAGTAATTAATTTGATCAAGAACATTTTTCCCTTAATTTTTCCTCATAGGTTACTCACTTGCAATCTTCTCTATGAAATAATTATGTAATTTAGTCAGCTCATTTGCTACAACATTGAATGCACCATTTTTTGATTCCATGAAGTCCGAGAATTGTAGAGCTTTATCTGATATGGTTTGAGTCCGGCACATCACTTTTTGACATGAATCTTTTTGTGTTTTTTAATAAATGAGAATACTGTTATGATCAAATTCTTTTTTCACAACCATGTTCATCATCATAGATGTTGAATCCATATTTTTATTCAATGTTTTCTGCATCATTTGGAAAAAATAATCTATGTTGTAATGTACCAGAATGGTAATTACAAATTTACTTAATGAACATTTTGCATAGTGATCACCCATAGATGAAGTGGATTTGGAGTCATATTATTCTTAATTGACCTTCAGCGTAGAGGTTTCTAGATACTCAAGGTTTTGAGGAGAGTCGCCATCAGAAGAGGAAAACATAATAGACTTCCCATTATCAATATTCAACACCACAGAGGGTTTTTAACCCTGAGAGACTTCCTCATTTTATATAGTTTTATCTTCTCTAGATTATTCTTGAACTTCATAATCTTCTATCTCTTCTTCACATCCAGTATCACTATTTTCATTTCTATTAATTTCATCTTCATTTCGGGTTACATGAATATCTTCATATACCTCTTCTACTTTTTTGATTTTAATCTTGTCTTCATCTTCCTCTAATTATTCCTTAGTAGAACTCTTGGTGTTGCAAGATAATCATCAACTTTCCTAATAACATCATCTGTTTCTACGAGAATAATGTCATCCTATTCCTGTTCATTTTCTTTTTGGTTCAAGAATAGGTTCCGGTTTCACTACAGGTTTCATAGAATTCTTAGGTTCTGGAGTGACATCTGGTATTGGTAATTTCTCAGAGGACATTTCTACTACTTTCAGCAGGGATTTCATAATATGTTTCTCAGATCTTTTCATTATTTGCTTCATATTCTTAGCTAGTTTCTCAAATACATTAGCAGTTTGAATCCTAAAAGCGTTTTCCTATGCTAGATTTATCCAAAGGATTGGATCCCCTATCTTCCTGGATTCATCTAATTTCCTCCTTCCAGCAACAATGTCATCAGAGTAAGCCATCTATTTCCTTATCACCGGTGGAGGTGAAGCTTGACCTACTGAGTTTGGATTAGCATGAGCAACCTCAATCGATTTTTTCTTCCTCTAAACACTTGTTGAAGATTCTAGTCCTGACTTCTTCTGTACTACATTGGATGATTTCAGAATGGCTTTATTAAATATTGGCTTCTGAATTTCGAGTGTTACAACTACATCAATTTTTCATAGAGTCCATATTGTAAGAAAGATTCACTCTCTTTAGCATGTCATCACATAGAAACATAATCATTAATGGCATAAATGAAGACATGCATTCGAATTTCATTTTAGCTAAAACCATTACAAATATCCTAGAGATACTGGCTGTGTGCATGAGGATTTGGGATTTGATCGTACTGGCATTTACAAAATTAATCATAAACAAGTATACAATACAAAATTAATATTTGTGTGGTTGATGAGAATGTCTAACAACAGAATGTCACATGTCTTTAAGGAATATTTATCCCCTTTTTGTGGGACAATAAACCCCGACATCCATAATGCTACCAATGTATTGTCTACTAATAAATGTGGAAGCTTCGGAGTCAGAACTTTTGTGATGCCCAATCGTTCTAAATCACGGTTCTTCTCAAATGATCCATCATTTTCTAGACTTTTATAAGAACATATGAGGGCTTCTCCATCATAGGGAATCTTCAACATGTTGGCTTAAGAATTTACAAAAGCCTTAAATATGAAATATTCATTACCGTCATGTTCAAATAAATAGATAGATTCATAAAACTGTATGACTAATTTTGGATATATATACGATATTGAACCATGTCCTTTTCTATACAAATACTCTTCCAATTATTATATTTAATAATATAAGATATGAGGGAGTCAGACTGATTAAAAAATTCTGAACAAACAAGTCTCTCCAGAAATATCATCATGTCATTATTCTACATAACTTCCATCTGATCAGAACTATCTGACATTTAGATATGTTTGAAATCTCTGAAGAAATCCATAATCTCAAACACTGAATTAACAGAACTTCAACATGACAGCTTAAGAAAACTATGGGGTACTTATGTAGTGGGGTAGACCTTATATAGAGCAACAATTACCTTTCATCTTCCATAAGGAAATCAAAAAGATGTGATTTACCCAAAAAGATCTAATGATTGAGGATGGATAAAAAATTTCTCCATACCGAAATTTTGAGGGTTTATAATACCGAATGTAATATATAAAAGAAATATAAATTCAAAGAAAATAATTTTAATAGAGGGAAATACAAATAAATAGAACTATAAAAAATAATTATGGTTATGGAAATGTACCTTTATGGAATATCTGAAGAAAATGTCAGTATCAGGAAAACATTTCTTGGGGTTAAAATCTAGACACAGGGAATTTGACCCCATGAATTTCTACATCAGAAATATGGTTTTTGAGAATTTTGATTCCATGATTTTTTTAAAAACAAACACCAGGGGGAAAATATTAATTTCGAAATTCACTAATTAAGAAAAAACAAAATTTTTAATGAATTTTTTTTTAAAAAAAAATTAAAACATATTTAATCCCCCTGAAATTCGGAATAATTAAATAATGGGTGATGGGTAAACAAGAAGTAGATATGAATGATTATCTTACAGATATCATTCATAGCTTCAGTTTAATATAATCAAATCTATCGGATGGTAGTGTTTTGGTTAATATATCAGCAATATGTTCTTACTTTCTGATGAATTGAATAATTAAATTTCCTTCGACTGTGTAATACCTAAGAAAGTGATTCCTAATATCTATGTGCTTAGCACTAGGGTTATTTGATGGTTTTTTCTTAGATCTATGGCATAGGTGTTACCGGACAAGATTTGAGTTTTGGAAAAACTCATGCCATTATCTGTGAGTGTGTATTGAATCCATAAAATGTGAGCACAACCTCTAACTACTACATATTCTGCTTCATTAGTGGAAAATGATACAGAATGTTGTTTCTTACAGGACCCGAAAACTAAGGCATATCCTAGGATATAACCTGTTCTAGATGCAATCATTCTATCCATTTTACAACTAAAAAAATCAGCATCTGAGAAACATTCTAGTTCAAAAACATTTCATGATGAATAAAACAGGACAAAATCGAAGGTTCCTTTTAAGTACTAGAAAATTCATTCAAATCCTTAAGATCAGATTCTATAATATTTTCATGATATCTTAAACATAAAAAAATAGAAAACATTAATTTGTTTTGACTTACTGCAATGTCATGTAAACTTCCTATCATCCCTCTATAAAATGATTGATCTACAGGTTTCCATGCGACATCAATATCAAGAGATTAAGAATTTCTGATAGGAGTACATATACTCTTAGTGTTATCATACTTAACATTTTAAGAAGATCTTTGATGTTCTTATGTTGAGATATATAATTCCTTCTGGTTTTTTAGAAATTTGAAAACCAAGAAAGATTGATAACTCACCCAACGTAATCATATCAAAATCAGACATCATAAGACCTAAAATGGAATCTATTATGAATTGTTGGGTTGATCCAAATATAATGTCAGCAAAATATATTTGTACGATTAAAATGCCATTCATATCTTTCATTATAAAAAGTGTTGGATCCACAGCTCCATTAGAATAGTTGTTTGGAATTAAAAATACTATATGTCTATCATTCCATGCTCTAGGGACTTGTTTGTTGCCATATAAAGATTTGGTAAGTATATATACATGATTTGGATGTTTTACATCTTCAAAGACAGGAGGGTGGTCTATATCGACTTCTTTCTATACATATCCATTATTTAATGAACACTTCACATCTATTTGATAAATTTTAAAATTGTAGAATGCTGTGAATTATAGAGGAATTCGTATTGATTCAAGTATAGCTACTTGTGCATTGGTTTCCTTATAATATATGCCTTCTTGTTGGTTATAGCCTTTAGTAACTAATCTTGCTTTATTTCTTTCTATAATCCCATTTCATCACATTTATTTCGGAACACCCATTTTACACTAATAATAGATGTATCCTTAGGTCTCTCAACCAAGGTCCAGAAGTGATTCTTTACAAACACATTGAGTTCATATTGCATCGCCTTTGACCAATCTTTGTCAAATAAGGATTCCTCAGGAGTCTGGCTAGAATTGTGAAAGAAAGGAAACATGCTCAATTTCATTTCATAAGGAACATATAGTCATTACAGTTTGATTGACATATCCTATGAAATTATCAGTAGGATGATTTATATGTTATAAATGATATGGGTTTTGAAATACATTATCATCAACATAAGGTAGAAAATATTCTTGTGTAAATGTTTAAAAAATATTTTTCAGGAACATTTTCCATAAGAATAATGTTCCAATATAATTCATTGAAAAATTTTAGAAAATATGTTTGGAGTTTTTAAATTAGGTTGTTTGAAAACAATAAAGATCATTTTTTTCAAATTTAACATGTATTGTTTTCTCTACAGTACAACTGTTTTTATTAAGAACCCTATAAGTCTTAGAGTTAGTGCAATAGCTTAAAAAAATCCTTCATCAGATTTGGGTGCAAATTTGTATCTGTTATCCTTAGTGTTTAGAAAAAAACATTAAAACCAAAACCCATAAAGTAAGAAACATTTTGTTTTTGACCAGTCCATAGCTCATAAGAAGTTTTATTAAGAAAAGTTTTAATCAAACCAAGATTTATAGTATAACATGAAGTACTTACAGCTTCATCCAAAAATTGGTTTGCAATAGAATATTCACTAAACATGGTTCTAGATATCTCTTTAAGGATTCAGTTTTTTCTTTCAACAACACCATTTTTCTGAGGATTTCTAGGAGCTGAAAAATCGTGAGTAAATACTGTCTTACTACAAAATGTTTCAAAATCCGAATTTACAAACTCACCACCATGACCACTATGAATAGCTGTTAATGGTTGTTTTTTTCTTTTTTTCCTTGATCTTGAAATGATTTAAAATAAAAAAAAGCTTGAGATTTTCTTTCATGAAAATAGACCCAAATATATCTAGTGTAGTAATCAATGAGAACAAATATATAATATTTTCTTCCAATAATTTCAGTTTGTGTTGGAATAAATATATCCATATTCACTAACTATAGAGAATTAGATGTTGAAACATAACTAAGAGATTTAAATATAGATTTTTGTTTCTTTCCAAACTGACAAGGGTCACATACATTTGATGAATCAAAACATTGCATAGGTTGACCCATAACTAATCAGTTTATTATGATATTACTACAGTTCATATGGATCTAGTGTTCTACCCTTCTATGCCAAAGACATGATTGATCTTCAATTGGACTTAAGCAAGGATGGTATTGAATTCTTATGTGTTTTATGTTTAATGTGTAATTATTATAATGCTTATGGGCAGTTAGAATATATTCATCCTTGCAATGATGAACTAAACACTTATCATTTCTAAAAATCGAAAGGTTACATCCATCACATAATTGACTTATGCTTTAAATTTTGTGCTGAATATCATTAACAAATAAATCATTAGAAATTAAAACATTTCAAATAAGAAAGATATTAACTATACCTACAATCTCACTTTGAGAATTATCCCCAAAGGTTACTTTCCCATATTTTATTTTGACAAATTTATAGAAATAACATTAGTTACCTATCATAGGATAAGAACATTCACTATACATATTACAGATATTGTAGGTATATTCATTATTTTCATATAAAGACAAAAGTTAGATATTTAGATTCCAAATGGGTTTGGGTCCAGGTTCAGACAATAAAATTTTAGGAAACCACATTTGTTTTAAAAAATAATCCATGTGGAAACCTAGATATTGAATTCTATTTAAGGAACTAGTTTTCCTCCAATGTCTTACACATTGACATTTTGTACAGAAGGGGGCTTTGGATGGAATAAAATAGTTATTTTTGAACATAGGTTTTATGTGAGTATAACCTACTCCAGAAGAATTTCTGTGAGTTTTCATTTAAGAATACATCTTTTAAAAATTTTCATTACCTGAAGTAATGATGGAAAGAAGTTTCATAATGAAAAATATTTTCGATTTTAGTCATATGACTAAATTTATATCCTCAATAATAATTTCCTTAGATTTATATTTTTCTTCAAAAACATTTATGTTTGAAATATCATTCTTAAGATCCTTAGAAAGTCTGTCATTTTCAAAATTTACTTCTTTAAGGTCTTTAAAATGTTTTTCTAGGATCACATCCTTATCTTCAAGATCTCTAGTGAGGTATGAAATTGCTTTTGTAATAACTTATTCATTAGTTTTTTCCTTGTCTAGATTCATAGATTTTTTACTATTTTTTTCCTCTAACAACATAGAAAATCTAGATACTTCTTCATAAGAAGGTATTTCTTCATTATCTAAAGATGAAGTTTCTTCATCATAAGTAATGTCTTCAGGATAATAATCCTTATCAAGAAATAGATTTGTTAATTCTTTAGAAGTGTGTACCATGGCCATAAAAAAGTATTTGGGAATGATGTATTAGTGAATAATCTAATATTTTTCTGTGCTCAAGAATCAAATTCCGAAGATTCACATTCAGAAGAGTCTACACAACTAGCACTCCAAGTGTCATTTTCTTTATGATTTTTCTTGGGATATAAAGGTAGAACTTCTTCTTGTTTCTCTCTGAATTTCTTTCCTTCATATCCTTCTTTTTCAAAAGAGTGAAATCTGGTGTGGACTGTCATGTTCTTCTACAATTCACAACAAGTAACATAACCATAATTCATTTCATTGTTGTCTCTTATCTTGAACATATTTTGATAGTTCTTCTAAGCAACTATCTTTTTCATTATCCAAGAATGATTTGGCTAACTCATTCTCAAAATTTTTGGTATCACATGATTCTGACTGAATAATAACATTCTTTGACATTTATCTAGTAAATATTTATAGATTCTTGGCTTTTATAAGTATTTAAGATGTTGTAAAAGTAACAACTCTATTCCCATTCATCATTTTATCATTATCATCACCTCTCATCATTCTATTATCGGGTTGAAGAAGAGTTCCAAATTACTCATCTATAGAAATGTGGTTGACATTACTCTTCTCATCAATTTCTATCCTCTTGGACTCACATTCATTTGGAAGAATTTCTATGATCTTATCTACAAGTGCCTCATCATCTAATACTAATTCTCCCATAGACTGTAAGCTATACACAATTTTCATGATCCTTTTATGAAATTTGCTTATGGGATCTCCATAAGGAAAGATAAACCCATGGTATTCAGCACTCAACATAGCTCTTCATGTCTCTATAACATTAGAGGTACCAAAATTTGTAACTTCATGATTCTATTAGATACTATTTGTAGCTTCACATGAAGATATTTTACTATTGATGTTCCTAGTCATGGAATGTAGGAATGTATTTATGACTCTGAAATTTACTTGATATTTTTATTTCTCCTGATTCATAAAATTTCTCAATTATTTATCAAGAATCTTATAGTCTCCTGTCAGCATCAGGTAGTTATAAACTCCAGTATTGATAACGAATGTCTTCATTGTATCTCTCTAGTACTCATAATCATTTCCATCAAGAATAAGATGTCTAGCAGGATTTAGATTGTTGATCGAACCAACATTTAAACAAGCCATCTTAAGAAAAAAATTTCTACACAAACTTTAAGTAACACAATTTTTTAAACAGGAAAAATATTCCTATGAAAAAAAAATATCTCTAAGAAAAATATGAATATAAACATTATAAGTCTAAAATTAGGATTCTGAAGAAAAAAAATGAAGAAGAAGATTTCTCTTCTGAATCTAATGGTGAGATTAATTCAGATTGAACCAATCTCTAATACCAATTTTTAGTAAGTTATAGAGTATGATATTATACACTATACCAATATTAGTATAGAAATAGTACTAAAAAACAATATGAAAGAGGGAAGTGAATTGTTTATTATAAAAATTTTATTTGGATATTTTGTATAAACAAAATTCACCACACATCAAATAAGAAATAAACATCATTCAAAAATATATGGTTCTTAAGACTAATGCTTAAAAAACATTTCATACAATGAAATTCTACCACAAGGTGTATAGAATTTCATACAACTAGAGATATAAGTTTGAATGTTTAAACAAAAAAACATCCTAACTCTTACAAAGTAATGGAAATTTACATTCTTCTTTTACCCCAAAGAGGATGGTATCCAACAACCATGGATAAAGGTCCCTTGTATTATATTTAAAAGAACGTATGTCTTACCCAAACCTAGGGTAAGACCTCAATCCTAAGATCAGTATTTGTCTTGCGATCCCCACGAGATATCTATTTTTATGAAAATTGGAATTTCTAACTTCACAGCATAAATCTCTGATTTTAAGGAAATCTCACCTCTGCACTAAGAAATTCAGCATGAAGCAAAATTTAAAAAGGTCATTAAAATTTTCCTCATGAATCCTAACAGATTATAAGAGCCACTCACTCTTGATAAATTAAATTTTAGAGGGGTGAACTCTAAAATGAATGGGTGAGAACTCTTTAACATGTCCACTTTTGTGTCTCATCATCTATGGTCCTATTGGTAGCTTTCAAGAATGAACCTATAGGTTTTACTCTATCAGTCATATTTCCTTAAATTTCAGTGGGACCAGGACACATGGGAAAATTACAATGTTTATATTATAATAGAAATAATGAGATCATTTTTTATAGAAAACCATGAATATAAATAACTTAGACCTAGAACATGGAATCTGATTAAACTAAATTTATATGAGAAAGATAATAAGATTCAGAATTCTATGGAAATAATGATTTTAAAAACATTATGGAATTTTAAATTTCTGAATAGTAATATATAAAATCAGTATGAGTAAAGTATAAGGGAATTTTTTTATGAAAACACAGTTTTACACATTTTGGTACCCTTATAATGATTTACAACATGACAGAAAAATAAAACATGAATCAGATTATAGAAGACAGAGTGTAAGGAAAATCAGAGTACGAGTTTTTTATTCTCTGGTATCGGTATAAGAAACAATGGTGTCACCATCTATTACATTAACAATGTTTAGAAAATACTATTTAGAAATGCATAATTGATGTTTCTTGTATAGAAATTCTTGGTATAAGAAATTTGGTATGGGAATTTAAAGTATGGCATAAAAACAGTATGAAAAATCTTCCTTATGGAAATTTTGTACCAATAATCAATAAGTTGGAGTTTAAGACCTCATAGAAAACCAAAAAATATGAAATCAATGAATAAGGAAAATATGATACTAGATTTCATTTTAGATGGAAATCGGTATCGTAGTGAAAACAGAGAACAGAAAAGTAGTATCTTATGGAATTCTAGATTGGTATAACCAGGCTCTATGCTTCAGAACCTTATGACCTTTTTCGATATGATAAAATAGATTTCGAAAAACCCTAAAAAAAATATATTTAACTCAAAAGATGAAGGAAATTTTGGTCATAAGGAATATTTATGTAAGTGTAAATAAAAATCTATTTACGAAGAAGGTGTTTGTAATTTTCAAAACCAAATCATAAGGAATAATGAAGTCTTATAGACCTAACAAATTATTCACCCACTGCCTTGATGTTATGGTTATGATTTCTTACAATATGCATTCCCACATTCTATGACTAGTTACATATATCCATTTTATTATGTGATTAGTTTTGATATCCATGGATTAGTTTCAAGATCATTGGATTTTTAGGGAATTAATTGATCATGTATTCCTTCCATATTATTATCTAAGTTCACGTTATTGGATAAATGACATTTATTTTCAATTATTTACTATGCTATATTGATTGTGAATTGTTTCATCCGGATTGCTTTTGTTGTATTTATACCCTTATATAGAATCAGATCTCTCACCATTCATATGTTTCCATTCAACATGACATTAGGAAGTGTATTATGTTTGATATTAATTTATATTTTTAAGGGAATAATTGTGTTCTCAAATAAAAATTTAGAGTTTATTTTATGTTTTCATATATTATTTTAAATTAAAATATACATCTAGTTTTCTGATATGACTGAACTATTATGTCATTTGGAATTTGATCACTTATATCTTGCTCCAAAGTAATAAATTATCCATTGAATCTAGGTTACTAGGACTGGTGTATTTATAGTTGGTATCCTTTAAATATTACTTACAACAATGGAAACTATATTTAGAAATACATAAATATGGAAACATAACCCATTGACTAACATTGAGGACAAATCTAATAATAGGATTACATCCTAATGTTTTGGTAAGATAAATATTATGTGTTTTTACTAGAAAGACATGTCTATCTAGACACTACTAGAGGATTTGGATCATGAATAGTCATACCCATGGGCAATAAATCTGAAAAGGGTGCATTGGGATTTAACACAATCATCATTGGGTGCGTAATTATGGGCCATTCTACACACCTGGGTTGACACACCCAATTGATATGGGTCGGTTAATTCATGTTTTTTTATCAAATCATAATTAAATATTTGAATAGATGTTGAAAATATATGGCATAAGATAATACTATGTGGTCATAGATTGAAAATAATGTGTCATGATATATACATCCTAAAAATGATTCTATGGGTGTTCAATATGAATATTTTTTCCATTCAATTCTTTTTTTATTTAATGTATGTAATACGAAGGATTCATGTTAACATTGAATGTGATGGATAGTATAGTGATTGTGAGAAACCAAACAGGTAAATGAATTTAATGAAATATATAATGATTATACACAATTAGTTACCATGATATATATGATCCATAACATTCAACTTAACCAACTCTTGGACACATCAATGACGATATATATGGATACTACTAAGAGTTTGAGTGGTGGAGACAATAGAAGAAATAAGATGCAATTTCATTTTTCTAATAAATGTAGAAAGTGGCACCATGTATAATTTCTCAAAAGGTAAAAAGAAAAAAAATTATGTGAGGAAATAAGGTTATAAATCAAAAAATTTCTGAGTAATAGTGAGGAGTTCAATTGAGAGGAATAAATTTCTACTGAGAGATATATTTATATTTTTATTTCATAAATTTGGGTTACCTAGAGATTATATGAGTCAATTCGCAACATTAATGGTTATTTATAACCATCTATTTGAGGTATGTGATATTTTTTATGCCTTTATGTGAGTTTAAAGGGCTTGGGATGTGTTGAGAAGTGATTAGGAGAGTTTTTAATGGTTTTGAATAAGTTGGGAGGATTTTCTAAGGGATGACAGTTTGAGAATGGTTAGGGAATACTATGATGGTACTCTAGTTAAGTATGCATAGGGAGACAATGGGCTTTGTACTGTCTCTACATTGTTTTCCAATCAGTGTGAGACAACCATGCAAGACCCCTCCTCTTGAGGCAATGACATGCGTACAGTTAGCGCACGGTTTTACAAACCTTGTCGGCTTACAGTGCATCCACATAATGAAGGTGTTTTTAAATATTGGTTCATTAGGATTGACATATTTCAATCCAAAACACTGTCTAGCTCGAGAAAGACATTTTATTTTTTATTCTAAAGGGTTGGAGGGCTCTCACATTCAATTTGGGAGAGATTCGAAGGTGTTTTAAAGAGGTTTGAAGGTGTATCTCCATGGTAAGTCTCTCAATATGGTTTAATTATTGTTTTTTTTTCATAGATCCACTTTTCTCCCTTTCTTGGATTTCTAGATCGACATCAGTTACATGTAGATCTAGGTGTTTAATATCCCAAAGTGATGATTTTTGGGCATGTTGATGATTGGGAAAAGAAACTTGAGCGATTTCGGTGGTGTATTTTCCCAGATTGCGGTGTGGTTGCATGTGCGTTGAATTTTTTGGAACCCTAAAGGTATGTGGATTCTCTTTAAACTTCATATAGTTATAAATAGTGGATTGGGTAAAATAAATTTTTTCTGTTGATATTAATTTTCAATATGATGTGTGAATCTTGTTGGGAGCCCAATTGGTGGCCATTTGGGGAATTTTGAGGAAAATGGATTATTTTTGCTAAAAGAGTCTTGTTCTGTGATTTTAAAATGGTGATTTTAAAATATTTTGTGGTTTATTATGAAATTTTGTTTATATGAAAGACGTTTTACAATAATGTTGTTGTTTATTGAAATGTGGTTTGGAATATAAAATAATATAAAGTGTGTTTTCAATAAATGAGTGATGTATTTATGTAAATTGACATGTGTTTGGAATGATGGTGTGATTTTGTATGGACTTGTTGTTTAGTGCATGATGTTTGATTATGTGTTATGGCCTATGTGAACTATGTGTAAATTTGGTTAGAAGTACCACAAAAAAAGAGGATGGATAGTGGAGGGAAGGGACACGATCAACGATAAGTGGATGGGAAGAGACTCTAAATTGGGAATGAAGGAAGGGGTTGGATGGAAGTGACACCATGAATGTTATATAAGTTTATATTGTGGGAAATGTTTTTTGAGTTGATTGTGTTGTGGCCATGTGATGTCGTAATTGGTTGTGTTAATGTGTGTGACGGTGATATAGGTTTTGGCATGTTGTGGCATTCTATTGTGTTACATGAATTTATAAGGGTATGTTTGGATTGTAGAAATGTTTCTCTATCTAATGTTTTAAACAAACTACTTGTTATAAATGTGCTAAATGTTTTATCTAAGTGGTTTGTGTTGGGAAGAAATTTTGGGAAAACCTACTATGTAGATCCCCTACTTTGGATCTTGGATTTTTTACAGATGTTGTATTCTAGGACACAGGTAAATGTAAATCACCTGATTTTTCGAGTAGTTCAGCATGATGCCTTGGTGAAGTTGTGGTTCTTGGATCATAGATCTTGTTGTGGAGTAATGGATGATGTCCTAGTTTTGTTGGAGTCCTATTGTATTCTTCTACATGGTACTCTAATTTTGGCTTGGTTGAATTTGGCATGCGATATTGTTATGGATTTATTGGTTTCTATTTTGTAATTTATGGGTTTGGTTGTTTTGTATACAAGCATTATATATTTTGTTGATAGTGGATTGTTTGGATGGTTGGTTGAATATCAATAGAAAATCATTCCACAATTTATTCATGATGCCCTAGAAATTTTTTAACGGACTCTGGAACCCTAGGAATGTCACTTAAGACCATGTATCATTCCTATGCCCTCTCAATATAGTAAGGTTTGGAGGGATGTTACAAGTGGTATCATTTTTTGGTTATTGGATTTCAAGTGAGGAAATTTGTTCATTCATTTAGTGATGATATTTAGTCTTGATGTTGACATTCATTTTTGCAATATTCCTTATGTTATGATGGTTGCAAGGTATAGGATTTTTAAAACATGTAATGTATAACCTTAAAGGATGCAGTTGCAATTTTTATCTAAACATCATGTTACCATGGATTAGGGTACATAAGTGTTTCGAGACACTTTTAGGCATTGGATATCTCATTGACCTAGGTGTAGCCAATGATATTGGCATAAAATGCATGGTACAAACGAATTGACACTAGGATGCATATTTTATTGGGGTTTAATGATTTATGGGGTGATATGAATATGTGGGTTTTGAAAATTTGAATTGGGATTCAAGCAGATGGATTTGAAACATGGAACTTTTTTGGAATTTTGACAAAGGGTTCATTTTCCAAACATTGTGGAATTTTTAAAATAATGCATCATGGGATATGTGAACTTGAGAGATGATTGGTTGTGATATTTTAAATGTATTTAAATTTACAATTTAATACCCTTTATTGTTATGGGAGTGAGACTTAATGATTTTTTGTGTTGATAGAAATGGAATGATGTAGGCATCGTAGATACCAACCAAAAGAAGTTGATGAAATTGTGGTTTCACCAAAGGCTCAGGTGAACTAGCATCTAGTGCAGAGTATATTGTATGATTTCTAAGTTGTGGAAAGTGGGAATAACATAGATGAACAAAAACATGTGGTTCATGATGTTCAGTTTAAAAGGCAAAATCCACCATTATTTAAGAGTGATTCACAGCTAGAAAAGGATAAAATTTTGATGAACAAAATGAATAGGATATTTTAATTTTTTGGGTAAAATGGAAGTGTTGATCCTGAAGTTAGAAACCTATATATTGGAAGATATGTTCATTAACTGGAGGGAGCTGGCAGTCGATGTTGTGACAGACGAAAGTGTGACGTAGGAGGTGTTTGAAAATTTTATTGACAAAAAATTCTACCCACATACATTTAGAATTTAGTGTACAACTTATTTCATCAGTTTGATGTTAGTTATCATGGGGGTAAAGGAATATGATAATTATTTTATGAACTTAGTGAGCTTTTTTCCCAAGGTTGTGGGATGTACATCATTGAAGGAATCAATTTTTTAAGTTGGGTTGAACCAGGAAATATGTTCTAAGATAGCGGTGTTGTGTATGGTTTATTACACAAAAATGGGGAATGGAGTTACAATGGCTATGTGGGATATTATAGGAGATATAGGTAGGGAAATCAGGCCATCAGCCATGGAAATATGTGGTAACTTGATCGTTTAGTTAAAGTGGAAGAGGGACACTTATTTTTAGGGTGGGAGTACAACACAGAATTCATTGGCAGGATCAGTGAACCTTCCTCTGAAGCCTCAGAGTAAGCCATGATGTTTTCAATATCAATCTATAAGCCACATAAAGAGAAAATTTATGTAACAACCTCAAGAATTTCATAATTGTAATCAAATGTTGAATCTAAATCATTATTGTTAGAATGCTCTAAGGTCAGATGTCTATGGCACTATTTGGGGGTTTTTGCCTTGACAGGACTTGGGTAGCAGAATACCCCACGACAGCTGAGTAAAGTGAGTCATGGTGATTCTCAGAACACTAATATGTGTCAGTAGGGTAATAAAGAGAAGATTACTGAAGGAAATAAGTTTTTTGAAGTTCTATAGATTTTGATGGATGATCAGTCAGGACCATCCACAGTCCGAGGTATAGTTCATTTAAATTCAACATTGGTTAATGCATTTTTTTCAACGTATGCTTCAAATTATTTTATTACTTATCACATCATTGATTTTTTGGGTATACACATGGAAATGGCACCATCTATTTTGAAACTAAAAACATCTCTAGGTTAAACTGAGGGTTGAGATTTACTCTGTAGAGTGTGTTGCTTAGTTGGGGATGACATTGAATGGATTTGGGATTTCGCAATGATTGAGATGGATTCGTATGATACAATCGTAGGAATGGATTGGTTGGAAATGATTATGTCTATCATTGTCTTATATGTGTGAACTGTTAGTTTTAAAATAGAGGAAGGAACTGAAAATCTCATTAGAGGGATGAAAAATAAAAAGAGAAGTGCAATAGAATTGTTTCCACCAGCTGTTGGCACGATCTTGTATTAGTTAGAGGATGTTTTATTAGAATCGTTGGAAGGTTTTGAGAATAGTGTTCTTCTAGGAGTTTCAGATTAGTTTGAGGATGTGTTTCCCAAATAATACTTATTGTTTCCACCCATGAGATAATTGGAGTTTACAATTGATATCTTTCTTGGGACATGTCTTATCTCAATTTCATATTACCGAATGGAAAAAAGAAGAATTTCTAGAATTGAAGGTTAAGTTGGAAGAGTTATAAAACAATGGTTTCATCTGGAATAGCACGTCTCTGTGGAATGCATTGTTTTTTTTTGTTAAAAAGGAAAATGGATCCTTGGGGTCTATGTTAATTATAATAGACTAAATATGGTTATGATAATGAACTGATATCCACATCCATGAATTGATGATTTATTGGACCAGTTGAGCGGAGCTCAGCGATTCATAGTGATTGTCATGATGTTAGGATATCATCAATTGTAGATAATGATGGAGGATATCAATAAATCTTCTTTTAGAAGTAGTTATGACAATTATGTGTTTGTGGTTATGTCTTTTGGTCTAACAAATACAACAGCAGTGTTTATGGCATTGATGAATCAGATATTTCAGATATATCGGAATTGTTTTGTCGTGGTATTTTTGAACGATATACTAGTGTATTCAAGGACAAGGGTAGACCATGAGCAGAAATATTTTATAATGTTTGGGACCTTATGGTATCATAAGTTGTATGCCAAATTGTCCATGTTTGATTTTTTGATACATGAGGTTCATTTCCTTGGGAATTTTGTTTCTAAGAGAGTTGTTTTGATTGATTTGTAAACCACAGAGGATGTTATCTCAAGGAAACATCCAAAGAATGTTTTTGAGATATAGAGCTTCCTAGGTCTAGCTGGGAATTATCAATGTTTTGTTCAGGATTTCTCATGACATTCTCCTCTGATGGCATCATTAAGAAGGATGAATATCCCCGTTCAATGTGATGATTAGTGTCATAAATTATTTTAATATTTAATGTTTGGCCATAAATTACGAAAAATCATGGTTTTTTCTAAACTCGGGAAGGGGTTAATGGTGTATTATAACACATCAAGATTAGGGTTTGGGTGTTTTCTCATGCAGGGGGATCATGTGGTTTCATAAAGCACACAACAGTTGATATTTCATTAGAATAACTACTGAACACTTGATTTGGAGTTGGCATCAGTGGCTCATGATTTAAAAATCTGGCATCATTTTTTCATTGGTGTGAAATTTACAGTGTTTACCAACCAGAAGATATTAAAAATATCTTATCATAGAGAGATTTGAACATTAGGAAAATGAGATGGATTTATTATCTCAAGTGGATTGATTTTGAATTAATGTACACACAGATTAAGGGATATTTAGTGGCAGAAGAATTAAGTAGAAAATCATATTCTGAAGAGGAGAAACAAGCATAGGATCAGTGGTAGTTGAAGTCATTCATAGATGGCATTCGGTTGGATTGTGAGGATTGGGGTGATAGAGAGAAATTCTTTCTAGTTTTATTGGTTATATATTTTACTGGTTTGGTTAAATATGAACATGAATCATATTCTGAGTGTATGGAGATGAGGTCAAAACTCAATGGATATTAGACTATTGAAAATTGGGATCTATGTGGGAATTCAATATTGTGTTTTTGGAATCAGATGGTGGTTCCAGTGGCTTTTAAAGAGTAACTCCTTGGGGGTTATCATCATTTTAGCTAGGTTGTCCATCCTAGAACTCAAAAAATGTAATAATAATTGAAAGTGTAGTTTTGGTGGTCTTTTATGAAATGGGTTGTGGCGAGGATTGTTTAGAGATGCTTGACATGTTAGCTTGTCAAAGAAGAGCATAAACAGCTGGAAACAATGTTGCAGTCTTTACCTATCACACTGTGGAAATGAGAGAAAATAACAATTTATTTTGTGACAGTTCTCCCAATAATAGTTTCGAAGCATGATGACATATTGGTTATTGTGGATCAGATTACCAAGTTGGCCAATTTCATTCCAATTCTTGAATATAATACAGTGGAATATATATTTAATATCGTTATTCAAGAAGTGGTAAAGAGGAATGGTGTTCCAGTTTTTATTGTATCAGATATAGATATGAGGTTTACATCTCATTTCTGTAAATCCTTGCAGCAATCCATTTCTATATTGTTGATGATTATCATGACATATCATCCTCAGATTGATGGCCAATCTGAGAGGATGGGAAAAACCAAGAAAGATATGTTATGGTCTTGTGTGATGGATTTCTGTGGTTCATGGTGGGATCACTTACCATTGTTGGAGTTCTCTTCTAATAACAGTTATCTGGCTTCAATATATATGGATCCATTTGAAGCATTATATGAGCATTTGTGTTGTACTCCACTATGTTGGGTGGATATGGGTGAAACATATATGGTTGGACTGAGCCTTGTCCATGAGACTATAGAGAAGATTAAGTTGATCATAATGTAGATGAAGATAGCTCAAATTCATCGGAAATCATATCCATACCATCGTCAAAGACCTTTGCTATTCGACGTGGGTTATTAGATGTTTTTGAGAATCTCTCCTAGGATGGTACATCATTTATTTGGGAAGAATGGTAAGTTATATCCGAGGTACATTGGGAATTTTATATAATTGAGAGGATTGGAGAGGTATCATATCATTTGGATTATTCAATATGGTTTACTGTGGTGCACAATGTGTTTCAAGTGTCACGGTTGAAAAGTATCAGCCAGATCGTGACCATGTGATTTGTTTGGATCATATTAAACAAGAACTAGATAATTCTGTTGTCCACCTACCGGTGTAGTTTGTGGATAGGTAGGAGAAAGTATTTTTTGGTAAAATCATCAATTTATTTTGGGTATTATGGAATCATGGTCATATTCAAGAGGGGATTTGGGATCAAGAGAAAGAGATGGTCGAGCAATGGCCTGAGCTCTTTCGGCAAAGTAATGGTTTTCTACTTTTTAGGGACAGAAATTCTAATGTTGGGGAGAATGTAGAACCCCTGATTTGAGGTATATTACCTTTAAATATGCCTTTTAATGTGTTTAATGTTCTTGTGATGTGTTGGGAAGACGTTAGGAGAGTTTTTAATGATCTTGAATGGGTTTGGAGTCTTTTTTATGGTGCACATTTTGAGCATGGTTAGGAAATTCATGTAGGTTCTCCATGTAACCGTGCATGGGGAGACTATGGGATTTTAATGGTCTATTCATGGTTCTAAAAAACATTTGATAAATCCATGTGGGGACCCTCTTCTTGAGGAAGTGTCATGCCCATGGTTTGCGCATGTTTTTCAAAACTGTGCTGGCTAACTTTTTGGCCAGTTAAAGAAGTGATTTTTAAATCTGGGTTCACTCGGGATAGACCTATTTCACTCCAAACTCTATCCAACTCAAGAATCACTTGTTATTATCAGATGTCAAGGGGTTGAGGGTCTCTTTAAAACATTTAGAAGCTATTTAAAGATTTCAAGGTGGATTGAGCGTGGTTTCTCCAGGAAATTCTCTCATTAGGGTTACTTTTTAGTTTTTCTGCTGATCTAAACTTCTCCTTTACTTGGTATTCTAGATCTACTTCTGTGGAATTTAGATCTAGCATATTTGTATCCCAAATTGATGATTTTACGAATTTTTTATATTTAATAGGATCTACAGTGGTTTCTTTGTTGACTTTGCCCAGAATGGGGTGCAGTTGTGTGTGGGTCAAATTCTCCAGAACCTTAAATGTAGGTGGATTCTCTCTCGACTCTACATAGATAGAACTAGTGTTTTGGTATAATTAATGATTTTATCTTGATATTAATTGTGTAAATGTTGTGTTAATATTTTTGGGAACCCATTTGGTGGTGATTTTGGGCATTTAGGGAAAAATGGATTATTGTTGCAAAAAAGGTCTTATTGTGTGATTTTATAATGTTGATTTTAAAATCATTAGTTGTTGATTAAGGAAAAAAATGTTCAATGAATGCTAGTTTTCAATTAATTTATATCTTATTGAAATGTTGTTGGGTATGTAAAATTGGCTAAAGAGTGTTTTCAATAAATTATTGATTAATTGATGTAAATTGGCATGTGATGGGAAAGATGGAATGATTATGTGTGGCCTTTATACATAATTATTGTAAGTTGATTTAGTGTTTTGTCTTATGTGAATTATGTGTATAGTGGGAAAGAAGTACCACAATGAAATAGGTTGGATTGTGTATGGGAGAGCCCCGACATGTCTAAGAGGATGTGAAGTGCCACTAAATTGGGAAGGATGGAACATGTGTGACAGAAGTTCCACTGTGATTGTTTTAACGGTTTGTCTTGTGGAACATTGTGTCGTGCTTCAATTGTATTGATTAAATGTGATGTTCTTATTGGTTCTGTTAATATGTGTGAATGTGATATTGATTATGGAATTTTGTGTCTTTTCCTTGTGTTACATGGCCTGATAAAGGTATGTTTTTTGTGGCATTTTTGCAATATTTAATGCTTTATCTAATCTTTTTATAATACATTTTCTAACAATTTAATCATAGTAGTGTGTGTAGGGAATTTATTTTTGGAAAACCTACTGGGTATTTGTACACACATTTGAATTTTTATCTTGGGTTCTTTTGCAGATGTTGTATATCGAGACAGATGTACGAGTAAAAAATCTCATTTTTCCAGTAGTTCAACATGATTCCTTAGTGATGTTGTGGTTTTTGGAGCATTGAGGTTGGTGTGGAGCTATCGATGATGTTTTAATTCTGTTGGAGTATTATTGTAGTCTTTCTCTTGGTACTATGATTTTGGCTTGGTTGTATTTGGCATGTGAGATTATTATGGATTAGTTTGTATTCTTTTGTTAATGTATAGGTTTAGTTGTTTTGTCAACTTGCCATATATAATTTGTGAATAGTGGATTTCTTGTTTTGTTGGTGGAATATTAAGGGAAAATACTTCACAAATTCATTCTCAAAGCCCTCGATATTTATTGTAAGCCTTTGGTGCTATGGGAACATCTCTTAAGGCCATGTAATAATCCTCAACTATCTTAATCCGATGAGATAGGTCACGATGTTATAGGCTAACTACTTGAATAATGAAATACCTATATTGAAGTAAAATGTTATATGTATTTATCTATTTAGATTCAATAATTGCATTGTATATGTACTTTTATTAATGTAATTTTTGTTGTTAAAATCCTAAAACATATAATGATTATGTCAAATTAACTTTGAAGAAAATATGACTTCATATATGATTAACATAAGAGTTATGAATTACATCAAGGGTTTATGATTTTATGTTTGATTTTATGTTTAATGTCTTAGACACCCCTTCTATGTTTTAATGTAATAAACATACCATGGACACCTTTTTAAATATTTAATAGGTGTTTCAATTATATACAAACCTTTTGTATAAAATGATTTTTAGTGAAAAGGTTATTTTGGAAATAATTATTTTATATATTTTTTTGGAAATAATAATAATGTTATTAATAAAATTTTGGGTTAAAATGATCATTCAAGAATTCGTGATAATTATGAATTAAATTTAATGGATTTTGTGATAAAATGTCGTATAGAAAGCCATTGTTGTTACAAATTGATTTGATGAATATTGCAATTTTCGAGGATATTTAGCAACATTTGAGAATAATATATGAATTAAATTGATATAGTTTTAGAAAAAGTACAAACTACATGCTTAGTAACATGTTTTTGAATCTAACATTGCTGTAAGGAATTAACCCATATCCAAAGTGAGATAATGGCACAACACTAACCAGTAGCCTACATGATGTACTGTTTCATATGAATTTTTTTAAATCAAATGGGTTAATGGATAAATATTCAATTTACGGGGGGAAACATACTGTAAGATAAAAAAATATTTCATGGTGATTAATGATATTTTAGGAGATATTTTATTGTGTTGATGTATATATAACCGTTAGATTTAATATAATGGATTATTTGGGAAGAATATAATTTTTTATTTAGAGGATTAAAATGAATGGTAAGGGAATCATCTGAGATAAAAATTTCTTTAATGTTGAGTTATTAGGGATAATTGAGATGTAAATATATTTATTTATAGAATTTTCTTTGACCAACGATTAGTTTTATGAACAAATAATGTATATCAATGTATTATTCCATCATAAAGTGATTTATTAATATTGGTTATTCTCATATTTCCGAAGGAGTAATTTATTTAAGTTCTTTGAATGTAACACCCCATGATTTTAGAATATACTCCTCTTTAAATAAACATTATTTCATCGATAGCTTTAGTTACATGCCACACCCTGATTAAATAAACCATAATATACTATTAAATAAGTTTTTTAATATGATAATTTTAAACTATCCATTAAATTAGATGTTATGAATAGGAATAGACAATCACAAAAATTATATGGTTTTCAAATGTATAAAATAGATTCTCTAGTTTCCAATTTATTATAATGACAAATAAAAATAATTTGAAAGTAAAAGATATATTTTCATGTAAAATTTTATGTACATGCAAAGTGGTTTTATCTCAAGATTTATTAAATGATTTATTAGAGGTAAATTATTTTATTGATATATTTTTATTATATGTTAAATAATTTTTTTTATCATTCATCAAATATATTTTATATGGAGAATATATGAATTAATCTAGGTTAATAATTAAACAACATAATTCTAAAAATAAGTTTTATCTTATTTTCAACCCTTATATTAAAAATAATATTCACCAATTCTAGAAATTTTATTTCAATTAAAATAATTAATTTTTGAAATTAGTATTTTACAATTATATTAGATTAAATTTTTTAATATTTTTCAAGAAGATTAATTTTTTGATGTGTATTAAAAAAATACTGAGTTTTATTGAAAACTACATTTCAGTTAAATAAAATTCAAAAGTTTCATTATTTTAAATTATTTAAAAAGTGAAATTAGTAAAATTATAATACAATTAATATTATTTATGTCATTGGAATCTTATTTATGTTGATATTTTATCTAATAAATTTTATTACTTAAAATAACTTTTCTTGGGAAAATGATGTGTTCATCACACTTATAGTTGTAATTTTAAATTAAATTATACTATAAATATAATTTAAATTTTAAAAATAGGATTCCATATTTTGAATGAGAATAATTAATATTGTTTAAAAAGTTAAACATAATTTTTGGTCCAAAGGATATGTAAAAATTGTAAAAATTATTTATCATGGATAATTTTAAAAAGGGGATTCTGGGGGGTTATATTAAATATTTAAAGGTTAAATTGATCTCGAAAGATATAAAATTACGATTTATGAATCTATTTATACATTATCTCATATAATATTCATGAATGTTCCATTTTGGTCCATATGTAATTTGTTAAATGATGTTATAATTTATTGTTTTCAAAAATTTGTGGGTGTCCACTCCAATACTTTTAAAAGGACACCCCTCCCCATTACTCTCCACACATCAATAGCCATTTGGATATACCAATAACTGTTAAAATATTTTAATTAATTCCCTAATAATGATCAATTTTCCCTTTTATGATAATAATATTATTTTAATAAGGCATTAATTAAAAACCTATTGATGTTGTTTGAAGAAGAGATATAGTTCGTAAACGTGCAATTTCATTTCATTTTTTCCTCTAACATCATAAAATCATAAGGAAATATTTTAAAATAATAAATAAAATGTATATAAAATTTAATTATATTTTATTATTTTAATGTAATAACCTATATACATATTCTTTTGCATCAAATGTGGATCAAAATCATAGATCGTGTGTTTGGAGGACTGCCTCTTCACAAACTAATGTAATTTATTTTCAATCACCAATTCTAATGGATAAATATATTTATATATTTAAAGTATGTATATATATATATATTACTATGAAATTTATGAAGTAATTATTCTTATTAAATTAATATATCATATCTACATTCAAACATTTATGTCAGTTGGAAAATGATAATGTCACATGTAAATAAATGTGGACTACTGCCTCCACGAAGTGATGCGAGGTGATTATCATTCTAATTTGAAATCAATTGTACTAAGATTGGATTTGATGAAAATATACAATGAATATGAAATAATAATCATTTTAAAAGTGTATTTTTTTTATATTTCATTGAATCCAACCATCAAAAAATTAAACCAACATTAATGCATATGTACAGTTTTCCCTCTCAAGGAATGATGTATTTCATTTTTCTATTTAAGCATTATATATTACAATAAATAGATATAAAATCAATATATATTATATTTATATACTATTTTAAATTTTTTAAATCATATATCCATGATAATTGTATATGGATCAAAACTACCAAGCATAAATAAAAATAAAATCAAAGCATTGTTTACCTGAAATAGTTATTTTACCAAATACTTATTAATAAATGGGTGGTAAAATGTTATAAGTAAATCATATAAGGTGTAATATATATTTTTATAGTGTTTAATTGATTTTTAAAAAATCTATATTTATTTTATTGGAGTATCATACACATAAAATGGAAATCTCGCATGAGGTAAGGGTTTCTAGTATAACTTTTAAATCCATGAGACTTGCCATATTCACCAAATATTTCTTTTTTTTTTGTCGTGTATATTCTTCCAATTTAAAATTTTAACTGATGAATTTATTTATATTAATGGTATTTAAAATTCCATTAATCTTACTTATTTAATTGTATTTATTGGTCAAATATTACTAGAGAAGTAATTGTTAATTTTAGAATCTCATAATTATTCAGGATTGTTTAGGTTAATGAATTTTTTGGTGGAATTAATAAAAATTTCAATCATAAAATCAATACATGTTATTCTACTTTATTTATTTATGTATTTTACATTTTTTTCATTCAATATCATCTTTTTAGGAAGCTAATATACTAATACCCTATTTTTTGGAGAATTGACTTCCTTTCCATTTTTGGTTGAATATATATTCTCTTCTATGTCAATGTTTTTAAAAAATGTTTTAAAAAATAATTTTACCATTATCCTATGATTACGAAAATAAAATTTTTAACCATGTCTTGAATTTTAAAAAATGTTTAAAAAAATATTATTTTCATTTAATGAGAAATTATTTTCTGACTTTTTATCAAAAATGTTATAGGAATGTTTTTTTATCATACTTGACTTAAAATCATTTCTAGCCACCATGAAAAATCTTTTCATTAATTATTATTTTACAAGTTTCTATGATTATATTCAATGAATTGTTTTTAATAATATTTTTTTAATAGATATTTTTAAAGTGAAATTGTTATTATACTCAAGAATGTTTTATTGAGATTTTTATGCTAAATTTATTCATCAAAAACAAAAACCATTAATTTTGTTATGAAAAAAAGGATATATATTATTAATTCTATAAATATTATTCTTAGGCATAATTTATGATCATTTTTATTGGTGATGTACTATTTTGATAAAATCTTCCATATTAGTCTGGATGATATATAATTTTGTTTACTGATTTTAGATATTGTTAACATTTCATATGCTTGTTTTTAATAGAAATGTTTACATTTATTATATATATTTATTGGGGAATTATTGCCATATATTATTTTCATTTTTCAATATAAATTATTTACATTGATTTTTTGTCTCCAATTTAATTTTTAGTAATTAATTTGAATTAAATGCCAATATAACTTCTTAATTATGGGATATATTGTTTTTTTTATAAATAAATTTTACAATGATAATTTGTAGGAGTTTATTTCACAATCCCATATCACTTTTACACCATTTAGTTCAAATAAAATTTAAAACAATACTGATGATTCACGAGTTAAAACTAAATAGATTCATATAATTATAATAGAGAAACATCTTCATTTGTATTTTATTTCACTTGATTCATTATTTTCCTTGCTAATGGATATCAAAATTTCCATCACTTAAAGAAGTATCATTTTAAAGTAACTATAAAGGTTAACTAAAATACATATATAGAAGTTATTACTTGTAGGGATGTTTTTTGGAAAGAATAAATTATATTTGAATTTAATTCTATTATAGTGTATAAAATTTGTGTAATTATGGATTTTAAAAAAAGGATCTAAACTAGTTAAATATAAATCAGATTTTAGAAATATTAATTATTCCATTATAAAATGTATTCTTTTAATGTAATTTTAGCTCCCACGGATTTCAGGAAAATATAAAGGATTTTTTATTATTATACTTATGTTTTTTTAAATTGAATTACTTCAATAATAATTTTATTTATGTTAGCTTCAATTAATGATTCATGTGTATATGAAATATATTTTGAAACTGGGTTTTTAAAATGATATTTGAAATAATACATTTACATGGAACAGATAGAAGGATATTTTTTTGTAATGTAATGAATATAAAGTATGCAAGGTAGTAAAATATCCTTATGGGCTTAAACAAGATCTGGAGAAATGACTTCAAAAGTTTTAATATATTATAATAAATAATGTTGATAAATGTGTTCATTAAAAATTTAAAAAATAATAGGAGTTATGGCATGTATATTTGTAGATGATGTGTTATATTTTTAAAACCAGTATGATTGGTGTAATGGAGGCCCATTTTTTATCCTCTATGTATAAAATGAAGGATCTTCATATGGTTGGTTATATTATAGGTAAAGAAGTTAGAAAATAAGAGTGTAATGATCCCAAAACTAGTTTCCAAGATATTTAATTATAAAAGATGGTAGGAAATTCAATTAATTATGTAAAAGATAAAAAACCAATCATTTTTTGTTTTCTAATGAAAAACATAAATTACATTGTTTGGAATATAATCATAAGGATAATTTTTAAAACATTTAATAAAAATTCAAAAAGGGATAAAAATGACATTAAAAATCATTTTGGAGTAGTAAAATATTTTTTAAATATTTCTTATATATTATAGGATTGGAAGAGAAATATTCCAAAAAGATACTTAAACATAAACAATATCATATAACGATGGTATTGTGAAATAAACTATATTTATATTGTAATTAGTTGAATAATATATCCCAATATAAAATAACAATTAAAAAACATTAAATATCTTAGGAATAAACAAATTAAGGATATAACATTTACAATAAGTGTTATATACACCTGTTAAAAGAATATAGTTTCATTACAAAAAATTATGCATCAGTGAATGAAAATTTAGAAGACATCCCTTACAAATATAATATCATTATGATAAGAATAAAAAAAATGAGTCAATTATTTTTATATTTTATAAATACACATACATAATGTGTATATACAACACAATATAATCATAATTCATTTCACACATAATATTAACATGTCAAAATCAATTAATTATAATTGTTTGCCCAATTAATGAAAATTTTGGTTAAGAAATCCCATACCTAGGACATTTTATTAATTAAACATATTTTACCCTACTTTATAATGGTTTAAAACATGTTATTAATTTATATGAGAATAATATAATAATATATTATATCATATTTGATCAACTTATATAATCATATCACGCATTGTTAAATAATGTTACATCATTACCATTGGTTTTTACGTTAACTCCATTATCTTATGCATGTTTTCGCTTGATTGTCCTAATTCATATGAATTGTATATAGTTACATTATATCTACAATTCTATTGAAGTCATAGATATCATATCTATTAATTATATATATATATATATTCATTATTTAAATATAGACATTGAAAATGAACCACATCGCTTCATTGAGACGTTAAGTCTTACGTATGAAAGGGTGATGATGTCATTTATAAATGGATGAAAGGGTAATTAACTAGATGATAAATTAATTTAAAAAAATGAATAAATTTTATTAGTTGTAATATATATCCATTATTTCCATACTAATAACAATCCAATGAATTGGGTGGTTAAATATGAATTATACCACTATGTATAGAAGGTATGTTGTATGCACGCACATAAGATGATTTTATTTTTCCTAGGATGGATAAAAAATTTAATATGGTTGTATAATTATATTAATATAATATCACTATATATATAAGGACCCAACCTTAAATAATACATTTTCTTGAATTAAATGGATAATTCACATTAAGGATCTTTTCAGGTTTAGAGTTTTAGAGAATTAGGACATAACTATTACATCTCAAAAGATTAAAATGTAGATACTTCTACATAGTTTCCATTTTTTTTAAAAACAATAACTCTTGAAAAAAATTGTCATGTCTAGTTCCATGTTTTAGACAACATGACTTTTCCATGATCCCTACTTTGACCTTATTCATCATTATGTCCTGTGAAAAGATATCATAACATTGGTTGAGCATAAAAAGCTCAGTAAGGGTTATAAAATAAATATGAAAAAATTTGTTCACAAATACATTCAGAACATGAAATCATTTACTTACATCGTGAAATCATAATATTTAAGAAAGAAACATAGAAATCATAAATCATAAAGGTAATGTGTGGCATCCATATCAAACTAAAATTGTATCCATTACAGCTACATAGAGAGTTATATTGGAATACCCATCATAGTATATTACCTAAATCTCTTAGGAGAAACATTCATGTTTACCTCCGTCACATTACCCAATGCATTGGAGTGCTATCTTGGGCTCACCTACCCTTGGTTTATCACGGAACCACCCATACACCTAAATAATTCCCATGAACCATAACATGATCATAAAACATAACATAATCATAAAGGAAAGATAACATTTCCACATTGCAATAATAAAATATCATTTCATGATATTGATATAATAAATCCATTCTCAAAATCATTTTCAATACCAAAATATGTAAAAATAGTATATGGTATTTATTTTTCATTTTAAAAACAATCTGGCTTGTTAAGGAAGCCAAAGATCAAATTATACTCGCAGCAGTGGAAAGGAAGTTGTCACCACGTACGTTAAAAAGAAACATAATTTTTGTTGTTTAGTAAAACGGTTCAAAAAAAAAGATTCTTTTTGAATAGAAGTATATTTCAAAGGGGTTTTTTAACCGTATAAAAGAAAGTTGTGTATAAAAGAATATATGCCTCAATGAAAGGAGATTGAGACGAAGTCCCTTACATCGTGTCCGATTAGACACGATCATTCTTTAATATCCTGAATAATAAACTAAACATTATTTCTACATACTTAAGAACATTTTTAATGTTCATCATTCCTTTTTTATCACTTATTTCCATTTTGTGAACATTATGTAATCATTTATGTTAATAACGGTCGTTTCGTCGGTATTTGGTACTTGAGTCAAAAATGAACACCATGTATTTACAAGTTGTCCATGTGGTCAATAGTCTATTATATCAAAAATGATATTCATTATTTAGATATCATATATATCATATATATATAGTATATACATATATTATTAATAGTAAATTATATTTAGAGGTATGAAATGAAATGCACCATTCATAGAGACGGTAAGTCGTACGTACGCATGAACGCTACTTTTATTTCTATTTCATTCTTTAATGGAAATAAAACATAATGATACATAGTTATATTATAATTCTAGTATAATATCATATATAATATCATAAACTCGATTCTTTATTCATCCCACATAAAGAATTAACGAATTAAATCACTTTGATGGGGCGGTAGTCCGCACTTCCACAAATTAGATTATCGTATTTACACACTATTGAAATCATAATTGTGTGAAATAAATGGAAATTACAAAAGCATAAGTAAATCATAAACATAATATATATAATATATAAATATAGTGTCATCATAATGGCAGCCATGAGAGGCAGTTGGAGATATTTGAAGAATCATCGTTTCGTGTGGTGTTAGGTTGCCATCCACAGAAACATTATGTTCATCATCAATTAGATGGAGGTGTGTGTAAGTGTAGTTAGAATCATTCTTATATAAATATACTAGTATATTGATGATGAAAGTTTTGTTACAAAAGAAATTAAATAAAAAGATTTTATTTGTTGCAGAAGAAAATAAAAGAATCAATTTAAGAGAAATCGTTACGATTAATTTGAGTAACTCATTTTTGTTTGAACAAAAGGATTTCTTGAAGAGGCTTCATCCAAAGGTAAGGCTTCTGGGAGGAGTAGAAGGATGTAGGAAGTGTAGTTGGGCAGAGTTAAGGCGAGCCAATTGGCTAGAGAGGTGTGTGGAATTGGATAGAAGTGGTCTCCTTTTATAAGGGAGAGGAGGGGCTCTTTAGGAAAGTGTGAAAACATTATTTAATTATAAACTTATATTCTTTTTAAAAAGGTCCAAAAATCATTACATTCCAAAATAAGATGAATAAAGATCAAAATATAATCAATAAATAGGAATTGGACATGTTTTGGATAATATTTTAGTCATTATAATGTTATTTATTTAAATGATTTAATAATGAAATAAATACTGCATCATTATTATGTCATATATATTTTAACTTATATGATATCTAAAAAGTATAGAAAAAATAACATGATGTAGGAAATCTTATTATATTTCCAATTAATATTTATAGTCGAAAATATGACTTATATAACACCATATAAAAATTAATTACTAAAAGATATTTGTTAATTTTAATTTTTTCCTTTACATTAAATTAATTAATCTAAAGTGTCATTATCATTAATTAGTGGCTTAATGGGGCCCCAAAATCAAAACAAGGATGCCCATGGATAGAAATTAATCCTTCAATAAGGATTGGACAAGTGTTATGGTAATTTAGAATTATTATAATATTCTTTTAACATTAAATTAACCTATTTACCTTTAACCTCGGTAAATAAAAGTCAAAAGTTACTATTCACCAAAAAAATATTTCCGTTTTATTAGACAACATTTTACTAACAAATAACAACAATGTATGTCAGATTTTCTAAATTCCATTCACAGAAGTGGTAAAATTTAATTTAAAAGAAAATGTCAGTTTTTTAACTACCACTATGTGGCATCACTATTCATCAAAAATTGATGTCTTTCAGAAAAATACCAAAAATTCAGCCTAAGCTATATTTTATCATTCGAATTAAAAAATGATGTCTTTTTTTCCAATTACAAAACATATAAGTGGCATTAATTAATTTTAAATTAATTCCCACTTTCAAAACAAAGAGAGTGTTTTTAAGAAACAATAAATATCAATTGATTGACTATTCTTAATGTCAAATTTCAAAGAGAAATTAACTCCAACGACCAAAATTGGATTAAATAGTAAAAATATATTTCAATTTCACATTAAGACCAATTAAAAATATAACCAATACAAATAAATACATTAGATTAAAATGCACTTTTGATTTAAAATACAATATTTTAACTATTCATAAAAAATGAACATTATCAGAACATTACCAAAAAATTACCAAATGTAAATTTTTATATACCCATTCAAAATAAGAATTTTACTCGGTCATATATAATTTATTAAAGTAACCAAAACTAGATTTAATGGGGGTTCTCTATTAAAAGGTGGAAAATCGGCCTTTTAATGTAAATTATGCTTAAAATTAGATTCATTCATATATTAAGCCTCTAACTTTTTCTGGATAAATGTAAATACATGTATAATCATATTGTAGTTAGTTTTGTTCAGTCCCGCCAATAAAACGGCTTAGAGATAACGACCATTTAAAATAATAATATTATATTATTAGTGTGTAATGTAATATTTCAAAGAAACTCATTGTTGCGTATCACGTACGCTATCAAACATAGCAACCGTTTTAAACTAATATTTATATTTAATTCACATATTTTAATAAATATGAAAATATTTTATTCTTCATTTACCTGGGATGTTACCTCCTTCCACCCTTTGGGAAATTGCGTCCTCGCAATTTTTATTCACTTATCAAAATAAGTGGGGGTATTTATCCCTCATAGCTTTTTCAGATTCCCATGTTTCCTCTTCAACCATATGGTTTTTCCACTAAATCATTACCTGGTGAATTACCTTATTCCGTAACACCTGTTCTCTATGGTCATGAATCTGGACTGTGTGTTCTTTTAAGAGATATTCTCTTCCAACTAAACTACCTCTGGGCTCAAAACATGAGAGAGATCTGGAATATACTTTCTCAACATCGAAACAAGAAAATCATTAGGTAACTGGGATAAACATGGAGGTAAAGCAACTCTATACGCAACTAATCCAACTTTCTCTATAATTTCATAAGGCACAATGATCCTCTGACTCGTCATTCCCTTTTTACCAAAACACATAACACTTTTCCAAGGAGAACCTTTGAGAAAGACATGATTACCGACCTAAAATGAAAGATCCTTACTCCAGTTATCCGCATAACTTTTCTCTTTACTATGAGCTGTTCTCATGTGCTTCTGAATCAACTGATCTTTCTCTGCCATCTCTTTATCCAATTCTGGTTCCATCAGCTTCCTTTCACCTACGTCATCCCAATAAGATGGAATTCGACAACGCTTTCCATATAATCCCTAAAATTGAGCCATCTATATAATGGAATGAAAACAGTTATTATATGAAAATTCAACCAAAGAATGATGTTGATCCCAACTTCAATGGCAATCCATCGAGCAATCATGTAACATATCCTCCATGGTCTGAATTGTTCATTCTGACTACCCATTTGATTGATGATGAAAAGATGTACTAAAATTTAATTCAGTTCCAAACGACTTCTTAAGGTCATTCCAAAAGATAGAATTACGCATTGGATCAAGATCAGATACAATAAAGAGGGGAACTCCATGCAACCTGACTATCTCTTTAACATACAACCGAGCAAGTTGATCTAGAGACAATATATCTCTAATAGGAAGGAAATGAGCAGATTTAGTCAATCGGTCAACTATAACCCAGATTGTATTATTACCTCGAGATGTCTTTAGTAATCCCACAATGAAGCCCATGGAAATATTTAACCATTTCCACTATAGCACCGGCAGATGTTGAAGCATTCCTTTCGGTAATTGTCACTCTGTATTAACCAGCTGATAAGTCAAACACTCATTGTAAAATCAGCAATATCTCTTTTCATTCCATCCAACAAGTAATTCACCGGAAGATCTCTATACAACTTAGTACTGTCAGGATGAACTAAAAATGAAGAACTATGAGATTCACATAACAACTCATTCTTCAACTTTGAATTAGAAGGACCATATAATCTCTTGCCAAAACTTAAAACACAATCATTATCAATGTTAAATTCAAGAAACATACCCTTCTGAACCAACTCCTCATTTTATTGAAACTCGCTATCATCTTTCTGCGCTTTCATTATTCTTTCTGATAGAGATGATATCACAGACACCTGAAACAAAACAAAATAATTCACTACACCAACAACATCTATGCAAAATTTCACCAAATCAAAAAACAAAGGATCTTCTTCCAAACATAACATGGCTAATGAAGCATTACTTTTTCTACTTAGAGCATCAACCACTTTATTTTCTTTTCTTGGATGGTAATGGATCATGCAATCATAATCCATTATTAATTACAACTATCTACTCTGTCTCCTGTTCAATTCTTTCTGAGTGAATACACACATAAATCTTTTGTGATCAGTATATATTTCACATTTTACTCCATACAAATGATGCATCCAAATTTTTGTAGCAAAAACAATAGCAGCTAATTCGAAATCATGTGTAGGGTAATTTAACTCATGTGGTTTCAACTGACGTGAAGCATAAGAAATTACATGATCATTATGCATTAGGACACAACCCAATCCTTTCATAGAAGCATCACTGTAGATAACAAACTCACCATTTCGGGAAGGCATTGCCAAAACCGGATCATTCACCAATCTTGTTTTCAATTCCAAAAAACAATCACCACCTTCTTTTCTCAAGTTGAACATAACATCTTTTCGAGTTAACTTAGTCATTTGACTAGATAACCGTGCAAAATTTTCAACAAACCTCTGGTAATAACCTGTCAAACCAAGAAAACTACGGATCTCAAATATATTTGTGGGTCTTGGCCATTCTTCAAAAACTTTTGTTTTATCAGGATCAATAGTTATGCCATTTTTATAATTAATGTGACCAAGAAATGAAATTTGTTGTAACCAAAACTCACACTTTCTAAATTTCCCAAACAATATCTTTTCTTTTAAGGTTTGCAAGACAACACTTAAATGAATTTCATTCTCCTCTTTACTTTTAGAGTAATCAAAAATATAATCAATGAACACAACCACAGACATATCAATGAACTCCTGAAAAATTCTATTCATAAGATCCATGAATATAGCAGCTGCATTGGTTAACCCAAAAGGCATAACTACAAATTAATAATGGCCATATCTAGTATGAAATGCAGTCTTCGGAATGTCTTCTTCCTTTACAATCAACTGATGGTACCCCAACCTCAAGTCAATCTTCGAAAAATACTGAGCTCCCTGGAGCTGATCAAACAAATCATCAATATGAGGCAAAGGATACTTATTCTTAACAGTGATGTTATTCTGTGCTCTATAATCAAGGCAAAGTCTCATTGAACCATCTTTCTTTTTAACAAAAAAGATAGGGGAACCCCCTGATGATGTTCTAGGTCGAATGAAACCTTTATAAAATAATTCCTGCAATTACTTCTTTAACTCAAAATGTTCAATTTGAACCATTCGATAAGGGGGCTTTGAAATTATCTTAGAATCAAGAACTAAGTCAATAGTAAATTCAACTTCCTGATCAGGTATAATACCAGGTAACTCATCAGGAAAAACATAAAGGTACTCATTTACCACTAGCACATCATTAATCTGAAATGTTCCTTTATTTTTAACAAATGTGCAAGGTAACATTCATTTCCATCTTTTACCAGTTTTTTGACATCCTGATATGTTATCGAAAGAAAGGGTTCATTCATGTACAAAAACAGAAAATCATTCTGAATGAAACCTCTTTAGCTCTACAGTCAATCTTAGCATGATAAAATGGAATCCAATCCATGCTCAGAATAACATCAAACTCTTCTAGAGGAAAAACAATAATGTTTTCATGTAGATTCTTTCTGCACACAAGGATAGGAATGTTCTTATGTTTTCTTTTTCTCTCAACATTTCATCCATGTGTTTTTAACGTAAGTCCATTATTCATATCATGAGATGGATTCCCAATTTACTAGAAACCTTCTCTGAATTAATGAGTGTGTGGACCCTGAATCAAACAACACATTGGGATAATCAGAACAAACAAACAGTGTACCTGATACTACTTCATTTGAAGCCCAACATCTGCTGAAGTAGTTACAAAGGATTTCGCCACCCCATTCTGCTTATAGTCTGGCTGCTTTCCATTAGTTGAGTTCTTTTTTGGACACTCATTTGCATAATGACCCATTTCATTGCACTTAAAACATTTTACTAATTGTAAATCAGATTTCATCTTACCATTAACCTGAACATTTTTAGTGGAATTTCGAGCCTTATGTCCCATTTTACCCCATCAATACCACATACCATAATTCAAATGACATTCCCCAACATGCTTTTTACTGCAATTTTCACAAACTATAAATTTATGTTTCCTACCATCAGTCTTTTTTGAAGAGTTCTTCCCTTTCGCCTGCCACATCGACCTCTTATTTTGTTGTTTGTCAAAGAATACATGATCATCAGAAGACTCCATTTCCACCCTCTCCACACAACAAACAAGTTTTTCAAAACTTTTGAACTCACGAGATGATAATGACCTTAGATTCATTGGCTTTAATCCTGAGTAAAAATGGTTGATTTTACTATGAATATCTCATATGAAATTTGGAGCATACCATGTTAGTCATGTGAAATTATCTTCATAAGCAGCCACTGAGTCGTCCTCCTGCTTCAATTCCATGAATTGTATTTCAATTCTAAGAGGAAATACCGTAGGAAAGTATTTCTCATGAAACATACCTTGAAATTCATCTCAATCAATAGAATCAATCTCTTCCCTATCCATGATATTTTTCCCGATCGACCACCACTAATCCGCTTCACCTTCAAAACGAAAAACTGCGAGACTATCCTATTGATGTTCTGAACAACCCATGACATCGAAAATCTTTTCTAGTGCTTTAATCCACGCTTCAGCTAGCACAAGTGCAGATGATCCTATGAATGATGGGGGATGTTGCCTCATGAAATTCTCCACTATTGACATGTTCTACTTTGGTTGATCAGGCAGATCTCATACATGGATACCACCACCATTTATATCCTGAGTCAACTATGCCATCACTTCAACAAACTGTTCAGTTCCGATTCCAACCATTTCAGGTTTCTAATATGGAAGGTTTTCTCTCTTCTGATGTTGTCCAAACATAGCTGCCATGTTTCCTCTGCGGAAAACCATTCTGAAAAAAGATATATCTTAGGCGAAGCAACATGGTAATCTATAAATGCTATATGATATCAATATTACTTTATGTATATTAATTTAACAATATCATAACTCCTATAGTTATCTAATATGACCACTTATACCAACTATAAGGACCCATCCTTAAATATTACATATTCTTGAATTAAATGTATAATTCACATTGAGGATCTTTTAAGGTTTAGAGTTTTAGAGAATTTGTACATAACTGTTACATCTCAAAAGATTACAAAGTAGACACTTCTACATAGTTTCCATTTTTTTTGCAAAACATGAAATATTGAAAAATTGAGTAATGTCTAGTTCCATGATTTAGACACCATGACATTTCCTTGATCCCATCCTTGACCTTATTCATCTTTAATTCCTGTGAAAGCATTTCAAAACATGGGATGAGCATAAAAAGCTCAGTAAGGTTTATAAAACAAAGAATAAAAAATTTTGTTCACAAATATATTCAAAACATGAAATATTTTACATACCTCATGAAATCATAAGATTTAAGAATGAAATATAGAAATAATAAATAATAAAGGTAACTATTTGAATCCATATGATACTTACATTGTAGCCATCACATCAATATAGGGAGTTACTTTGGAATACCCATCACTGTATATTCTTTAAACCTCTTAGGAGAAACATTCACATTTACCTCTGTCACGTTACCCAATGCATTGGAGAGCTATCTCAGGCACACCCGCCCTAGGTTTATCACGGAACCACCCGTACACGTAAATGATGACCAAGAACCATAACATGATCATAACACATAACATAAACATAATGGAAAGATAACATTTCAACATAGCAATAATAAAATATCATTTCATGATATTGAAATAATAAATACATTATCAAAATCATTTTCAATACAAAAATACATAAAAAGGGTATATGGTATTTATTTTTCATTTTAAAAACATTTTGGCATGTTAAGGAAGCCAAAGCTCAAATAATACTCGCGACGGCGGAAAGGTCGTTGTAACCACGTACGATAAAAAGAAACATAATTTCTGTCATTTAGTAAAATGATTTGTAGAAAAAAGAATCCTTTTGAATATAAGTACAATTAAAATGGGTTTATACACCATATAAATGAATGTTGTGTATAAAACAAAATATGCCTCAATGAAAGGAGATTTAGACGAAGTCCCATACCTCGTATCTAATTTGACTTGATCGTTCATTAATCTACTGAATAATAAAATAATTTTAATTTCTACTTTCTTGAGAACCCTTTTCAGGTTCATTATTTCTTTTTTTATCACTTAATACCTTGTTATGATCATTATATAATCATTTATGTTAATAACGGTCGTTCTGTCGGTATTTGGTACTTGAGTCAAAAATGAACACCTTGTTTTTACAAGTTGTCCATTTGGTCAATATTCCATTATATCCAAAATGATATTAATTATATAGAAATCAGATATATCATATATATACAGTATATACATTTATTTATAATTGTACATAACATTTAGAGGAAAGAAATGAAATGCACCGTTCATGGAGACTATAAGCCGTACGTACGCATGAACGCTACATTCATTTCTATTTCATAATTTAATGGAATTAAAACATAATGATACATATGTATATTATAATTCTAGTATAATATCATATATAAAATCACAAAATCTATTCTTTATACATCCCATATAAGGAATTAACGAATCACATCACTTTGAGGGGGCGGTAGTCCACACTTCCTCAAAAGAGGATATCGTATTTACCCACTATGGAAACCATAAGGGTGTGAAATAAATAGGAAGTACAGAAGCATAAGGATATAATAAACAAAATATATATCATATATAAATATAGCTCTGTCATAACTTCCACCATTAGAGGCGGTTGGAAATATTTGAACAATAATCGTCTCGTGATGCGTTAGTTTTCCATCCATAGAAACATTTTGTTCTTCATCCATTAGATGGATGTGTGTGTAAGTGTAGTTAGAATACATCTTATAACAATATACTATTATATTGAGGATATTTATGTTGTGACAAAATATATAATATAAAAAGTGTTTAGGGGTTGGAGAAGAAAAATAAAAGAAAACAATTTAAGAGAAATCGTTACAATTAATTTTTGGTAACTCACTTTGGTTTGAACCAAAGAATTTATTGAAGAGCCTTCTGCCTAAGGTGAGGATTCTAGGAGTATGATAGGGATGTAGGGAGTGTAATTGGGTAGATTTTGGATTAGCAAAGTGGCTTGAGAGGTGTGTAGAATTTGATTGAAGTGTTCGTCTTTTATAAGGGAGATGAGTGGTTCTTTAGGAATGTGTGAAAACATTATTTTATTATAAACATATATTCAGTATCAAAAGGTCAAAAAATCATTATAGTAGGAAAAAAATGGGTCATGGTCGAAATATAATCAACCAATATGAATTGGAAAGGTTTTGGTAAAAAAAATTAATCATTATAATCTTCTTTATTTAAATGATTTATTAATGAGGTTAATATTGCAGCATTATTGGGACATATATAATTTAAATTATTTTATATCTAAAAAATTATAAAAAAATGCCATGATGTAGAAAATAGTTCTATCTTTCTAATGAATATTTATTGTCGTAAATATGTCTTATATAACAGAATATAAAAATTAATTACTAAAAGATTTTTGTAAATGTCAATTTTGTCTTTACATTAAATTAATTAATCTAAAGTGTCATTATATTTAATAAGTGGCTCCATGGGGCCCCAAAATCGAACCAAGGATGCCCATGGTCGGGAATTAATCATCCAATAATGTTTAGACAAGCGTAATGGTAATTTCGAATTATTATAATATTCTTTTAAACTTGAATTACCCTATTTACCTTTAACCGCAGTAAATAAAAGTCAAAAGTTACTATTCATAAAAAATTGTTTTCATCTTATTGAACCACATTTTTCTAACTATTAACAACCATGTATGTCAGATTTTCAAAATTCCATTCACAAAAGTGGTAAATTTTAATTTAAATGAAAATTTTTGTTTTTAACTATCTATATGTGGTTTCTCTATTCATCAAGAATTGATGTTTTTCTGAAAATATAAAAAATTCATCCAAATCTATATTTGACATTTTTAATTCAAAAATGATTTCCATTTTTCAAAATTAAAAACATAGAAGTAGAATTAATTAATTTTAAATTAATACTCGCTGACAAAACCAAGAGCGTGATTTTAAGAAACAGTAACTATCAAAAAATTGACACTTGTATAAAACCAATTTCAAAGAGAAATTAACTCCAATGACCAACATTGTATAAAATGGTAAAAATATATTTCAATTTCACATTAAGACCAATTAAAAATATAATCTAACTATATAATTAAATTAGATTAAAATTCACTTGTAAATTAAAATACAATATTTTTCACTATTTTTAAAAAATAAACTTTATCAGAAAAATACCAAAAAATTACCCAAAGTAATTTTTGATGTCCTCATTCTAAAGAACAATTTTATTTGGTCATATATAATGTATTAATGTGAAAAAAATTATATTTAAATAGGGTTCATAATTAAATGACAGTAAATCGGCATTGTAATGTAACTTATTCTTAAAATTAGATTCATTCAAATATTAAGCCTCTAACATTTACATGATAATTGTAAATACATGTATAACCAAATTGTAGTTAGTTTTGTGCAGTCCCGCCAATACAATGTCTAGGAGATAATGAACATTTAAAATAATAATATTATATTATTAGTTGGCAACGTAAGATTTCAAAGAAACTCATTGTTGAGTATCAGGTAAGCTATCGAACATAGAAACCATTTTAAACTAAAATTAATATTTAATTAAAAAATATTAATAAATATGAAAATATTTTATTTTTCATTTACCTGGGTTGTTGCAATATAGATGATATAGATGTTTTTAAATTATTATAGATACAAAATATTGATATGATTTAGAAGAAGAAATAAATGTGAAAGAGTTGGTAATGATGGATACCTCTTCTTCACTGGATATCGTTTAGATATATTATTTATGAATCTAGGATTGGTATTTTGGAAGGAAAGACCTTTATAACATTTATAATGATGTTGATAAGATATATTTTTTACTTTTTGTAATGATAAAGGGTTTAATGTTTTGTAAATAAAAGAAGGAATGGGTTCCCTTTATAATTAAGGTGAAGAGAAATTTTGTAATTTATCATCATTTTAAAATAATAAAAATTAATTATCAATTTAAATGGATCAAAAGTGATTTATTTTGAATATAAGATTATTATTGGTAAGAATACCTTCATACACTAAAAATATATAATTCATCACAATATCTATGACCTCTTATTTTGGTTTTAACCATTATTTAACCCCTTTAACTCTTCCCGTGAAAATTTCCATATATACACTTTGAGAATTAAAATACATTCTATAAAATTAAAAAAAACCTATAAGTAGGTCATGGATTATATATTAAACCATATAATATAAATTTATCAAAATATAAAATTTTTAAGAATCTTATATAATTTAATAATATATTATTTACTCTAAAAAATTTATAATGTCAATTTTAAGACCTATTAATTATTTTGACATTAATAATATATATATATAACTTATAATTAAAGACAATATATATTTAATACGTAAAATGTAACGGTAACCTTAAATTTTATTCTATCATATTACTTATCAAAATAAATATTTTAATATATCTAATAACATTTATTTGATATTTCCATTAATAGAATAATTACTACATAAACGTTGTGTAAGCATTTAAATTAATTATATATTCACTAAAAATTAAAGATAAGTTACCCTAATGAATATAAATATTTTATATTTCAAATACATATTTATAGTCTAATATATCATCTTTATATCCAAATATGCAATATATTATATTTATTAAAATCATGAATGTGACGTATTTTACTTTTCATTAAATGAAATATTATAATGGTCATAATACCATTAAAGTGGATATAAATTGTCATATAACTAATAATTTAATGATTTTCGATTAAATTTTATCATATAATAAAATCATGTTGTCTTTTATGGTCATATTCTAGTTCGTATCATTTTATTTTACACATATATTACATTATTTACCCTTTATTGTGGTAATAATTTTTTGTAAGGTTACAATTAATATTTGAAAAAAAATAAATGGGACCGATTTGTTAAATTTATAACAAATGAATGAAAATATGGTACCCATTTTTAAAAAATTCAAAACAGTAAATTTTCATAATTTAATTTTATATTAATCCAACAAAACACAACTTAATGCAATTTTCCTGAAAAATCTTATTTACATAGAAAATGTACTTATACAAAAAATTAGCTATATGTATAATTACAGATCAATAAATTAGATGATATAAAAATAAATAAAACATATATTACTTTGAGAAAAAATTAAAAACATAAATTTAATTTTTATGTATATAAAATTTTATTTTTATAAAAATTGATTTTTTTCGCAATTCAATATAAAATCAATATTTTAAAAACAATTACAAAAATTAACCCTAAAAAAATTTCAATCTGAGGAATTATAAAAAAAATTCTTATTATATACTTAAATTTAAATAATTTCAAGTAGTTTATTATAATACTTATAAAAATGCAGAAAACCCATTTTTTGAAGAAAATATATTTTTGAAGAATAAAATGGCGTCAATGAAAATTAAGTTCTTATTCACAAGGAATTAATTGCTAATGTAGAAATTACATTGATAAATATATATTTAATAATGTATTAAATAATATTTATTCCTATAATTTTAATTGATAGGTTATAATTATCACTTAATAATACATCAGTTTACTTTAAGCTTGGAGTTTTGGGAAATGTTAAATTTTTAATACATTAAATTTATAAAGAGACATACCATATGTTCACAAAGTATTACATTCTCCACTCTTGAATAAATTTCTTCCTCACAATTTGAAACTTCTCATCAAAATTCAATGGTTTATTTTTGATAATACAGTTTGGGTAACCGATATTTTAAATAGGATAAATAAAACATCAACTTAGTAGAGGGAAAGGGAAATTCAAAGGCCACCAAAAAACTAGGATTCTGAATACAATTTAATTATTAGGAAATGAAAATATGAGAATGAATAAAAATATAACTATCCAAAACTTGTGGAGAGTTATATAAAACATTGTCATGAGAATGTTATCCCTCTCTAAACTATAAATATGTGATTGTTTAAATGGTTATGAATTTCTCAAGAAGAAAATGAAATGGACCCCATTTTTTTCAAAAATACATTCCTTGGAGTTGTGGAATTATTTTAATTACTAGATAAATCACTCAATAAAATGAAATTACTTTATTTCATTCCATTTCAAATGAATAATCTTATCCTTTTTTTTCAACGATCTTTCTCAACATCGTTTCTTACTCTATGAGATGAGTATTCAAGATGAATTTTTATGTCTGAAGTACTTTTAATGAATCAAAATATCCATATGTATTTATATTATCCTCAAAAAATTTACTTAAAAAAATTTATATAAAAGATTATCCAATATGATAAATTATACATTACTATTAATCAATAATATCCAATGTTCAACATAATTCATTCTATAAGTAGTTATCTTTAAAACTCATCCAAAAATATATCTGTCTAAATTTAAAGTCACAAATATTTTGAAGAAAAGTAAATATGTTTCCAAAATAATATTAATTTTACATTTCCAAAACAACAATTTATACGTATTATTTTCCTATAAAAAATAAATCAATACATTATTACCTTAAAACATTAATAAAAACTTGCATTCTTCCAAAAATAAAATCTACAGTATTTTTATATATTCATTAAATTCCACCATATATTAAATTCCATAAATGATATCATATATCATCAAAAATAAAAACCAATTCTATGGTCACCCAAACTATCCCATAATCATTTATTTATCATTCGTTGCACACAGAGGCTTGTCTTCCTAAAATAAAATGTTTTCTGAAATGTCAAATTGCAACAGAAAAACTTATATTAGTTAGAAGAACTATTCATACCATGCTTCCAAATCCTTAAATAAGAATTATTTTATTAAAAAAAATTATATCTCATGATTATTATTGCCATAATATCATTAATAAAATACTTTTACAACATAATTCTTCAATCCATAAAAATGGTTTATTCATTCCACATCGGTTGAATCAACATTGTATGGTTGAACTTGATCCCATATATTCTTCTAAGGTATATTCCCTTGAATCTTGGGATTTTAATTGCACAATTTCAACACTACCTATAGTTGAATCACTGAATAACAATATTTTATTTTTTCAAATTTCATTCTTTTTCTTGGTTTCCCTTATCACCACACATATAATAAACTCCTAGTCCATTCAAGCATTTATCCTGATGATTCATTCCATGATTATCAAATGTGGTATAATCTTCATTTCATTCTACACATTTTCTGTTTTCCCCATTAATTATATTTTTCTATATTATTCATTTCAGAACCATGAGAATTGGATAATTTTTTCCCTATCTTGATAGTATATGATATTATATCTTTATATGATGTGACTATTTGTGAATTTTGTTCCCTTTGAATAATTGGTTTAATACCATTGAATAAGTAGTCAATATTTCTTATATTATTGCATCCATTGTTCATATCATGTAAGGATAACCTTGTTTAATTAAATACATACATAGCAACAATTTATTCATCATTTTACCACAGAAATCATAATTGTCTCCCCATATAGTATCATCATTCATGAGGAAAATATTTTCTCAAGAATTATTCATTATTATACTTCCATTAAAAGAATGTTATTTCTTATTAATTTCTTGTTTCTTGAATCAATGACCACCATTGATCTTATTTCACTAAGATATTATAAACTACAATTAAAACATTATTCCTTTTATTACTTCCCAAAGAGAGAAATATCTTCTCTACAGAACTTATCATTTTTGCAGCGTAATATGGATTCATAGTTACATTGAATGATTGAGGATGTTGACCCATAAATATGTCTAACATTATTACACCACATTTTGTAACACTATACAACTCTATAAAGGAAATGTCATTTCTCATAACATGAGTCAACTATCCTGATATCATTATAACATGTTCAACTCTAGCTACCCCTCCAGCTTTATTATCATTCACAAGAGGTCCATCCATATGTGTATACATACCAATTCTATTCTATACAATATGGTCTATTTCTAAAAAATGTCACGCACTAGATTAGATCATAACATTATAAAACATAATTTATGATCTAATAATTAGTAACACGCTAACATAAATTGAAAATATAGGTATAAATAATATCTATAAAATATTAATTGATTATTATCATAATTTTCAAAATTTAATCATAGGGATTCATTATTAAAACTATTTTTTAATAAATATACTTCCCAAGGTTTATACTAAACAAAATCTGATACCTATTGTAAATTCCAAAACCCTATTAACAAAGAGTCGAGGGTAAATTTATTGATTTTTCACAAGATACAAGGAGTCTTATCCCCAAGGACGGAATAGTTTGGTAGATTTTTTAAACTAGATACATAAATGAAATTAAAATAAAATATAAAAAATAAAATAAACAATGTAGTTTATATGAGATAAAAAAATTTCCTGTTACCATATCCCTTCGTAATAAATAATAATACACTTCAATTATCTAATGAAAAAGTAAAACAAGATACTGGGGTGAGCTTAAATGATCATAAAGGGTATCATTACAAAAGAATATATGATTAAATAAGGAATAAACAACATGTAATGGTAAATAATAGAAACATAATCCATTTAATAGATAATGTTTTCATAATATTGTATAAAAATGACAATTAAATAATTATCTTATAATAATATCTTAAAAATGAATCTTAAGCATAGATATTATAAAAATAGGATAATCACACGCAGATGAATAAATAATTTCTTAATGATGAAATTCATAATAATGCACTTATAAAATATAATGATATATACTCAATATAGTTACTATCAAGATATGTCCTCAAGACAGTTACTATCTTGGATAATCCATAAGATTGTTTAAATCTATATGTGGAAACCCATCAAATTTGGCAAAAGAAATTGTCTCCGGGGACTTGTTGAGGAATAAAGGGGTTATAGTGGGTCTCAATCGTCAATTAATATGTCCAAAAAATTCCTCATATGAATAAATAATAGTACTAAATCAACATTTCTTACCAAAATCAATAACTATGTGTATTTGGAGAACTAGTCATATAGAATATCAATTATTTCCCTAGACATACTAATCATAAACCATCCAATTAATATGATCAGTTGTATCATTATCATAAATCCAAATTATAATACTCAATAATGTATGTTGGGATATATGAAAAAACAATTTAATTTATTAATAGACAATTTCTTGATGGAAATACCATTTTTATTTAGAAAATGTTTTCTAAAATCTATAAAGGATTCATGTAATAATGAAAGAATTTAATTAAAAAAATATTTTAAATTTGAAAAGTAGGAATAAAATATTTAAGATAACAGGATTTTGAGAAATTCTTTTCATTCTATATAATTTTTAAGAACCTTTTTCACTGTTTTGTAAAGAAATTCAAAATATTCCTTCTTTGGAAAATGACAAAAATTTTCGGTTTTAATATTTTTAAAATTTTAAAATGGATTAAAATGAATTTAATAAATAATTAAGGGATAGTAAAATTAATTTTCAGCGCATTTTTAGAAAATGAATTCATGGAAGATAAATATTCCCTAGTATAGATTTAATCATAAACTTTCTCGAATAATTATGAGATTGTGAAATAAACACATTCCATTTTATAATATCTTGAATCATAAGACCCATGAAAGAATAATATCTAAATTTATTTACATAACATGGGAATAAAAAAATCCATGATATAACACATCAAAGGGAAATTATAAACACCTCATAAAATAATATAGATTCATAATATCAAAAATTTCCTCAATTAACAAAAAATGTGATGAATTTTGTAATGCCCCGACCCCAGTTACCCATAGTTGGTGAATTATTACATAACATTGGCAATATAAAAGGAATCATGGAAATAAATACAGATCAGATTAGTATCCTTGGATGTACATGATACTTAAATATGTTTTACATTACATCGTGAAATAAAAAAACAAAAACATGTTCCCTTTTAACACAATCATTTACATGGCCTATCCATGCAGGTTAATCATGAAATACTTAATCACATTTTTTTAAAATAAATCATAGAAATGGGATAGCTCAAATTCTCAATAAGGATAACAATATTGTGTAAACTTTTACAAATAATGATGAAATTTTAAGAAAATGTATAAGACTAAAACAGAAGACTTTTGAACATATGCATAACTAGGAAAAGATAAATCAAACTATTCCATTAACTTATGTACATGGATATTCTACTATTCAAATAATCACATGCAAATAAATATCCAATTTTATAGTGATGGAATGAATAATTCTGGAAAACATAACCACATAGAAATGGTCTCATATAATGAATACAAATATGATTTTTCGAAGGACATATGCCAAGACACTAGTTTGTATCATGAAACCTACCAATATATCGAGGAGCTATAGCTGGCTCCACTGGTTAATTAGTAATTCCAATGGATTCCTCATAAGAAAAGTTTGAAACATAACATAAACATTCATATTAAAACATGAATACCTAATGTTGTTACTTTAACAATAAACCATGGATCGAATAATAATAACACATCCATATTCAAACATATCACAAAACCTTTAATGCCATATGAATGATTGTATCATAATAAATCACCTTCCAACAATTTTAAAATCCTTCAATGAACATTGACATAGATTAAAACATAATTATTTGAGATAAATCTGAAATCATTTTAAAGTAACGTAATTATAAAAGACAATATTTATTTTGAAAATAATCTTATATTATTGAAAGGGTATCTGCAATGGTTATATAATGAAGATGAATATATTTACCTGCTCTATATGTTAAAAAACATTCTTACCTTAATTTATAGAAAATGTCATAAAGTATCTTTTTTGGAAAATGAAGAAATTATTCCTTTCAATCGATTTTATAAAAAGTAAAATAAGGGTATAAATGACTTTAACCCATAGTCTAGTAATTTGTAATTTTTTTTATAAATACATTTTTATGAAACATGGATGTGAATTGTAAAGATGTCCCTATAGATATATATTTATTAACATCCTAGGATAATTAAAGAGATTGTAAAAATAACACTTACCTACAACTTTTCCTTGGTTGAGGGTATGTTAGCATTTTGTATAATATTTAAATCATTATTATTAAATTATACTAGAACTACTTACATAAATATGATATCATATATGATCTTCTAATATTTCATTGCTAATAATATTTTAGTAGTATCATTGTTTCGGGAGTTAACTGATTTATTTTCCCTTGTAAGTTTTTTATGTAAGTCATGATTGTTATGTATACGATGTATTTGATTCCTATCCAGAATTATATTATGTTCTTAAACATAATTTTTAATCATAAATATAAAATTATTCTTGAATGGTTATGATGGTAAAGTGAATCCCATCACGTTTGTGGATATGGTAATCCGTATGTACGCAAGAGCGACCATACCATTATTTTGATATTAAAATCGTATGTAATTGGATTGTATATTATATAAAAAATCATTAACATGTTAGATTTAATATTTTCCTCATTTTTACTCATTATTATACCCATTTTATTAATGAATTGTTGAATACCAAACAAACATTGCTGTGAAGATAGTAAACCATACGTACACACATATGATGAATTTGTCGTTCATCATATGTATTGAATAATGAATCTGGTTGTACCATATTTATAATAACCTCACAATATGTAGAAGTTTCTGGATTTATTAATTTGGTATTGAATCAACAAGTAAATAGGATGTGGATGAAGGAATGAACTTTTAATGAGTTGATGAAATTATTAACTCTTATTTAGGTACTACTTTTTGATTTGATCAAAAGGTCTCCGAAGTTTGGATTTATGAGCAAATTATATACTATAGGTTTTTGTAAGGGTATCTAGACTCATATTTGAGTAGGGTGTGGCAGAGCCAAATGGCTTTGGTGGTGTTATTTTTGGAGAAGGGGAAATTCCATTTAAAGAGAGGTGAGGGTCACTTTAAAAAAAGCTTGAAATATTAATTTATTTTACAATCCTATTAAGTTTATAATGGCTCCTAAAGAATATATTTATAGTCTAAGGTGGGTATGGGTCAAAAACCACAAAACCAATTGGATTTAGATCAGTTTTGGTCACCATATTATAATTATCTTATAGATTTAACTATTAGTTAAATAGTTTGACATTTACCATGAATCCAGTTATTTTATAGTATATGGTTAATAAACATACTATTAAAATTCAAAAGAACCCAAAGTGGTTCGTTAATGACATATTTATCCTTATATATGTCCTTTTTCTAAACCATTGATATTTAGAAATATAATAACAATTAATATTATAGTATTAGTTTTAAAAACTAATTTTTTCTACTTTGACACTTTTTAATATTTGGTTTTCGTGAAAGTCATAACAGCCTGATTACTTTGTAAAAAATTATTTAATCAACACTAAAATGTAATATTATTATATAAAATTCATTTATTTCATAAAAAATTCAAATTATATTTATTTTAATATTTATAATATAATTATTTTCATTCTTTCATTAATATAGAAAATATTGCATCATTATTGTGTCATTAAAAAATATATTTATCTTACATATAAAAATTATAAATAAAATATCATAATATGATAAATAGTATTATATTGATAATGACTATTTATATTATATGTTATTAATTAGACAACCTCAGATAAATTGTTTTTTACTAAAATATATATGTTTAGGTTACATTTTCCTCATTTTTAAAATAATTTTTATAAAGTATCATTTTCACTTACAAGTAGCTCCAGGGGGTCCCAAAATCAACCCATGGATGCCCATGGTCGAACATATATCACCCAATAAGGTTAAGATAAATTCAATGATAATTTAATATTTTTCTAATATTTTTGTTGACCCTTATTTACCGGATTTACCATTTTAGCATTGTAAATAAAATATATACTAATGTAACTATTCAAAATGACTAAAAATAAAAAATGCCTATTTAAACAATTTTAACCTCCTAATTAAAATATAGAATCCATTTTTCAAAATTCAAGACATAGAAGAATGTGAATTTAAATTAAAATTAATTCTCTTTGTCAAAACAAGAAAGCGGGTTTTTATGAAGTAAAAACTCTCAAAATATTGGGATCTGTTTATGTACAATTTAAATTTGAAATTACATCCAATAATATATATGATATATTATGATAAAACTATAATCTAATGATACTTTAATACCACTGAATTGTATAATTTAACAATATAAATTATTTCAATAAAAATAAATTTTTAATTTTAATTTTATTGACTATTCATCAAAATATGGAAGTGATCAGAAAAATACCAAAATTTCCCCATAAGATAATTTTGATATTCTGAATCCTAAAATGAAGTAAATTTCAATAAATAAAATTTATAAAATTTTAATAAGTTGTTATTACTATTCCTAAAGGCTAAATTGATTCATCGTGGTGTGCTAGAATACAATGTTGCATACAGCGCAAGCTGTTCAATTATTCAAAGAGAAACCTTATGTGGTTTCTTGGGTTGTAACATTCTTACCTCCTTCAAATAATTTTTTCCTAAAAAATTATAGAATATTACTGCATAAAAATATGATAACCGATATGAAATTCCAAATCCTTCCATCGGTTAACGAAATAGCTCTTATGCCTACATTTAGCTGCTTTGATTTGGGTTTGGATAATCTTCACCATTTCAATTGTTTCTTCAACATGGTCTGGGCCTATGAGTTTTCATTCATAGACATCATCTCAACAAGTCAATGTGTGACATCGCTTTCCATATAACACTTTATATGGTGCCATCTGATTTCATGAATGAAAGCTATTGTTATAGGAAAATTCTATCAGGGGATAATATTGATCCCATATACCTTGAAAGTCAAGTGTGCCATATCTCAACATGTATTCTATGGTTTGAATAGTCCATTCTAATTTTCCATCAGTTTGAGGGTTGTAGGATGTGCTCAAATGAAGTTCAGTATCCAATTCCTTCGGATGAATTTTATAGAATGATGTTGTAAAATGGGGATCACAACACAAAATAATAGATAGGGGTACTCATTGATGTTTTACAACTTCATTAATTTATGGACATTCTAAACATTCATGTGGTAAATCTTCTCTTAGAATCATGAAAATGTTCTTACATGGTCATATGATCAACAGTGACCCAGATTACATTGTTCCTTCAAAGAGTATATGGTATTCCCATGACAATATCCATTGTAATATCATCACATTTCCACTCAAGAATGTGAAAAGGTTTCATGACTCCTCTTGGATGTTTTCTTCCATCCTTGACTTGTTGACAAACCATACATCTTAACACATAATCAGCAATCTCCCTCTTCATGTTTCTCCCCCTCCCCAAAAATGTTCCATTAGGTTTATATACATCTTAGTGCAACCATTTGGTGGAGAGAAATTTGAGCTATGACAATCATCCAACAATTCCCTTTGTAGATCAGTTATGTTGGTAACACAAAAACTCTTCCAAAATTTCAAAATTCCATCTACATATATTTTTTCAGTCATCCACCCATCATTGAAAACCTTAATTTTATTTTAAAACTCCTCATCTATAGTCGGAGATCTATTTATCCTTTCTAATAAATATGGAATGGAAACCATTTGAAAATGTATCAATGTATCACCTTCCATGATTATTCCCATGTCCATTTTTATTACATACATATACATAGAATCCCTTTAAAATATCATCTTTTTTTGAGGTCCATGATCCTTTCATCTCAAGGCATCGGCCACCTTATTTTCCTTCCCTGTGAGGTAGTATACAGTGCACTCATAATCCTTATGTAGCTCTATCCATTTCCATTGCCTCATGTAGAGTTCTTTTTGTGAGAAAATATACTTCAAACTCTTGTGATCGGTATAAATCTCATATGTTTCAACATATAGATAGTGTCTCCATATCATTAGAGAATATATTATAGAAACTAAATAAATATCATGAGTTGTATAGTTTTGATCATGATTTTTTAGCTATTATGATGAATAGGCAATAAATATATCATTATATATAAGGACACAACCCAGTCCATTCTTTGAATCATTACAATAAATAACAAACCCATCATTCATAGATGGTATAGTTATGATAGGATAATTGACTAATCTTCTTGACATTTCTTCAAAACATTATTCACACTATTTTGTCCAAACAAATTTAACCCCTTAATTTGTGAGCTTGGTTAGTTGATTTGGAATTTGGGAAAAATTATAGAAGAAGTACCGATAATAACTTGCTAAATGAATAAAACTGTTACCTCAATTATACTCATCTGTGCTGGACATTCTTGGATTTCCATGGTCATTGAAGGATCAACATAGATTCCATCCTCAGAGACAATATGGACATAAAAAGAAATATCCTGAAGCCAGAATTCACACTTTCTAAACATCCCATATAATTCAATTCTTTTAAGAGTTTTTATAATATTGGTCAAGTGATTTTCATGATTTTTGTAGATTTTTGAGTATACAAAAATAACATCAATCAATACAACTACAATGTCATCATGATATACCTTGAAAATTATATTCATTAGATCCATGAAAACATAGGGTGCATTAGTCAGTCCAAAAGGCATTACTGAAAACTCGTAATGCCCATACCTTCTTAGAAATGCTTCATTTGAATGGTTTTCCTTGTTCATGCACAACTTCTGAAATCCAGATTGAAGATCAATATTTGAAAAATATTGAGATCAATGATGTTGATTGGATAAATAATCAATTTTAGGTATGAGATACATGTTCCTTATTTTTATAGCATTGATCTTCCAATAGTAAATCCACATCCTCATAGATCCATCATTCTTCTTAACAAAAAGAACCAAGGCTCCCCTTGGTGATACTAAAGGGACAATAAATACATTAATACTAAATTCTTCTAGTTGTATCATTAGTTCCACTAATTCCATATTGGCAATTCTACAATTATTCATCAATATGGACCTTGAACCAAGAATTAGAGCAATGGAGAACTCAATTTCTCATTCTGGAGGATGTCCAGGTAAATCCTTTAGAAACACATCAACATATTAATGCACAATAAGTATGTCCTCTATTTGATCATTCCTTTTCTTACCCTGAGTTATTTCAATGTCTTCCTCTACAATAATTGAATATAGTAGAGCTATAGTCTATTGATCAATATAAGATTCATATGTTGATGTTTATGCTCTAATTATAATTTACCCTTTATCATCAACAAAAATTTTAACTGCCTTCTTCTCACAACAAATTTTTATATGACGGTCCAAAATCCAATCTGTACCGAGGATTATATCAAATTAAATCATTGGTATGATGATGAGATACGGAAATAATTGTCTTTTATGTGCCCTAATAGGAACTGATTGACAAAACATTATTGTAATTATACTTCCCTTATGAGTTTGGACTGAAAACTACATTGTTAAATCAAATTGGAAATATATAATTTTCATTGTAAACTGGTATGATATGAAACAATGAGATGATCTAGAATCAAATAAAGCATTGGCTAAATTTGGGGAAACCATTAAATTACCGACCACTATATCATTCGGAGCTTCAAACATAGTAGTAGTGATCACATAAGATTGGCCTTGCTCCCTAGTCATTCTTAATGTAATAATTCATGGATCTTAAGACATTCATCTGAATAATGCCCTATTTCTCTACAATTTTAGCATTTAACATTGACAACCTCTTTCTTTCTCTTAAAATCATGATCATTGTGGCTTTTTTCACCACACTTATAACAGACTCAAATTTCTTTCAGGCAATTACTAGGGTGTTTCTTCCACATTTAAGGCATGATGGAAAATTATTTTTTCCCTTCTCCCCTTTATTTCCATTTCCAGAGGGTTTATCAGATCACTTCTTCCCTTTCTTTTCATTAATGTCAAAAGAATTAGATAATTCGTTTTCTTTCGAGATAGCACAGTTGACAATATCTTCATACGATGAGAAGGATTATAAGAATATAGCATTATGAAGAAATGGTTTTAACAAAACTAAGAATCGATCAATCGTACTCCTTGGATTATGTATATAATTTGTAGCATGCCTTACTAACCTTGTAATGTTAGCCTCAATGTTTCCGACATTCTCAACATCATTTTGCCTTAGATTCAGAAATTGTATTTCCATATCCGGTAGATGATCAGGAAGAATGTATTTTTCTATGAAATGTTCTTTAAACTCCCTCCATTCCATATTTGATATGTCATCATCTTACATTGTGTTTTAAATCGATGACCACCAATGATCTGCATCAACTATGAGTTGATAAATGGCTAGGAAAACTTTTTCCCTCTCGATACTCCCCAAATCATGAAATATTTTATCTACTGAACTTATCAATTACTCAACTAAAAATAGATTTTTAGTCCAATTGAATGTTGATGGTTTCTGCCTCATGAAGAGGTCTAACATTGATCTTTTATGTGGTGGATCATGGTGCTCCCAACGGGTAAGGATATTATTCAAAACCTAAGTGAGTTGTCCCAGTATGGTGATAAGTTGATCAACACCAGTTACATCACCAGCTCCACTTTAATTATCTTTAGTTGGAGGGAAATCCTAACATGTATTATGTTCATTGATACTCATTATATTACTTCCACTATGCACCATTTCTAAACAATTTCATACACTAGATTAGTTTATGAATCACAATACATGATTCCAAACTTGCAAAACACATAACATAAATTGAACAGTTTAAGGATATAATCCATAATCATAAAATTGGTTTCATTGAGGAAGTATATACTCGTAAATCCATTATAATGGTTTTTAATGAATATTTTAATTATCCAAAACATATCCCCCATGAGTACCAAAAACAAGAGTGATGCAAGGCCCATTGTCATGTACTAGGATACCTCACGTCAAGCCCAAAACTCCTTGTCAGTGTTTTCACTCCTAGGAATATCTGTGCTGGAGCCACCTCCGAATGATCGTATCCATATAGGGATGTACTACTTATAAATCTCACAAAATCTCTACTTTAGAAACATTATATGATTTTCATCTATACTAATCTTCAAAATTTATATTAGGGTTATGTTCTCTATTCATTGATTTCTAAATCCTGTTTCCTAGGTTTGTACTAAAAATCTTCTGATACCAAATCTAACGCCACGACCCTAGATACCTAGAGTCAGTGAATTATTACATAACATTGGCATGATACCAGGAATCTTGTCCTGAAATACGAAACATTTCAGTTGCCTTGTAAGTACTATAAACATACATATGTTTTACATTACATCATGAAATTAAAAAAAACATTGTGTCCCCTTTGAACACACTCATATTCTTGTCCTATCCCTACAGGTTAATAATGATATAATTCTTCACATCCTTGGAAAAATAAAATATAAAATGTGGTGAGCTCATATGTTCAGTAAAGGTAACAACATAGCCTATTCTTTCATAAATATGCCTGAATTTTTAATGAAATGAATAAGAATAAAACCCAATCCTTTTAAAATTCATTATAAAATGTGAAATATAAATAAATTATTGTCATATAAATAATTTAATCAATATTCTACTAGTCTAATAATCACATGCAATATCAATAGTAAATTTTATAATAATGGAATGCATAATATTTGACATAATAACCACATAGTTCAGGCCTCATACCTAGACTGCAAATAAGATTTTGTAAAGGTCTTATGCCAAGCCACTAGTTTGTCTCGTGAGACCTATTGATGCATCGAGCAGCTATAGTGGTCTCCACCCATCAATTACTATGTCAAATGCATTACTCTGATGAAAAGGCTAAAACAAAACATATGCATTCCTTTTAAAACTAGCAGAAAAAATATTAATACTTTAACCATGAACCATGAATGGTATAAAAAATTGCAACCATAGTCAAACATATCAAAAAACATTCAATAGAATATGGAATATTTTATCACAATAAATCAACATGAAATAATTGTAAAATCCTTCCAGGGATGTTGACCTAGATGAAATCAAAATTATTTGAGAGAAATTTTAAATCATTTAAAAGCCACAAAATTATAAAAGAAAAAATTTATTTTGAAAAAATTCTTATAATATTGTAAGGGTATCTTCTAAGGTATCATAACAATGGATAAATGTAGCACCCACTGTATATGATAAAAAACTAACTTATAATAATTTGTTGAAATGGTCATAAAGTACCTGGTTTTGAAAACTATGAAATGATTTCATTCAGACAATTCTATAAAAATTCCAAAGGGTATAAATGAATTTAACCCATAGTGTAGTACATAGTAAAAATGTTTTGAAATACATTTTTATGAAACATGGATGTGGACGATTAAGAGGTCCTATTATTTACTTTCGTATTAACAACCTCAGATAAGTAATGAGCCTGTAAAAGTAACCCTTACCTTAGTATTTTCCATGGTCGAGGGTACGTTAACCTCTTATATAATAGTAAAATCACTATTATTAAATTATTAAATTTCCAATTACATAAATATGAAATCATATATGATCTTCTAATATTGCATTGCTAATAATATTTTTGTACTATCATTGTCTCAGGTGTAAATTGACTCATTTTCATTAATAGGATTTGTTATGTAAGTCATGTTTGTTACTGATAGGATATATTTGATTCACTTCATGAATAGTATTATGTTCTTAAATCAAAATTTTTAATCATAAAGTACAAATTATTATAGTATGGTTACTATGGGGAAATGAATCTGATCGCGTTCAGGGAGACAGTAATTTGTACATACGCATGAGCGACACAAACATTATATTGATATTATTATCATATTTAATTGGATGCTATAATATATATAAAGAATAATTAAAATTGTATATATAATATTTACATAAATTATACTCATTGTTATACTAGTCCAATTAATGATGTTTTTAATAAAAAATTACACGATGACGTGGAGAAAGTAAGTCGTACGTACGCACGTATGATGAATTTTTCATTAGTAGGATGGATAGAATAATGAATATGGTTGTACAAAATTTATTATAACATCACATTATATATAATATACTAGATTTATTATTTTGGTATGGAAACAAAAATGAAAGAGGAAGTGGAATAAGTAAATAACTTTGAATGATGTGAGGCAATTATTATCCATTATTTGGGTTCCTCCTTTTGATTTGATGAACATTTCTCCTTAGGTTGGATTTATTTTCAATGTATTGCATCTAGTCTTAATTGAGGGTATTTGTTGGGATATTTTTTCAGGGGGATGACGATCCAAATTTCTTTGGAGGTGTTATTTTGAGAGAATGAGAAGTACCCTTTTATAAGAGAGGTGAGGGTCACATTAGGAAAATCTTGAAATATTAATTTATTATACAATCATATTCAGTTTATAGTGGCTCCAAAAGGATGTATTTAGAGTATAATGTTGGTATGTGTTAAAAACACTCAACCAAGCGGTTTTAGACAGGTTTATGTCACCATATTAACTTTATCATTTAGATTTAACTATTAGTTAAATAGATTGACATTAACCAGGTATCCTTTTATATTATATTATATGGTTAATAAAATTACTATGACATTCCATGATAACCCCATGTGGTTAATTAATGGCATATTTATCATTATATAAGTCCTTTTTCCAATACATATATATTTATAGGTATTATTTCATTTAATAATAAAGTATATATTTTAATAACTTGTTTATGTTAACCGTGACACTATTGAGTATTTTGTTTTTGTGGAAGTCCTAACAACAAGATAACTTTGAAAAAAAATTCTTTAATCAACCCTAAAATGTAATATTAACGTATAAATTTCATGGTAGTCCTAAAAAACATTCACATTTTATTTATTATAATATTTATAATATCATTTTTTGATTCTTTCATTAAAAATTAAAATAATGCATCATTATTGTGTCATAAAAAAATAAATATATTTTATTTATAAAAATTATAAATAAAATAACATAATGTAGTAAATTTCATTAGATTTATAATGACTATTTATAGTCTAAGAGAACTGTCACACCCCGACCCGATGCTTTATTTCATTTTAATTATTTTGGGTCTAGTTTTTGAACTGTGTTTTGAACCGGTTTTAAATTAAATGAAAATCTCGTTTATATATGAACGTGCGAGCATATGTGTGCCCTTCACAGTTCCTAGTTTTTGTTAAGGGATTGTTTGTTATCCAATGTGTTGTTTTTGAGACACGCAACCATGCGCGCGACCCCGCGCGTGAGACCGTGCGCGGAGTCCGCTCTCAGTTAATAGTTTTATTATTATTATTTTAGTTAATGTTTTAATTAGGCTTAGAATATTAAATTAGTGAAATATTTATAAAATTGTTAACATTATTATTATTATTATTTTCATTTTTATGATTATTATTATGATTATTATTATTATTATTATCAACTTTATTATAATTATTATTATGTTGTTAAGAACAATATTATTATCATTATTATTTGAGTTTATTAAAATTCTTATAATGTTTATTATTTGTTAAAATTTTATTTATTTTAATATTCTTTTCCTTTAATCTTTTTTTTATTTCATATTTCACTTATTTCTTTTATTAATATTATTTTAGTTTTATTTTATTGTTATTAGTTGTTTTTTTTCCTCTTTTGTTCTCTTCTAACCCGTCGCGACCCCCCCCCCCAATTTTTCCCCTACCTGCGTTTTTTTCCTCCCCGTCTGAACGAAGCCACGACGCCTCACCCCTTGCAGCTGGAGCTCTCCCACACTTCTCCCTTCCTTCCGGTGGCACATCGGACCGGCACCCCACCCCTCATCACGCCACGTCGCACCGTCGGCCACCCGACGTCGGACCCCCCCCCCCCCCCCCCCCCAGTGCGCCTCCCTCTTCCGCTGGATATCCCTCGGCCGCACCCCATTTCCAGCAAACCCATTGGCCGGCGCCTCCTCCCTCTCTCCCTCCGGCGAGCAGCGCTCCATCCGGCGAGCGGACTTCTACCCGCCAAGCACGCTCCTAACCTTTGGTACCTTTTTTTCTATTAGAAAGGGTTTGAGTTCATGTTATTGTGGAGTTTGATTTCTTTTTTTTTCAATTTCTTTATTTAGGGTTAATTGGTGTTGTTTGCGATGCGTTTGGTGCACGATTGGTGCTTCGCTTCAAATTTTGGTGCTTTTGACACCAATAGTAATTGATTTCATCTATTAATGTTGTTTGATGATGGTTTTGTCTGGATTAATTTATTTATCTTGTTCTTTAATTATTTTGGGTGGTGCGAATTGTGTTCTCTGAATATTTTGACATGCAGGTGTGATGAAATTGTGTTTTCTTTTAGAATTGTTTATGTTTTCATATGGGTTATGTTGTGGGAATTCTTGTAAAATGCTCAATTAATTATTTTATGTGTGAAAAGTATGTTTTGGTAATAGTTTAATTTGTATATGTTTTAAAAAATGAATTTTTCTACAAAATAAATTATTGTGTGTCTTGTGCATCGTATTATAGTGTTTCTTGAAAAGAGTTTCAAGCCTTGTTTTGAATGTGTGAAATATTTTTCTAAAGCACTCAAGGTGCGAGTGTATTAAAAATGTGGTTTGAGGGAAAAATGTATTATTTTGGCATGTTGAACTTATTTCAAACCTTTGAAGTTAAATTATAATTAGTTTGAGTAATGAAAAAACATATGTTGGTATGGTTGTGCTTTGGATTCTATTTTAAAGTGGTGTTTTTATATGACATCGGGTGAGTTATTTTTTGAAAATTTTATAGTGCTAATTTGCAAGTGTTTCATAAATGGTTTTATTGATTTATTCAATTGTGTGTGTGGTGCGAAAGTGGTCTTCAAAAATATTAAGTCTACGTTTGATTTTTAAAGTGGCTATTCCTACGTGAAACTGAGTGTGTCTTTGGAGCGAGGTTTGGTTTCGCATATTGGGAATGTTTTACTATGTTTTGATTGATTTATTAAATTATTTTGTAGCGCGTTGGTCATCGCATGGCAAGTTCGTGTGGTTTACGACAAACGCCTACATATATATACATGGGTAGGCATGTATATATATACATATCCTTCTTTCACATGTTTCCTCATGGCGCGGGGAATATGTTCCTGGATCAACGGATATATATATATATATATATATGAAAATGTATATGTGTGTAGGTGAAGCGGTCTCGGGCTGCCATTGTTAAAAGCTGTGTGTCTTGAGGTAGGTCACCTATGCCCTAATCTTTAATTAGAATTTCCATTTTTGCTTGGTGTTCTTTAAATGAATCTTCTGCTTTTATAGGAAATTCACAAGCTATATATATGTGTGTATATACATAAATGGTCATGGTTCTTTAAATGTGGTTTCTTCAATGATTTTAGCGTGTAATAATTTTTGTTCCAATGGTTTTTTTAGATTTAAACATGTTTTCTAGCTTGATTTTAAATATATAGTTCCTTGGTTGTTTAGTTGAACTTTCGAATGGTTTTGGAAACTTAAGCGTTGGGTGATTTTGTGTTAAAAAATTGAAATGTGTTTTTTGTAATTAATTAAGCTTGTCTGGCACTTTGAGAATGGTTTGAAAAAGTGAAACAAAACCCCTCTTAAGGCATGCCCCGTTGTTATAGAAACATGATGTGTGTGTTAAGTATGTGACTTGTGATATGTGCCTAATAAAGAGGCTTATGCGATGTTATGTGACATAAAAAGGTGGATGCACATAAGGAGGGAGAACGGTGGTGAGTGGTGAAATGGAATTTGGGTAAGAATGTGTTATGTTCTTTATATGTTTTTGATAAAACCTCACCACCCTTTGAAATAGAGCACAATGGGAAACCCGGGTATCTAGGCGGGTGACCAGGACCAGTACGCTAGATGACACGGCAGGGGTTCGTCCCGGTTTGTCTAGCAGGATTTATGCAACAACACTAACTAAACATATGAATTTCTTTGGGTCGTGGCCTTCTAAGCCACGTTTTCTGAGGGTCGTGGTCTTCTAAGCCACATTTTCTGAGGGTTGTGCTCTTCTAATCCATGTTTCACTGATGTACGAGGTCTCTAGGTTCCCACTAGTTCTAGCTACCTATAGGGATTACCCACAGTGCTCATTTGTGACATGCTGCTTGTGATGTAACTTCCTTTTCAGTGGTTTCATTCCTGATGTCTTGTTTGTTAAAATCACATTTTATTCTAAACTGGTTTCTTTTCATTTTGAAATGTTAATGCATGCTTGGAACCTATTTTGAAAATGTAGAAATAGTGAAATGATTTATTTGAAAATGAAAACTCATTACATGAATTTGAAAAGAAAGGAAAAAATTATTTTATTATATTTTGTTTTCAAACTGGCATTTTTGGATTTCTTATTACAGGCAGAGGCATAGGACGTGGTTATATTTTTGGCTTTCCTTCTGAGCATCTCGGTGCTCATGCCTACATTACTTTTCAGTTACAGCTTTCAATCTTGGATCGCTTTTGGGAGCGAGCGTGGTTGTCGTACCGTGGTGATCCATGGGGTCACCATAGGTATGTCACGTTTCTTTGTTTATTACTTTATCCGCTACCACGTTGTTCAATTTATTTTCCTTTATTTATCTTCTTGTTCAGTTTATGTTTACTTATCTTTATCATGGGACAAACCGTTCCCAACTGGTTTTTTTTGATGCCCGAAACTAGTTGCCAGCCCGTGGGGATCGGGAACGCCCTTCGGGTCATATCGCGGACCGGGTCGGGCGCTGGGTCGGATGACGACCCAGCTTGGTTCGTGACAAGAACAATTATAAACCTCATATAAAAAATATTTTAATAAAATATTTATTTTTATGTTACAATTTCCTTAACTATAATATAATTTTAAAAAATTGTCATTTTCACTTACCAGTTGCACCATGGGGAACCAAAATCGACCCAAGGATTCCCATGGTTAGAAATGTATTGCCCAATATGGTTAGAACACATGTCAGGGTAATTTAATACTGTTATCATATAATTTTTACCCTTATTTACTGGATTTACCTTTTTACCATGGTACATAAAATATTTACTAATGTAACTATTCATAATGTCTATAAATAAAAGATAACTATTTACAAAATTTGGACAACCTGATTCAAAATACAGAATTCATTTATCCATATTCATGACACTGATGTCATAGAAATTAATTTAAAAATAATTTGCATTGTCAAAAACCAAAAGGGGGGTTTTATGAAGTAAAGTCTATCAAATGATTGACATGTGTTTATATACAATTTAAATTTGAAATTACATACAATGACCAACATTATATTAAATGATAAAAATATATTTTATGAGACTTTAAAACAACTAAAATGTATAATTTTACACTATATATTATTTTGATTAAAATTGTTGTTTTTAATTTAAATTTAGTAATTTCATTATTCATAAATATATGAATGTTATCATAAAAATCCCAAAATTTCAACATTTGCATATCTTGATATTATGAATCAAAATACTAAGCCTATTTTAAATAATAAAATTTAAAAAAATTTAAAAAGTGATAATTATTGTTCATAATGACTAGTTTGATTGGTCGTGGTGTGCTGAAATTCAATGTTCTGTACAACACAAGCTATTTAAGTATTCAAAGAGAAACGTACCGTGGAAGATTGGGGTGTTACATTCCTCCCACATTCAAATAATTTTTTCCTCAAAATTTTTATAATACTACTGCATAAAAATATTCTGGTGGTTCTTCATCATAAGTTCCTCAAGATTCCAGGTTGCCTCTTCCATCTTATGGTTTCTCCATAGAACTTTTACCAGACGAGTCATCCAGTTTATCAACACTTTTTCAATGGTACCAATAATCTTAATATGATCCTCAAAATAATACAAATCAGTTTGGAGTTCTATTTCTTCATAGGTTAATACAATCGTTGGATCTGACATTTATTTTTTCAATAGTGATATGTTGAACACGTCTTGACTATTGGAGAGACGTGGAAGAATATCAAAACGGTAAGATATAACTCCAATTCATTCTAAAATATCCAAAGATCTGATGTACCTATGACATAATTTACCCATTTTAGTCAATCGAATTACACCTTTCCTTGGAGATACATTCAAGAAAATATAATCAACTACTTGAAATTAAAAATCCTTCCATTGGTTATCGCCATAGCTCTTTTGCCTACATTGATATGCTTTGATGTGGTTTTGGATAATCATCACCCATTCCAATGTTTCCTCATCAAGTTCAGGGCCAATGAGTTTTCATTCACTGACATCATCCCAACAAGTTGGTTTGTGAAATCTATTTCCATATAACACTTCATATGGTGCCATCTGAATTCTTGAATGGATTCTATTATTATATGATATTTCAACCTGAGGTAAATATCGATCCATCATTACATGAATGTCACATGAGCAAGATCTCAACATGTCTTCTAAGGGTTGAATAGTCCATTCTGATTGTCCATCAGTTTGAGGGTGTTAGGCAGTGCTCAAACAAAGTTCAATATCCAGGGCCTTCGAATGAATTTTCCAGAATCATGATGTAAAATGGGGATCACGATCAGAAACAATAGATAGGGGTACTCCATGAAGTCTTATTACTTCATTAATATATAGTGCTTCTAAATTTTCTTGTGTTAAATCTTCTCATATAGAAATAAAATGTGCTAACTTGGTAAGACGATCAACAATGACCCATATTGCATCATTCCTTCAAGGAGTCTTTCATATACCCATGACAATGTCTATAATAATATAATACCATTTCAACTCAGGTAAGAGAAGATATTTCATGACTCCATGAGGTTGTTGTCTTCCTGTCGTAACCTATTGGAAAACCATATATATTGACACATAATCAACAATCTACAACTTCAGGCTGTCCCACTAAAAATGATCCTTCAGATATCTATACATTTTAGCGCTACAATGTTGTGTAGAGAAATTGGAGCTATGAGCATCATCCAACAATTCCTGTTTAAATCATGTATGTCAGGAACACAAAGTCTATTCCAAAATTTCAAAATCCTATCTTCATATATGAATTCTCCCATTCTCCCATCATTCACAGCTTTTCTAATCTTTTGAAACCCCTCATCATCAGTTTAATTACATTTTATCCTTTCTAGTAAATATAGATTGAAAACTATTTAAACAAATGTTGATGTTTCAACTTCCATGATTATTCCCATATCCATTTTTACAAGATAAGTGTACATAGGATCCCTTTCTACTCTCATCTTGATGAGAACTCCAGGATCCTTTCTGCTCAAAGAATCTTTCACCTTATTTTATTTCCATGAGTAGTAGTGTATTTTGCAATCATAATCCTTCAGTAGCTCGATCCATCTCTTTTGCCTCATGTTGAGTTCCTTTTTCCGAGATAATATACATCAAACTCTTGTGATCTGTATAAATATCACTTTTTCCAACTGATAGATAGTGTCTCCATTACTTCAGAGCAATGATTATAGCTGCTAAATCAAGATCATTAGAGGGATAGTTTTGTTAATTAATTAATAGATGTTGTTATGCATAGACAATAACTCTATCATTATGTAAAAAGACACAACCATGTCCGTTCATTGAAGCATCACTATAAATAAAAATTGCATCATTCCCCGATTGTAATGTCCTGATATGAGAATTGACTATTCTCCTCTTCAGTTGTTGAAAACATTATTCACAATATTTTGTTTAAACAAATTTATCCCCTTTAGGTGTTATCTTAGTTAATGGGTTATCCAATCTCGAAAAATTCTAGACAAAGTGCTAATAATAACCTACTAAAAAAATAAATCTATGTACCATAGTTATAAGCTTCTGTTCTGGTCATTCTGGTATTGCCTTTGTCTTGGATTGATCAGTAGAGATTCCATACATATAGACAATATGTCCATGAAAATAAATCTCTTGAAACCATAATTCAAACTTACTAAACATCCCATATAATTCATTTTTTCTAAGAGTCTATAGAAAAATAGGCATGCTATTTCATGATCTTCATAGATTTTGGAGTATACACAAATATCATCAATAAACATCACTTCAAAGTCATCAAAATAATACTTGAAAACTCTATTCATTGGATACATGAAAATAGAGGGTGCATTAGTTATTCCAAAAGGTATTACTATAATCTCGTAATACCCGTACCTGGTATGAAATACAGTCTTTGCAATATCTTACTTTTTCCCGCACAACTTACGATATCCAGATCGATGATCAATCTTTGATAAATATTTATCTCCAAGAAGTTTATCAAATAAATCATCAATGTGGGGTATGGGATAATTGTTTATTATTTATTTAGAATTGATCTCTTTTTAGTCAATGTACAGCTTCATAGATCCATCATTCTTCTTAAGAAAAAAAATAGGGGCTCCCCATAGAAAATCACTAGGGAGAATAAATCAATTATTAATAAATTAATCTAGTTGTTTCTTTAGTACCACTAATTTCATAGTGGCCATACTATAAGGGGTGATCAATATAGGCCTTGAACCATTAATTAATGCAATAAAAAACTCAATTTCTCATTCAGTAGGATATCTTGGTGAATCCATTGGAAACAATCAACATATTATTTAACAATCGGTATATACTCTATTTGAATATTAATTTCCTCTTCATCAGTTATTCCAATCACTTCCTCCCCAATAATTGAATTGAGTATAGCTACATGAGGTTTATCTAGATAAGCATTAGATGGTGACATTTATACCCTATATATGAGGTACTATTTATCATAAAAAAATTGTATCCTACTTCTTATTACAGTAAATTTTCACATCATGGTCTAAAAGCCAATCCAGAATGAGGATTAAATCAAATTAAATCATGTGTGTGATGATGAGATCCGCAGATAAATAACATTTATATGCCCTAATGGGAACTGATTGACAAAACATTTTTGAAATGATACTTCCCTTAGAAGTTTTTTTCTGACAACTCCCTTATTAAATCAAATTGGAAACATCTAATTTTCATAGAATACTGGGATGATATAAAACAATGTGAAGATATAGAATCAAATAAAGGATTGGATAAATTTGAGGAAGCCATTAAATTACCTTCCACCACATCATTTATAGATTTGACCGCAGTAGTAGTAATCGGATTGTTGTATCCTTTATCCATTGGTCACTTCTAACGTATGTTATCTTGGGGATTAGAAAATTCATTTTCATAATGCCCCATTTTTCTAAAATTGTAGAATTCAACATTGGCAACCACTTTCATTCCATTGCAATCACGAGCATGGTGGCATTTTTAACTACACGTATAATAGACTCAGATTCCGTTCAGGCAAATACCCAGGTGTTTCTTCCCACATTTACTACATGATGGAAATTTATCTTCTCCCTTCTTCCCCTTATTTTCATTTCTAGTGAGTTAATCATATCTCTTCATCCATTCCATTAACTTAATGTCATAAGACTTTGAGAATTCATTTTCTGTCTTTATAGCACACGAGATAATATCTGTGTATTATGAAAAGGATTATGAGACTATTTCTTGACATAGAAATGGTTCTAACCAGTAAAATCATCAATAAATCTTACTCCTTGGGTTATGTATATAATCCGCAACATTTCTTGATATCATTGTAATGTTATCCTCATACTTTGCAACATTCTCAACCACCTCATTCATAAAACACAGAAATTTCCTTTCCATATATGCTCGATAATCAGGGGGAAAGTATTTTTCGTTGAAACTATCATTAATCTACTTCCATTACATATTTGATACTTCATTATATTCCTTTGTGTTTTGAATCAATAACCCCCATTCATCTGTATCTCCTGTCTGGAAATAAACTTCCATGACAACCTTTTCTCTTTTGATACTCCCCAAAGCATGAAATATTTTTTCTATGGAACTTATCCACTGTTCAACAACAAACGTATTTTTAATCGAATTGAATTTTGGTGGTTTGTACCTCATGTAGAGGTATATCTTTGATCCTCCATGCTATGGACCATGGTGCTCCATACGGGTACAGTTATTATTCATAACCTGATCGAGTTGTCCCAGTATGGTGATATTTTGATCAGAATTAGTAGCACCATGGGCTCCACTATAATTATTTTTAGTAGGAGAGAAATAAAAATTTGGATTAGAGGCTTTCATATTGTTTCCATTCCTTCTACTAGGTTCTATTTCTAAACAATTTCCAACACTAGCCTAGTTTATGAATCATAATACATAATTCCAAACCTGTAAAACACTAAACATAAATTGGACAGTTTATGGAAATAATCCACAATCATAAAAATGTTTTATTTGAGGACGTATATACTCATAAATCCTTAATAGTGGTTTGTATAGAAAATGTGAATTATCCTAAGGAAACCCCATAAGAGTTTCGTTACTAAAATTATAGCAAGGCTCGTTGTCATGTACCAAGCTACCCCAGGTCAAGCCCAAAAATACTTGTCATAGTTTTAAATCCTAGTTACATCTATGTTAGAGCTGGCTCTACCAGCTCGTAACCAGACAGGGATGTGTTGCTATGAAAACTCACAAAATCTCTACGTTACCAAAATTCTAGGATGTTCATCTATATTAATCTTCAAATTCAATCTTAGGGTAATGTTATTTAATCTATGTTTTTCTAAATCTTGATTCAATGGATTATAATTTACATTCTATGATACCAACTATAATTTCTCGACCCCAGTTACCCAGAGTCGGTGAAATCGTACAAAACATTGTCATGATACAAGGAATCATGTCCCAAAAGACAGATATGTATTGTTGCCTTGAAGGAATTAGATACATACATAAGATTAACATTACATCAGGAAATAAAAAAACAACATTGTGTCCCCTTTGAACAAACTCATATAATTGGTCTATCCCTATATGTTAATCATGATATACATCTTCATATCCTGGGAAAAATAAATCATAGAAAGGGGTGAGCTCAGATTCAAGCAAGGATAACAATATAGCGTATTCTATCATAAATAAGCATGAAAATTGAAGGAAATGTATAAGACTAAAACGTGGTCCTCTTAAAATTCTTCATAACATGGGAAATAAAAATCAAATAATTCCATTTTCTTATTTCAATGATTATTCCACTAGTCTAATAAACACATGCAATATCAATAGTTAATTTCATAATGAGAGAATGCTTAATGTCGAACATGATAACCACAGAGTCGATTCTTCATGCCAATACTAAAAATAATATTTTGTAAAATTCTTTTTCCGAGACACTATTTTGTCTAATGAGACCTAATGATTCATCGAGGAGCTATAGTGGTCTCCACCAAGAAATTACAAAGCCCAATTCATTTCTCATACGAAAAGGATGAAAGATAACATAAACATTCACACTAAAACTAGAATACAAAATGATAATACTTTAACCATAAACCTTGAATGGTTTAAAAATAACACATCCATTGTCAAACATATCAAAAAACCATCAACACAATATGGAAGATTGTATCATAATAAATCAACATCAAAAAATTGTTAAATCCTTCAAAATATGTTGACATAGATGAAATCAAAATTATTTATGAGAAATTTGAAATCATTTAAAATTCACTTATTATAAAAGAAAAAATTTATTTTTAAAATATTCTTATAAGCATGTAAGGGTTGCTTTGAAGTTGTTATAATGGAAGAGAATAGCCACAAAAACCATATAAATTAAAAAACAAATCTTACATTAATTTGATGAAATGTTCATAATGCACCTTTGGTGGAAAACGACATAAAGAGTCCTTTCAAACCATTTTATAAAAAGTCAAACAAGGTTATAAATGACTTTTACCCATATTCTTGTAAATAGTAAAAAAAATTGAAATACATTTTTATGAAACACAGATTGTGATGATATAGTGGTACCAGTAGATAATTATGTATTAAAAACCATGGATAAGTAAAAACACTGTAAAATTAACCCTTACCTTGTTCTTTTTCATGGTTGAGAGTATTTTAACATATAATATAATAGTTAAATCATTGTTTTTAAATTATAAAAGAACAACACATATAAATATGATATCATATATGATCTTCTAAAATTTCATGATTAATAATATTTTATTAGTATCATTATTTTCGGTGTTAAAGAATTCATTTTTCTTTTTATGTTTTTTATGAAAGTCATGATCATTATAGATAGAATGTGTTGGATTAATATCAAAAATGATATTAAGTTCTTAAAAATTATTTTTTATCATAAAATCAAATGAACTCGTGAATTGTTATGATGGATAAATGAATCTCATCACGTTCATGGAGATGGTAATTTGTACGTACGCAAGAGCGACAATATCATTCTTTTGACATTAAAAGAATTGGAAATTTGATGGTATATTATATATATATATATATATATAAAATAATTAACATTTTTAATTTATAATTTTAATCTAATATACTCATTATTATACCCATCCAGCTAATTAAATGTTGAATAACAAACTACACCCTGATGTAGAGATGGTAAGCCGAACGTACGCATGAATGGTGACTTTGTCAATAATAGGATGGATAGAATAATGAATATGATTGTAAAAAATTAATAATAACATAATATTATGTATAAGTTACTGGGGTTATTATTTATGTATGGAAAAAATAAAGAAAGTGAATTGAAATATGAATATAACATTGAAGGAGGTGATGAAGTTATTACCTCTTCTTCGGGTGCTTCCTTTTGATTTTATGAAAAGGGCTCCATTGGATTTATTTATGATCTAATTATGCCATCTAGGTTAAAGTGAGGGTATTTTGTAGGATATTGGAGCAGGCTTGTGCTATGCCAAAGGGATTTGGAGGTGTCATTTTGAGGGATGGGTTAGTACCCTTTTATGAGAGAGGGGAGTGTTACTTTAGGAAATCTTGAAATATTAATTTATTATAAATTCATAATCAGTTTATAATGGCCCCAAAAGAGTTTATATCATGTCTACAGTGGGTATGAGTGAAAAACCATTCAACCAATATCTTTTAGATAGGTTTAAGTCACCATATTCTCCTTTTCGTTTATATTTAACTTTTTGTTAAATAGTTATACATTTACCATGTCTCCTTTTATTTTACTTTATACAATTTATAAACATATTAAGAAAAATGCCAAGAAAATTCTAAGTGGTTCATTAATGACATATTAATCATTATATATGTTTTTTGGATGAGAAATAAATATTTAGGATTAATTTATCATTTAAGAATATTTTATTTTAAAAAAAACTCATTTATGTAAATTTTTACACTATTTAGTATTTGGTTTTTTTGAAAGTTTTAACATCATTATTACTTCAAAAAAATATTATTTAATCAACCTTAAGATGTCATATTAACCAATAAATTATTTAGATGTCATAAAAACGTTAAAATTATATATATTTTAATATTTATAATATCAATTTTTTTATTCTATCATTAATAAGAAAAATGCATAATCATTTTTATGTCACAAATATATTTTTATTTATTTTATGTATAAAAATTATAAATAAAATATCATGATATATTAAATTTTATTAGATTTCTAATTAATAAGTATAGTCTATAATATCAATTATATAACCTCATATAAAATATTTTCATCTAAAATATATATGTTTATGATAGATTTTTCATATCTTTAGAATTTTTTTTATAAAGTGTCATTTAAACATACATGTGTCCTCATGCAGTCCCAAAATCAACTCAAGGATTCCCATGGTTGGAATTGTATTAGAAAATTGATTTAGGAAAAATTTTAGGTCAATTTATTTTTTGTTATTATATTATTTCATACCCTTTTTAACCGGATTTACCCTTTAAACATGGTAAATATAACATTTACTGAAGTAACTATTCATAATGTCTAAAAATAAAAGTTAACTATTTACATAATTTTGAACTACTGATTCCAAATATAGAATCAATTTTTCCAAATTCAAGACACAAAATTTACAGATATTAATATAAAATTAATTCCTGTTTTCAAAACCAAAAACCGGGGTTTTTAGTGGTCAAAACAATCACATGATTGACACAAGTTTAAGTACAATTTAAAAATTAAAATAACATCGAATGACCTAAATTATATTTAATGATAAAAATATAATATATTGATTCTTTAAAACCACTCAAAAGTGTAACTTAACAATTTAAATTATTTCGATTAAAAATGTTGTTTTTAATTAAAATTTAGTATTTTTCACTATTCATCAAAACATGAATGTTATAAGAAAAATACCAAAATTTCAACATAATATAATATTGACATTCCGAGTCCAAAGATGATGTCAATTTTAAAAATTGGAAATTATTTTTCATAATAGCTTGTTTTATTTGTCATGGTGTGCTAGAATCCGATGATGCGTACAACACAAGCAATTTCATTATTCAAAGAGAAACATACCATAAAAGATTGGGGTGTTACGAAGTCCCTTACAAAGATCATATCATTAAAGTATGAATTAATAAAAGAAATGGATTATGTGTATATGGTGTAAATATACATAAAAAATTGTAAATACATCATAATATATAAAATATTCCTTCCAAACGTATTCTTATCATGAAATAATCAATAAAATAGATATTTGACCCAATGAATTAAAATTGAGTTAAAAAATATCTTACCTTGCGCTTTATTTAAAATGAAGATGATTTGAAATATATTATAAGGGTTTAAACTGTGTAATTAATTTTTACTCAAAAAACATTTATACTTATGATATAATATTATATCCTCTTATCTCATCTTATCACCCATTTATTGAGAATATTTCATTATTACCCTAGTATTGAGTGTTAACTTCTTCATTTTTCAATGCATGTTATGTTGTCTAATTCCCAATTCTTGTGAAAAGGATACAATTAAATAATATAGATAATGATATTAGTATAAAATATATAATATTTATTCATTATATGTATATATTAGAATCATTCATGAATGATGGACACAGAAAAAGAATCACATCACTTCGTGGAGATGGAAGACCATACATGCAGATAATGGGTGGTTTCATTTATAAATGGTTAAAGGGTAATGAATTGAATGATATATTAACTTTAAAAATCACCATATTTTTATAACTAATGTATTTATACATTATTTCCATCATTATAACCATCCATGTAATGTTTTTATGAAAAATGAATTACCCCACTACGTGGAGATGGTATGATGTAGATATGCATGCACGATGCTTGTGTTTTTCATAGGATGGATAAAAGGTGTAATATGGTTGCCTAATGACCATAATAAAATCTTAGTTCATATATGATACTATAACAATTATATTATTATTGAAACCAAATATAAAGAGGATGTAGAAGAATAAATAATCTTGAATGTGTTGGTAAAGATGGTTACCTCTTATTCAGTGGACTTCTTTTAGATCTATTCTTAATTGAACAAGGGTTTGTCTTTTAGAATGAGAAGAAAATATAAAATACAGATTATGATGTTTATAAGGAAAATGGGTTTATTTTTTATGATATAGATGGATCAATGTGGTGTAATGAATTTAAATAAGGAGTTCCTTTTTATAATTATGATAAGGTCAAATATTTGAATATCTCAAATTATTAAATTTATTTAAATTAGTATTCAAATAAAAATGAATAAAAAGTAATTTGTTTAAAATATATGTTTATTATGAGTAAAAATCCAACCATTTAATAATAATTCGATATTTTTTTACTTTATTTATACCTGTATCTTTGGGTTTTAACGCTTATTTAACCTTGTTAACACTTTCCATGAAAACATGGATCATTACATCTTTAGAATTAATATTGCTACCATAAAATACCAAATGAATAATAAATATATCATTGAGAAAATTTAAACTATTTACCAATGATTTACCAAATTTTTTTATTTTTATTAATTTTATATCATTTAATAAAATATTATATAGTATAAAATATTCACAATGTCAAATTTCTGGACTACTCATTACATTGACATTAACAACAACAAGATAACACTTATAATTTAAAAAAATTGTTTTAATACATCCCTATCATGTCAAGGTAATAATGAAATTTATTTTTTAACATTAACTATCTCTAATTATTTTTATTTTAATATTTTTAATAACATTTAATTGATAGTTTTCCAAATAAAATAAATACATTATCTATGTGTGAAAGAATTTAACCTTATTATTGTTCCAATAAAAATTTAATAAATTTCAATGTTGAATGTAAATATGTTAATTTTAAAATGTTTATTTATTTATTAATATTACTTCTTGATAATCCCATAGAAAAAATAAAATATTTATTAAAATCATGAATGTGACATTTTTTACTTTTTTTTAAACAAAATATTATAGAGGTCATAATCTCATCAAAATCACCATAAATAGTGATATAAATGATCCTGGAATTAATTTGAATTTAAATTAATTATAAAATAAATTTTATTCAATTTTTATGGTCATTTAGTAGATATATAATTTTATTGTGAACTTATATAACTTAATTTACCCTTTACCATGGTAATAGAAATTACCTACATTACTATTTGTAGTGGACAATGAAAAAAGGACCTATTTATTAAATTTTTAATTTATCATTCCATAAATGAAAAATATTAAAATTCCTAATATAAATTTTTTTAGAATTTATTTCCAATTTAGTCCCTCAAAATTGGAAAAATGGTTTTCTTGAAAAAATTCGTTTTTAACCCCAATAATGTACTTATTACAAAATATGGTATAATTATTATTAATATAAAATTAGTAATATTATATATATCTAAATTTTAATTAACATACATTAATAAGAAATTTAAATAATAGAGGTAATTTTAAATATAAAGAAAATGATTTTTTATAAAACATGAAATTTTTTAATATTTAGTGGATAAATTTTTATTTAGAAAAACACAAAAAATTACAATTAAGATAGATTTAATGTTTTGATTTAGGAATGATATATATTTATAATATAAAATTTTTATAGATTATAGAAAATTATTTTAATATTTACACATAAAAACAATGAAACAATTTTTTTGTGATAATGTATTTTTGAAGAATAGAATTACTTTACAAATGGTATAGGAATGTTATATATTTTTTAATATTATTATTTAATTATTTAATATTTTCCATATTTCAATTTGAAGAGAAATGAGTTGAATAATTCCATGAGTAGTAACTCTTCCTTTAAATAGATTTTTCTTTTTATTTAAAAATTTAAGGTTATTTATTTAATTAAGTGTGACTCTTCATTTAAATATTTGGGAACCTTCATCGAAAGAGTCATGAATCTTTACATATTGGAGTGTTTTGGGATAAAAAAATATCATTATAAATATTATGTAATACACAACGCTTTTTAATCTAGTGAAAATACACATATCCCCCATCATATTGTAGAGACACCCTAACCTTTTATTGAGGTTGTTTCTTATTTTGTTTCATTCAATCCTTATAGAAGTATATTTTTTTACTTATAATGTGCACTGGGGTAGACTAAAACCATTAATATGGTGTTTTTTCATGTCGTGAAAGACAACCATCATACACTAATTTTCATAAAATGATAATGGTAGTCAATATATTTTAAGACAATTTCATAGAGATATATAGTAATTTATATTCTTTTAGTGTTGTAATTTGTATATAATATCAGATATCATACAAAATTATATTTAGTCTTCAACATAATCTTATGATACTATTAAATTATTTATATATTTATAGAAATGTTTGATCGGGTAAATGGTCAATGGTATAAATTTCATTGTGGTTTCGACAAATATTATTATTTTCTTTGTTTATAAATATTAACAATCCATTTGTTAATTTTATTTTAAAATAAGGTTAGGGATTATAATATTTTTAATAATGGGTTTTATGATGCCTAAACATCATTCACACATAAATTCTAGGTTGGATTCATTAACATGGTTCATTCTTCCTTTTCCACTTGATAAGAATCAAGAATCACATCCATGCTAGTGTTTTAATTAGAACACAATAAGAGTGAATGAGGTTCATGCCACATACTCTGAAAAAAATGTATATGGACCCCAATCATTTTTCCCATTCAACATCTTAATTTATATGGGATCTATAATTGATTGATTCATATTTCTCAGTTTATTATTTACAGCATTCATAAAGGGTAATTTTCATTTTAAAAATTTTATTTTTAATGTTGCTTTATTCATTTTGTATGCATGATTTATTTATTTAAATAATAATTTTTTTAAATGTATGATATAATTTATATATCGTATGTATTATTTGTGACTTGTTGAATGAATTTTAAATTTTAAATATCACTTTTGAATAATTTAAATTGTGTTTAATTAGGAGTAATTCTGTATAAAAAAATTATTTATATTTAGGAAAATACAACTTAATACAAAAATTTATCTATTTAATTATAATTTATAATATTTATAAATACATTTGAATATATTTATATATATACATGATATAGTATAGTATATTAAAATTAAATTAAATTTTTTATATCTAATTGGATATATAAAAAAAATTATTCTATCTAAATATACTTTTAAATAATAATATTATTGATACTTTATTAAAAATAAGATTAATTTTATTTCAGTAAAATTATTATTATATATTATTCAATATATATAATATTATTTTCATTATTAAAAGATGAAAAAATATTATTATTATTATCTTTTAAAAAATATTAATTCTAAATAATTAATATTATGGGTAATTATGTATAAAATAGAAAATTAATTTTTTGAAAATATAATATCATACAATAATGTATATAGAAATTTTATTATTATTTAAATTAAAATAAATTTACAATATATTACTAGTTTTATAAATTTAAATAATATTATTTTTGTTAGGTATTTTTTAAATATTACTACAAATAATATTAATTTTTTAAAAAATATTTATACACATATAATATTATGAGTAATTATCTATAAAATTATATTATGTATGTTTTAAAATATATAATTTCGATAATATATATATATATTAAAATTGAAACAATTAAATTTTAAAATATTTATATGAATATATAATATTAAATAGTAAATTTAAATTAAATTAAATTTATAATATATTTTTGGATTGATAGTTAAATATAATTGTGATTGATAATTGATTTCAAGAATATTTTTTGAAATATTATTTTATAGAGAATAGTATTAACTTTATTTGAATATAAATATATATATTATAAAATTTATCAAATTAAACATTATACGTATTCATATTTAAATCATATAAATTAATAAATAAATTCATATAATGAATTAAATACAAAAAAGAGTATTATTAAATAAATAATATAAATTAAATTATTTGAATATAATTTATAAAAAATAACAATTTTTTTTAAAATTCTATTATATAAAAAATTTCACATATATATGAGGTCAATAATATATATGGGGCTACCCAAATTTAGTGATTTATAAAACTCAAAAAACCTAATTAAAAATGCATTTTCTCACATGTCTGAGTGTCCAACCCACAAGGGCAATCTTTATGTTCTTAATTAATTAATGAAAATGAAAATGATATTGTTTTATTGGTTCGAAAGAAAATGAAATACTCGCAAAGATTGGGTTTGAATATCAAGATATAGGTATGTCAGGATTAGTGATATTCAGGTTCAGGTACTATGTATTAAATTGACAATATATTTATTCAGGTTTGGTGATGGAATTGGGATAGTATGGATCCCTTATATGGGTACCCAATCCTAATCATATGTTTGAACTGTAGTAATGTACATCTAAAAAATGAAAATCACAAAACTAAGAAATCTAAAACCATATTTAAATGAAATTTACCTATATTGCATAATCTTCATACAAAAAACATGCAAATTAATTTATGCAACAAAATAACTATACTATAAACACATCAATGTTCATGCTATATGAAAAGAATATGAATTATAATTGATAAACAATTTTTCATCAATCCAAAGCACGAATCAGAAATAGAAAATAATCCCTCAGGAACACATCACCTATAATCACATCACCTAGCATAAAAGTAACGTCTCACTCGAGCTAAACATGATGAGAATGAGGAGCGTGAATACCCACGGAAGAATGGAGGAAATAAATGTATGTTAAGTAGGGATTTGGATCATCACTCTATGCATATGGGTCATTGATTATAGCATGTTTCCGTACTCCTCCAATAATTGATTGTTCTTACAATGTGGTTGAGGATTATTTTTATAATTAATCCTTTAAAACACACACCCATGTATCATTATTTTTTCTTCTTGTCAACACTTACATAACATGTAAATTAATTTTACATCATGTAATCTCTTAATTCTCTGCTGTCATGAATTTCTGTGTAACTCTTCAAAAAACATATCTTGAAAATTATAACATCATCTGATTACAGTAAAAAATTGGTAAATATATTTCACAGTGTGTAAACTAAATGTCTTTTTTAAAGTGACAACTTATTTTGTAAACCCATAACTTTTAAATATATTACACAGTGTGTAACTATTATGATCTAGTTTTCCTACTCTTATTTTTATTCAAAATTCCATTTTGCACATTTTATATAAAAAAATATCCTCTTTTCATTCATTTATCAAATATAATCTATACACTACCATAAAACTGAAAACAAGTCAATCAATTCCAAAATTGGCGAGATTATTCATTAAAGTGCACAAATTAATACATTAAAGTACTCTAAAATATATACATGAAATAAAGCTATCATATATTGATAATTAATAATATTAATATATAAGTAATTAATATTTAATATAAAAAATTTAATGTAAGGATATAATATTTAATATGTTTTATTTATTAATATCATTATTGTTGTAAATTAATTATTAAAAAATTAATTTTTTATTTAAATAATTAATTTGATATCTATCTGTGTGTGTGTGTAATTAATGTGGAATAGATTAAAAATTATATTTAACATATATCATTAATTATAATTCTATAAAATAATAAATGTAATTACATTTAAAATATTACTTCTATATATTTATTGTTTTTTGAATGTAACAATCATCATTAAAAATACATTGTTAAAGTATTCAGTGATTGTTGATCTTGATATGATCAACCAATTCATACTTGATGTTATATATTCTAATTACTCCTTATAAGGTTTACATTGTTTATAATTATTGAATTTTATTTCTTCATTGAGGACCTATATGTCTTCCATCTCTCTATGAATGTAAGGGGAACCGTGTCAATGGTAAAATATAATGTATTTCAAACCACATGAATAGATCATGTTCATGTGAGTCTAAGTATAATAAATGTAGGCTCCACATGAGACATTGAAGTATGATGTTATATTTTTACACCATAACTTAATGGTGACTGGTGGATACTGAAAACTATGATTATGGGGGATCTAAAAGATATCCAGTAGGTTTTGGTTGGTTTATCAATTACTGATTAACAAATCCACAAATATTGTATCAAGATCAATTCACTATTATTAAATTATAATTTGAAAAATGATATTAATTAAATGATTTTATTGTGATATATATATATATATATATATAATGTTTTACTAAATTTTATTTTTTAGGTGATCTTTTTTTTGTCCATATACTGTAATGGTGAAATAATTTATAATGATTTTTGTTTTAGCTATATTTTCCCACCTGTAAAAGTGAGTATTATTAATGACCATGTCAAATTTATAGAAGTTCATTTAAAGAGTTAGGGTCTCATAATAGTGAGGGTTGATCATGTAATTACATTAGTCATATATCAACATCATCAATATATTGATCATCGAAAACACTCTACATAATCGAAGCTCGATGATAAGGATTGGGTGGAAACATCATTTTTATTCAGGAAACAATGCAGTAGTTGTATAATATATTTATATGTAGATATTTATTTTTTTATGAGGTGAAAACTACTACTACAGAACCATGTTATGGTTCATATACTGAAATATTCCATTTATAACATTATTATTCAATGTCTACTCATATAACTATAGTAATAAAAACTAATTATAAATTACATTATCAAAATTTAGAGAGAATTTATGATACATACCTATTGATAATCTTGGTGTAGAAAATGAGAATTTATCTAGTGGAGATGTTTTTAATTACTTTAGTGGAGATTTTTTGGATGGGGAAGATGCAATAAATAAACCATCTAATGTTCGTTTGACTTATATGATTGTACAGGTGATTGGTAACCACCATTATTTATTGAATTCATTAAGGGTGGGAATTTCAACAACACATGAGTTTGATTAGGGTTTCATTACCACAATTACAAAATTCCCTAAAAATATCAGTAACACATCTACCTCAAATGATAACACCATATATTATGGGGAAGAGTTTGAAAATAAATCTAACACCCCAATATTTTATGATTTATTTTTTCAAATGAGTTAAATAACTTTTATATTTATTGTCACATGAATAACTAAATTAGAATTTCATTACATGTAACACTAAGTATATGTTCTGTTACACACAATACCCTATTTGGACAGTGTTACAAAAAATACTATGTTTACCATATGTTACAGGCAATACTTTGATTAAACAAAACATGACATATTATGAAAATATTATTATATGATTGTTATCACCTAGTCATTGGAATGGAATTTATGAATATGATTAATGAAATTATGTAAATATGGTTTAAACATTTTTATATGAAAATTATTTGGTAACCAGTTAATTATAAATAATTGTAAAAACAATTTTAAAATAATGATATTCCTTTACTGAATAAACTATTTTTATTTACACTAGAAACCATTTTCTCAATTAATTAAACAAACAATTTTGATGAATTATTTAAATTAAATGTATATATTATATATTCAATCAACTGTGTAAAACTCATATTATGTGTTCTATAGATAAGAGATTTGAATATATTCAATTATACGTATAAAATGATGTATTTTTCTAAAAGGCCATTTAACCCGTATTAATGGAATAACAATTTTAAAACTCAATTTGGAAAAAATTTTACATAAATTTTTTCAAAATTAATATGATTTATGTAATATTATCATCAAAATTATCTTTGGGTGAATTTTTTATTTTCCTAACAAATACATTTTTTATGAATAATGGAGAAACTGAATTTTAATTGAAAACTTCATTTTTGTTTTATTTATATATTTTAATTATTTTTTCATATCTTAAAAAAGTATAAATATTTTAATTATAAATACATTAATCCAAAATAGTTCATTTGAATCATTTTCTTTTTGAAATTTTATTTAAAAACCTTTTACTGTTTTTGACAATTTCTCTTTAAAAACAAGATTTCTCATCGTGTATGTGAGAATAATTTTTCATTAATTATTAATAATTTTGTGAATTAATTTATAAAGAAGTAAGCATATTTTAATTGTAATAATTTATAATTTCTAATAAGTCCAACTAATATTTTTAAAGAAAACGATTAGAGAAAAGACAATTAATCACAACTATTAAAAAAACGAGTTTACCAAAGGACGAACCATTAAATTCAAGGTGAAAATTTCTTAGAAACATGTCCAAATTCATTTTAATGGACATATTTAAATATTAACTATTCATGGATATAATTGTTTTCATTATTTTATCCTTTTAATTATATAAAAACATGGTCACATATAACATCTTTTTAAAAATGCCATGTGTGTCCAATCCCCCAAATATAAAATCATATGCCAATTCCACACTTATCCACACATCTCAAGCCATTTGGATTAGCCAAACCCTTCCAAATTGACTACCAATCCTCCATTCTCTCATCATATAATCCATTCATTGGGCATAAATCCAATGAGGATGTTTTTTTTGGGGCGAACCAAAAAAGATACCCAAAGAAGAGGTAACGTTCATCAATGATTATTTTTGTTTTATTTCATCTTAAAACATCTTAAATTATTGTAATATAATGATTATGTAATACCCTTGGTAACTTCCAATTATTATATGTTTATATTTTAAGGATACAACATAAAACCACACACACATCAATCAAATTGTCTATAAAATCATTATTCGTTTGTACGGTGGACTACCGCCTTGGGAACAGATGTTGTTCTTTTTCAATTGCAACCATTAATGTTTTGGCGTAATGATGGAAATTGAAACATTCTCAATCGTGTAACCCAGAACAATTACTAGATCTAGTGTGTCAAATACCTTCAATCACGCCTCCCCATATTCTAGAGTATTCTTTCTAGTAGTGAGGTATAAGGGTGTGTTCGTGAGGAGTCTATGCCCTAATGTCATAATATGACACAGTTATAGAAATTATATATATTATTATAAGAATAAGATAAATAAATAATAGAATATTTATCATCTAGAATATTGTAATAAATAATCAAGGAAAAAGAAAACCTCATATACAAAATGATATGTCATGTCAAGTCTCTACACATCAAGAAAATGGGTATTCAAGCATCCAATAAAATACATATGTAAAAATACCAAAAAAGTAACTATTTATGAAATGTATCATAATCCTATAATAGTCTCATTCTCTAATACTCCATAGATTATAAAAAATCTAGCATTTTAATGTGGTTTCTTTCCCCAGTCACAACCTACATCCATGACGTCTGTTTGGGAACCCAAAGGTAGTCTGAATAGAGAGAGAGTTAAAACTAATTACTCCACCACTATTGGGGTATATAACAAATCAATTCTATCTGATACAATTAAAATTAGTTTGTATTATATAAAAGGTAGAAAATTAAATAATTTATGTTCCCATGGAATATGTGACAATATCATGTGTTACTATCCAACAGAATAAGGCTCACTACAAACAATAGTTGGGCTCCCAAAACATGGATAAGAGTAAAAGAAATACAGAAGTGTAATGTGGTCTAGCCTACCCACTGGCGTAAAGTACCTATACAATGTTTATCTAAAAATTATATAGAATTCATCCATCATGTCTGCACTATAGAACCATGTTTATAATCTCCATCACATCCACTCAATATAAGTAAGTGTATAAAGTCCATCACAGCCACATCAACAATCCAGTATATAACATTCACCATGACCACATTGTATAAGTAAATTCATTAACAATGTCCATTACTATTAATCAGAAGATTCATATCGTGAAGGGATGGATCTATGTTACTGAATACAAAGGCATATAGGACATGTTCTAGGACCATCTCAATGGAAAATTAGTAATGATTTCGGTGGGGTCCAAAGAGCATATCAATAGACCATGTCCAATTAAATATCTAGAAATCCGTATCTAAGGGGTAGGAATGCTCTAGGAATCATACATAATCAGGAACCATGGAAGAAATTGATTCAAGCCCTCCAATACCACAAATAAGATCCCAAGAAGAAATATTTTATTAATCTAATGGAATCAATTACTAAGGAATACCAACTGAGGAATCAAATATCATTATCCTGTCATTATATAATTTCATTCGAGATTCACAAGAATTTTCATTACATAAGTTTACCCACACATTTATAGAATTATTCTAAAATCCTTTTCAAAAATTAAATTAAACATCTATCATGATATAACTCAGAAATTTAGAGAAAACATCACATGATCATCCAATTAAATTCAATTGAATTTTATAAAATAGATTACCCTAACAGGGAGAGGAAACACACACCCCATGGGTTGAATAAGTATATGGAAAATACAATGGCACACAACTTGGGTGGCCTGGGTTTGATAAATAACCACCAATAAACTGAAAGATGGTAATGGACATCCCTAATAGGTTCTAATTCATTCAATTCATTTATTTAATAAATTGTTTCAAGAATTGCCAAAAATTTTAATATTTGACAAAACTATGGATTGTTTTTAAATAGAAAACACATATGATATATTGTATATACCACCTAAAACAGGAATGCAGTAGATAAATAATCAAGTATGGATCTCTAATTGTGTTCATATTTAGAAAAACACATAATGGGTAATAATATTGAAAAGAATTTATATTTTATCATAACAAAATAATGCAATCATTACCCATTAAAATAAATAATTGAATATGTTAAATATGGAACTCACATGAAAAAATCCAATGAGACCGATGGCGTTCTAATCTGAGTTAGGATAAAGAAAATGTTACAAAATATATGATTTTAGATTCAATGCATTCTCTCAAACACGAGGTTTTATAAAATGGAGAAAAATAGAAATCAGGTTTAGGGTTTAATATATCTGAAATTAGAAATGATAATACCCCCACTTTTAACTAGGTCTCATTTTTTCGTCACATGGTTGGATATACCGGGTGCCACCCATGTTCCCATCATTTATTCCAGGGAAACCACACATGGTTTCATGTTCACGGTTGGAATAACCATGTGTATCTCGCACAACAAAAAAACAACAGATCCCATTAAAAAGAATGTGCATATGGTTTCATGGTTTCATCAAATTCTGAAACCTCTTTCACCCCACTATCCAGGCCAGACATGATAAGAGTAATTGAGTAACCTTTCATACACAGTTTCTACTAACTATGTGGCCTAACATACTTTTATTAAAATGATTCTAGAAATTGAACAAGCCTTAAACACTATCAATTCGCAAATTACATCGAAGGGTTCTCACATTAGGCTCTAATCAGGAACATAATCCAAATTATTATATTGTCACTTCAATAAAACATTGGATCTTAAAGTCAACCCCTTTGATGAAATTCCTCCCTGAATTTATCTTCATGGGTGGTCAATAATCACCGCAGCATAACTCTAGCCACTGAGCATGTACATCAGGCTCCTCCTCCTATGACTTATCTTATAAAAATTCATTCTATAATATCACCAAATGTAGTGGAACTGTTCGGCCTCAATGAACCTTTATACACCTACCAATGAAAGAAACAGAATTCTATTAAAATAAAATATCTACCTATATATCAAACTCATCCGTTTGTAACATATGATATGCTTCTTAGTGAAAAAAGCACAGCTGAGATACAAGAATGATTTTGTTTATGGAATGGTACCTTTTATGAAACTAATTACTGATAGTCAAGGTGCCCAAATACCTTAGAAATACAAAGCATCCTGACATTTCATAATTAAAAATTAACCTATCCCCTAGTTCATTAGTGTACCATCCTCTGTGAGATATGTAAAAATACATAACCCCTGACCTTAAACTACTGATGTCATTGATGACAATCAAAAAAATATTGTTGTCGATGCCATGCTATATCCATCCATTTTCTAATCAACTTGACAGACTCAAAAGCATCATACATGAGATACAATATTTGTAAAGCTACATCACATGCCTCAAACCAGTATATGTGTTATTAGCATGGCCTATATTAAAAAAATTTGTTTCCATCTATATATTTTCATCATAAATATTTTTTTAGTCGAACATAACTAAGGTAATAAGTCTCTCCGAAGTGCCTCCCAAATCTAGGATGCATGATGGAATAATGTCCTCAATCTCTTGAATCATGTACTTTTATTAGCCATTAGTCGACGAGTGGTAAACTATTCTAAAAAGACCATTTTTAACCAAATACCGTTGGAAATATCTAAAAAAAATAGTTAAATTGGACATCATAATATAATACCACGATATAAAGAACCACCTAAAGTCATACTATATCATGGATATACAATCTCCCAAATTCATATGATGAGAAGGTCTCATTGATTGTAAATATGTTAGAAAACATATTTCTCGAACCAAAAAAAAAACCCATAGAACATCACTAACCTAAGGGGGCCTCAGAATAATCATCACAAAATATATCATTACATCATCTCATTTCTACTAAAAATGGTTATCTACTGTAAAATCCATGTTGGTATCTAATGTTATGCATTAACCTTCTAACTGCAGGAACATTAATCAACAAAAACTATATTTCACACATTTCATCTCTAACCAACAACACCGCTATTGTAAATCACAATACATCATGGTAATTCCCTGATACGTTGACCAAATGTTTGCATGAAACCCCTAAGTCATCTCCTCACGTATCTCTGAAGGATTTCTAAGTGACCATGAATATATAGGATTTCATCATTTCCCACAGTCCAACCAAGAGGTACGTTCTAACCTGCCACACACTACCCTTGGACTTGTCCCTCATAATCTGATAACTACCTCATCCTCACTCTATTCATAAGGTTAGAGCTTATAGCTAGGGATGAAATAAAATCATACCTCTAGTTGTTCTACAATTACAAGAGCATTTCAAAAAACCAATTGATATGCTTCCAATCACCACTAACTTCATAAAATATATCAATCTTATCCCTTATACACAGTGTGTCAGAAACTGCATTTCCACATCCAGACATATGGACAACTGTGAAGTTGAATGTATACTCAAACCACCTTCACTACATTAAATTCAAATTACATTGAGTAAATATATATACTTGAGTATTTTTTGGCCAATGTAATCCAAAAAATGTTGTCTCATTAAATAATGTTTCCAAATCTACAAATCTTGAACAACTGTATCTAACTTGAGATCATGAATTAGCTAATTCCTCTTTTGTGGCATCAACTGATGAGACTCATACAACATGACTCTAACTCCTTGCATCAGAACTACACCATTCCTGACACCTGACGCACCATAATACACACTGTAACTCTAGTATGAATCTTGTAGATTTAGGAAATACACTGAATTTAGTCTACCATTAATCACCTAAATTTCCTTCTCACATGTATCTAACCACAAAAAATTCACACCCATAATAGTCAATCCTAAGAGATGTGTTTTTATGTTAAATACATCCTGTAGAAAATTCATGTAATATGAACCTCACAACAAAAAACTATGTATATCAAATATGTTCTTGGGTTTCAACTCATAAACATCATCTCTCCCCACCAATGGATAAACTGATACTCTAGTTTATGAGATAATATAAACATGGAAGTTAATCTTATCCATCCAAAAGTGGAACTTTTGGAGCTTATCATTAATCTTATTCTATCTTAGTGTATTCAAAACATTTGTCAAGTTGTTTTTCCTGGTCTTATCGATTGAATGAATACCCCAAGATTTAATCCGTTAATACCAAAATAAAATAATCTATATATGTATGGAAAACTCAATACATCAGTGCCATGAATCCTACTAGAATATTTGTGAGACCGAATGGAATAACCAAATTCTCATATAAACAATAGCTATAAAAAAATGTTATACAAGATATTTATTCTCATCAAACAGACACATGTTGATAACCTAATCTCAAATAAATTTTTGTGAAAACTCAAACTCCACGAAGCAGATAATGGGGTTCGTATATCTATAGAAAATTATACTTATCCTTAACCATTAACCAGTTAAATTTCCAATAATCCACCCATTGACTCAGTCTTCTGAACATACTTTTCACAAAATGGTCCTATGAATCCATTAGATAAGTTCTAGGATGTATTGATGCATTTTCCTTCAAGTCCTCTAGCTGCCTCTTGAACTCCTGAAACTCCATATTAGCCATCATACAGTTCCTGTAACTATATCGATAGAGAATTCCACCACTCTATGGAGGTAAACCATAAATTTCATATATTAAGACATCAATGAAATGACCAAACATTATCGGGAAATATATCTGATGTGATCCCTCATCATTTGGATAAAAATTATGAATTAGGGTTGTCATTCTATGAATCCCACAAAGCTTTGTTCAAGATCTAACATCTTGAACATCCTATTCTACCTTGTGAATCAAAAATCCACCCTCTAGTGATGTGATGGTCACCCTCTATTGATAGAAATATGCAAAGTAATTATAAAAATCATTCTAAGTCATCCTTAGTATAACATCCAACCATGTAATATTGTGGAAAAAATATTTCATATGATGTGAATCCAACTAATGTTAAGGGGGAAATCCATATACTAGCATACACCATATGTTCAAATCCCCAAAATAGTATCAATGGTCATAAGACCACTTGAAAAATGATCAACAAGCCCTATGCTATCCCACACATATATAGATATGAAACTATGTAATATAGCTATATAAAAATGAGAAAATATAGGATTAGAGATGACTAAGATGTTACCTCTCATGATAGATGGGATGACACATTTCTCCTTAGGGGCAGGTAGTATAGAATATATCTAGCCTGAGGAAAACCCCTTTTATTCAACCTCACTAATCACTGTAGTCCCATTCTATTTTGTTTGAACAACTGGTGCTCGGGTACCTCAGCTTGATCGACCGATTCTACCCTAGCTCCAAACCTGACATAGAGTTATGAAACCCATTTCGGAATATTTATTTGAAGTTAATTCACACCCACAATAAATTAGAGGGTAGGTTCATCAAAAAAAATGTGCATTCACCATCATATAGAAGGCATGACACTCAAATAGGTCTTGATCATACTGATAACATATATTTCCCTATCCCCAACATTGGTGACCAAAGAAAACACTACCAGCACTCCCAACCTAGATGATATATACCACATGAGAGATCTCCAAATAAAACTTTATTCTACAAGATGTTGAAATAATAGGTCGAGAGGCTAAAATTACCTATTTTTTCACACCAAACATCGCTTATGTTACACACTATAATAAGAGTATGATTTGTTATCATAGTATTGTATTTTGCCATGAACATGTTGAACAGAGATCAAAGACATGTATGAGACCATCTTCAAATCATATTTCATTTGGTATCTAATCAGAACGATATATCAGTGAAAAATTATGAATCTCTATAAAGAATTTAGAATATTCCATAACATTCAACGTTCCCTTCTCTATCTGCATAAAATCAAAAGACCACTCTTCCCTCAGAGTCTTGAGAAAAAATAATTTGAAAAACATATATCATAAATCACCCCAATCCATATATCGCATCTTTCTATCCTTGTTCAAAACATATCACCAATTCTTTTCTAATCCATGAAGCTAATAAGTTATGATCTAAACTCACCTCTTAGGAGGTATCTCTAGCTACTTGAAATTAAAAAATGTATGATCAATCAACAACTCATAATCCTGTGGACCGAAATGAGGCATCCATTTAACTCATACCATAATAAGTTCTAGTTTGTACAACAAATGATTTATGATTGAATGATCCATAATTACCTGTTTAGGGTTTCTACATTAACCTAGGTATGAAAACACTATTTTTTTATTAGAGTAAATCTATGTACCAAACATGTTTTTCAAAACACTATAAAAACAACTAGAACACATTCATATCATACAAGGCACATTCAAATAGTAATGTTGTCATAAAATACATCCTATATGAAATGTAAAAATGAAAGCCATGTGAATCCAAACTAGTTCCGGAAATGATGAAGGAGATACATACACCCATATCATCACTAAATAATAAAATAAGTCCTCAATCATATCAATGGTAACATCACTAATCTAGTGCATCACACAAGAGTGGAATCATATCAACTATAATAGAAAAAATCTAGATAATTATTTTACATTCAATATAATATTGGTATTTCCTATACATGGGTCAGTTACTCCAGCGCATAGCTTATTAACAAAATATTATTTCTTTATAATCATTCCTTATTACCTCAAAATAGTAATTCAAATAGAATTGAAAACCTTTATGATACCACTTCGTAACATCTGGACCTGTATACCACTAAACAGTGCCCCGAGCTGGTGGGTCACATGGACTGAAAAACACATCCCTATATACCCATTGATGTTTTCTAGAAGCATGGTCCTAGGGTGTGTTAATGGGGATATTTTTCCCTCATGTCACAGTATAACATAGTGGTATCAATCATACATATCAATTGACAAAGCATATAAATAACTAACAGTAGATGAAATATCTAATAGAGTATAATATATAGATATAATGTAAAAGAAACCTCATCCAAAAAAATGTTATGTTAGTCATGTCTCTACAAACTATTAAAATAGGTATACAAGAATCTAGTTCAATGAATGTATAAAAATTATGAAAATTACAAAATGGAATTGCCTCTGACTTGCATCCCAAGGCTATCTATCATTGGTGCTCCCTGAAATCTAAACATAACACAAATCATGTATCATACTATGAGAGTTTTCCCTAATCCCTACCTTCATCTATGAAGATTGACTGGATACCCAATTATGTCCCAAAAAATATGTGAGATAACTCTCAGTTTCCCAAAACCAGTGGTATCCATAACAAATCCTGTATGTGTGTTATTAGAAGAAACGGTGTGTAGTATATCACTAATATAAAAGGACCAAATATAATGTTCCATAGGAATATGTGACAATATAAATAGATACTTTGAATCCAAATAAAGGATCCCTAAAAACAAAAGTCAGGCTCCCAATAGAAGGGATGTAGTAACAGAAATACACATATGTAATATTGTACAGTCAACCCACTATACTCAAATACCCATACCAAGGCTATCAATAAAGTATAGAAAAAGCATCCATCCTGACCACATTGTATAACAAAGTGTTTAATATCCATAAAATACATGATTTATAAACAAGTATATAACATTCATAACTAACACTCCATATAATCTAGTATATAACATTCACCATGACTACATCATAGAATCAGAGTAATCCACAATGGTTTCACTATGTAATCAAATATACTAACGAAAAAGAATTGGATCCAAGTTATAGAAGACTATGACACTTATGTCGAGCACTAGTAGAATCTCAATGGAACCTCAATATAGAATTGGGTTGGGTAAATTGATCATGCAAACAGACCATGTCTAATTAGAGCCCAAAAAAGCTGGATCCAAGGTGTAGTAAGGCATAAGGAATCCTACAGAATCTTGACCTAAAGAGTAAAGAGTTATAAACCAACCCCTACAAAAATATTATCCCAAAACGAAACATCCCTATAATTTAATAGAAATTATAAATATGTTATACCAACTAAGGAATCCACTATAATTATCTCTTCATATTATAATTTCATACATTATTAATAGGAATTTATATTTCAGGAGTTTTCCAAATCATTTCCATAATATCTCTAAAAAGCTTTTATAAATTTAAACAATTATCATCATTTTATCACATATAAAAGGAGTAAAACCATATCATAATAATTTAATTTAAATCAATATTTGTTTTGAAAAAAATATATCTTCCTAGCTAAGTGGGTACACATTAACTGCACGGTTGGAATAACCATATGAAAAATACAAATTAACACCCATATGTTTACTAGGATGGGGAAACGATGTCATAAATTTAAAGGGATCTAGTGGACAATCCTAAAAAGATTCAATTCATTTATTTCATTTATTTAATATGTTTTTATGGAATCTAAAAAATGTAAAATGTGTAGAAAAACAATGAAATGTTAATAAAAAACTAAATTGTATAGGAAAAGGTATAGACCACCTTCCAAAGGTCAATCGTAGGGCACTCATCTAGTATCATGATATGAAAAAGTCCAGATTGAGATAAAAATGATGAACAAATAATAATCTATAAAATAAGGGATAATATGAAACACCAAAATAGTGTAACTAATAATGAGAAAAACAATGAATGACACAAGATGAATGAAGAACTCACCGGCTTGGATCTACAAAGAATGAAAACAATCGAATCTGAGTCCAAATAAATAAACGTGGTCAAAATATATAAATTAAGATTTAAAGGGATCTCCCATCCAAGAGGTTCTATTCAATTAAGGAAAAAAGACAAGGGTATTAGGTTTTAATATTTTTTAAGGGATAAATGGTCATTTCTCTACTTTTAATTAGGACATAAGGTTTGGCTGCACAGTTAGACAAACCATGCAATAATTGTGAATCATTTACTATCTCAAGGGGAACCTCAAATGGTTTCATGTACATAATTTTAAAAAAAATATTCACAAAAAATGAAACAACTTCAATTAAAAACATTCATTCTCCCCAAACAGGTGTTCTCCTAGGGTTTCATGGATTCCTTAAATCATGCGACCTCATGCACCCCACTGTCCTTGCCTTACACGGATATAGTAGCCATTCAAACTTCCCCACATGTGTTCTACCACCATTGAATCATAAAATAATTTAAAAAGAGGTGCGTTTTGGCACTGAATATTCACCATACATCATGGATACACCCATGACCACAATGCATACTCATTTTTGGTCATAAACACGCATTTAAACTGAGTAACAAAAGAAATGCATACCTCAAGAAAACATAGAATTTTAGATAAATTCAATTTGTATATTATATATGTGATACATATGAATTTTTTTATAAATTTATTAAATTATATACCACACATTGTTTCATTATTTCCATTTTTGGGAATATGATAAAGTTATTCATTTTTACAGTGGACTACAACCTCCCGAAGTAATGTGACACATTTATGCTATACAATAAATATATTATGGATGAGATTAATAAAACAATATGATATATATATCATAAAAATTATTTTAGATTTATAATATATCATATACTTTCCATTATTTCAATTGTAATAAAAAATGAATTTATTTTTCATGCGTATGCAGAACCTAACTTCTCTACAAATAGTGTATTTCATTTTCTGTTAAAATATTTTAAAGATTACTATATATATAATTAATATATATAATGTTTATATAATTTTTATCATTATAGATATTATGAAATCTTGATTAAATAATTATAACAAAAAATGTAATAAACTAAAACTTATAAGAAAAATCAATGTTGTTATTACCTGAAAAATGAATTTTCCATGGTATTGTTAACAAACGTGTAAGAAAAGGACATAATATAATCATATATCATATGATATATATGAATTTTTATTTTTAAGACATGTATAAGAATATTTTATTTAATATACAAGAGGTTTGACCATGTCTTAAGGATGTCGAGACTTATGGTAAGTGATTCGTCTAACTTTTTTATTCTATTAAACACACGTCGTGTTCACCACCAATTTAGTTATGTGGTTTGTATACCTCACATTAATGTATATTATTTTATTAATTCATAAATCTAATAGTTTTTATACATCCAGTTTAGGAGTTCTCCTTCATGTGGTTTCAGTTCAAAATTTAACAAATCCATAAGTGATTTATGTCTCATATTTTACTTTTCTGAGACACATGTTATATTCAACACTGCTTTCTTCTATATGGCATATATACATTCGATGAAGGTACATTATTATTATTATAAGAATAATTTTTTTAATTTACACATCCATTTTATGGTATATCTATTATATGGATATGGTTTCATTGATACCAAAGCATTAAGGGAATTCTTTTCTCAATTTTCCTTCATTGCGACACGTGTTACATTATGCACCAATATTATTTTACAAATTGTATATACATACCCTTTGAGATGTTATATCGTGATTATACATATTTTAATAATATTTTATGCTTTATTTATGGTTATAATTTCAGGGAGATTATGATACAATGTTACCAAAGTCATAATGATTTAATGTTACATTCTCATCATTTATCAAGATTTTTTATGATTATTCTTCCATTTGATGGAATCATATTATCCAAATATAAAAAATTCCCATATATTTACTCTCCATTATCTATTCATGATATATTCATTTAATGGTACAAATTATTCACTCATTAGTGGCTCAGATAATTAATAAAACGTTTTTATGAAAATTTGGCTTTATTTCGTTCATTTGTCGAAAATCTATTTTATTCCAACACCAATTTTTCAAAAAATGTTTCCAAAAATGTTATAAATGATATTTTAATAACATGTTCAAGGGAAAGTATTTTAAAAATATATTATTATTCAAAAATATCGAATTTATTTTTAAATATTTTTTATAAATTTTCAATGTTACTTTAAATAGAAAATGATTTCAATATTTTTTATGATTTAAAATATATTTTCAAAGATGAAAGGATAGGTTCCCCAAAAAATGGTTAAATTATCTATAAAGATTATTTTACATATTAGATGAAATCTATTGGTCTTTCTATTACTTATTAGGTATTGGATCTAAGGATATAATTCTTATTCATTCTCTGAATGGTATATGTTTTGATGGAATAATGTTTATAAAAACCATTTCTATTTCATCAGTTATATCATGATAAAATAATTATGTAACATGCTTATTTTAATAGTGGTATTCTATTATTAAATGATTAAGAGACCTGTTTATTTACCAAATTCTATGATATGATTAAATGTTTATGATAACCATTTCCATTCATGGGTTATGATATAATGAATGTTTACGATCTTATGAAACACATATGTATGATTTCATTATGTGACGGGGAGACCTATATCTCCATATAATGGATTGGGTAAATATTTATATATCATGTGATAGAAATGGTTTGAATGAGGAGTTATATAAGTTTTGTATTATAGGGATGGAACAACAAGTGGTACTAGTTCAGTAATATAATTTTTGAATGGAGAATGTACCTGGTTCAATAATGGAATTTGTATGATATTATGACATTAGATGTGAGACCATTTCAATATATTAGGGTACATCGATGGTGATCCCATTCCAAAATATGAGGGTACATGGATGGTCAACCCATGAATGAAATGGTGGGTACATGGGTGGTCATACGAAGACTAAAAAAGGTACACATGTTATTATCCTAATACTTAAATGTTATGAATGCCTTGGTATTTAGTGTTGATACAAGAAATTATATGGTTGTTAATACGCCAAAAATATATTTTTTTTGCAATTCTATGATCCCATAGAAAATTTTATTATATTCACATATTATTATTTTCATATGAAAAAAAAATTATTCCATGACTCATGATTATGATATTTGATATGTAGGTTATGGATTTCAAATGTTGTCCATATGTTCGCATACACTTATGTTCATTTTATGCTAACATATCTTCATTATTTACCATTAATAAGTGTTAGATCTGAAAATTTATTATGATTCAATTACCTTGGTTATGAAGAAATGTAGGAGTACTAAAGGGGAATATCTTTTTTTGAAACATTGAAGAATTTCACCATACTAGAAGATTATGTTCCATGTTACCAAAGGTAGTAAATTATTATGGTCATTGGGCTTGTTATTGTGTAATCAAATGAAAATTTTCCAAAAATGATAGAATATAGAAGAATATTTATTATGGGACACTATAGATGGTATCAGTCCCTTGTTGTGATATCCATTGGAAATTGGGATGAAAAAAAATTTAGAGAGATCCCTAGGAATATTTATAAGGGTTAGTCTAGGGATGTCTCTAAAAATAATTTTAAGGATGAGTTAATGTGTAGAATGTTTTCAAGAATTTTGTTAAAGGATTGATATAGTAGTTACTATGAAATTTCATTTTTTTCTGAACAATATATTTGGATGTGTCTCTAGAATAGATGTACATAGATAGAAAAATCCCCAAAACACAATGATAAGCCGGACTCCTTGGGAACTACTACCTGACAATGGGCCTTGCTGCACACCTTGATTGAATATCTTAAGGGATATACTTTGGAAATTGAATTACTCATTAAAAACCATCATGATGGATTAAAATAGTTTTTAAAAATGAATAAACTATGATAAAACTAATGTTCCATATATTCAAAATATGGTGTTATGATTTAGGCATCGTATAAATAATTTTTCATGATTATGTTGTTTTGTACTATGATTATTGTTGATCACACTATGATTTCTCATTTTAGTCAATGGTCTGAACCTGAAAAAACTAGGTTAATAATTAATGTGAGAAACGATTAATTGATTAGAAGACATGTAGTATAATGATTCAGGTGAAAGATATTTTTCTCAATCAGTCTTGTTAGAACATGATTAACAACACGAACCTTTAAAAATTATTATACAAACTAAATAAGATAATGATATAGTTCAATATGAGTTTGGGTAATGGATACCATGGATTAAATAATATTCAATTTCTTATATGCCCAAATTTTTAAAAGAAACGTCAATTAAATTATTTGAATGGAATTGGGAGGTGATTAAAATGTAGAAGAGAATGTCATGAATAACAATAATGTAAAAAAAGTGATTAATGTTATAATAAATGAAATAGTCCTGAATATGATGCAAACTAATTCACCACCAATGATCTAGAGTTTCTAGTGTATGTCGATTGGGAATAATGTGAATCAATTTCATAAAGAGAAAGCATATGAAGAGAATCTACATGGTCATAGGAGTTTTTATTTTTCAGTTCATAATAAAGAGATTATGAATGAAATATTAAAAGAGCAGGGTATTAAGGAATAATATCATGAATTCCACTTAATATTTTGATTTGGATGTGTTCTGATTGATGTATTTTTGTTGTGGAATTCAAGAATTATGAAATATATTAGGATGGATCAGTATATATTTTCATTATTTATTTGAATGAATATGTTTTATGATACTAATCAAAATAAAAATTGATTTAATAGGGAGGTTTTATTTTATAGAAAAGACCTGATTTATGGGAGGTAACCCTTAATATGTCGCTAATGTTGAGAAAACAGTTTTTAGTTAAGATAATGTGATTTAAGATATGAATAATGTAAATTGGATTGTTCTGAATAATTTGGATGATATTTATGATTTATAGAAAAAGTGGTTTATTCTATCCAATATTTTATTTATATAATTTTTTGATTTATGGAATAAAACGAATAATATGTATTTTATGTATGTAATGAAGGTTAATTTATGCGTTCAATGAGATTTTATTGAAATTAATTATATTACCATGATTAATGATAATACATTATTAAGGTATTCAAAATTTGGGTGTGTAATAATCAAGTTCTAATTTATGAAATATGGAGGACAAATGCTTATAGGATTTCAAGAAATTTAAAGACATTCATTCTAAGGTTTTAGATTAGATATTTTTAGACTGGGATTAAGTGTCAAAAAATTATGAAACTGTACACGTTAAACATTGAATTTGATTGTATAGATAAAATTATAATTTCTTTATATGAATATTAATTCATATTGGATAACCTATACTCATTGTATTATTTTGATGATAACCATAGATAAAAGTAATGACTTATCATTATACCTATATATTATGATTCATTAGTGTTTTAGTGATAAAAATTTACCCATCATTTTTAGTAGTATGATATGAAGTGTAAATTGATCAAGGATCAACTAAAAGGTGAGATTGGGAATTTGAAATGGAATGAAATCACTTAATTATATCTTATTGTAAAAATTATTTAAATTTATGTAGTGGATTCTGAAATTTAATGTTTTCTTCTAATAATAATTTTTTTATAATATCAATTAACTTTTCAATGCCTATTGGTTTTATGTTGTTATGATACCTAATCTTCTCAACATCACCAACATTATGGTGATCGCTGAACTTTGTCATGATTTCCAATTTTCTTCGATGTCAAAATCATAACATCCTATATATTTCTCTCTATGTGTAAACCTGGTGATGAGTTACATTGGGTAATATTAATATTTTCAACATTACTTTTTAATGGAATTTTTAAAATTCATTTTTATGTGTTCAGTTTCTATGAAATAAACAAAAATTAAAGGGTTAAACATTTGATGACCGATACAAATATAGTGTGTAAAATTCATTTTGGGGTATATATTAATATCCTATGATTTTAGGAATTTTCATCCATTTATTTTAATGTTTGAAATATTAATATTAAAATAAAAATTATTTTTTATTTCCATATAAGTAACATTATTTTTAGATTTTATTACATGAAATAATATGTTTTCATTTCGTTACCTATAAAACTGTGATTAGCTTGTATTACATGTTACACCGAGTTTAAGTGATAGCAAACATATTATTATATATTATAATATGATAATAATCATATATCAATTAAATTGGAAGGTATTAATAAGATAGCATAAATTATTAAAATATTATTTACACATGTTTGTATAATGAATTATTTGTTATCCAAATTAATTATTAATGATTGTTAGATCTATTTTAAAATAAATAAATTCATATTCTAACAATATTATTATTTATACGAACAAACATGTTTCATATCAATAAATTAAACAAAATTGTTTTTATGAATTGTTTTAATGAAATTTATATTTTATACATTCAATCAACTATTTGAAATTCATATTATGTGTTCTCTATATAAGATAATATAACAAATCCCTAAAATTATGTATTTTATTTAAGGTGGTTATAGATCATTTTATTGGATCACTTATTTTAAAACAAAGTTTTGAATCTTTAATAAATTATTTTTTGAAAAATGAACAGAATTTATGAAATAATAATTTTAAAATTATCTTATGGTAGATTTTGTGGATTTTTTGAAAAGGATTCTTTTTTTATAAATAGTGAAAAAAAATTCAATTTTAATTAAAAACTAATTTTTTGTAACAAATGATTATTTAGTTAATTTATATATTAAAATTTTATATAGTATAATTATTTCAATAATTAAAATAATAATCATATTTTGATACTTTAAATCAATTCTATATTTAAATTGGATATAGAAACCGTATAGAATTTTTAATATTTTCACTTTTAAAATCAATTTTCTCATCATGAATGTGAGATTAATATTAAGTTAATTTTGACCATTTATGTGAATTTATTTTGAAAAAACTGATTACATATTTTTAATATGAATAATTTATAGATTATAATAATTCCATCAAAAAATTTTACGCAAATCATTAGTTAAAACAATAAAAATTAATCACGATGATTAAGAGAAAAATAAGTTTACGATGGGACTAAAAATTAAAGTTTAGTGGAAGATGACCTCGTAACTTCTCCAAAACACATTTATGGACATATTTATTCATTAAAACATCATTTATATATATATTTCTGAATTATTTAATGATTTTTAGCTATAAACATGGGTACACCTAACTTCTTTTCAAAAATGTAAAATGTCTCCTCCCTCCACTTGTATAAGGCCTTTCTCTCTCCCCACTTCGTAAAAACTATCATGTAATTTGGATAAACCAAAAACTAAATAAATTACATTAAAAAATTTCTATTATAATCCTATAATCCTCAATTTTAGAATAAAACACACCTTGGAATCTATGTGGTGCAAACCAAAATGAGATAACTGAAGAAAAGGTAACATTCATAAATAAACATTTTTCTTTTATTTGATCATTAAACCACATAAATTATTATTATATCATGATTATATAGTAACCTTTGTTTCTTAAATATAAATTTATTTTTTTAGCACAAGTGTATGACAAATAATCACACACACTTCCATCAAATGGGTCAAAAAATCATCGTCTATGTGTACGAAGGACATCCACCTCATGAACCGATCTCATTCGTTTTTATATCACCACCTTTAAAGGATGGTTATAATGATGGATGTGATATTAATATATTTTATATATGATATTATATATTTTATTATGATTTTGTAATTTTTATATCAATCATACCTTCATGTTTTCCATTTTGTGTGAATATTATTGCATCATTCGTGAGTACGGCGGACTACCTCCTCGCGAAGCAATGTGATTATTTCATGAAATACCTAGAATATATTAAAATTGATTTTAAGAAACATATATTATATATATAATATATAAAATATTTCTAAATTAAAATGTATCAAATGATTTTCATTCATTCAATGTGAAATGAAAATGAAAACAATATTAATGCATGCGAAGATCATACCATCTCCATGAACGGTGTATCTCATTTCATATTTCTATATTTTAAATATTATTATAAATACATATATAATATATATATGATATTTATATCATTTTTTCATCATTTATATTTTTATATATTTATTATTTTAAATATAAACAAAAATATATCAAATAAAAACATATTAGAAAGTCAATGTGGATATTACATAAAAACTGATTTTAACATGGTATTGTTAAAAAAATTAATAAAAGGTAAAAATAAATTCCTATATTGTTTTATATAATTGAATATGGTTCATTAATAAATATATATATATATATAAATCTTATATTTATTTTACATGAGGTTTTAATATTTACAAATGAATTAAATTCTTAAGGTATGGGATTCGTGTCTTTTTTTTACTTTTGTGAGACACATGCCATTTTCACTACATATTCAATTTATTTGGTGTGTATATTGAGCATGATGGTCTATAATGATGTTTATAATTGAAAATATTTGTATTTAAACATCCATATTATAATTTCACTTCCATGGGGTTTACGGTTGAAAAATTTACAAATATGTAAGGGATTTATGTCAAACTTTTTACTTTTGTGAGACACATGAAATATTCAGCACCTATTTATTTTATGTGGTGTGTATAATTACCATTAATGTACTTGAATAATCTTACAATGATTTTTTTGGTATTTAAATATCCATTTTAGGATCTTTCTTTCCTAGTGTTATGGTTTTAATTTTACCAATGTTGTAGGGGGATTTTTTCTCAAAATTTTTTCTTTGAGACACATTTTATGTTAGTTACCTATATTAGTTTATTATAAGTTATAATAAACCATTACAATTTTATATCAAAAGTTGCATAATTTTAATTCTATTTTAATATACATATAACGTTAATCATTCTTGGGGATTATGATTCGAGGTTACCAAATTAGTAATGATTTATTGTTACAACTGCATCATTTATCTAAATTCATGATGATTTTTCTTCCATTGATGAAATATTATTATCCACATATCAATAATTATTATTGTTTTTATATAATAAAGTTATTCATAATATCATCAATAAATGAAACCATTTTTCCCCCTTTTTTACTTAACATAACTAATAATTTTTTATGAAAATTTAGATTTATTTCAATCTTAGATTGGAAATCTATTTTATTCCAAAATCACAATTTTAAAACAAATTTATAAAATGATATTATATGATCATTTAATATCATTTTCTAGGAAAATGATTTTTAAAATATTATATGTCTAAAAAATTGTTTTAAATTATTATGAATTATTCCTTTATACGATTTCAATGTTGTTTTCAAAAGAAACTGTTTTGAAAATGATTTATATTTTAAAAATAATTTTTAAAAGTAGTACGATTATTTTACCAAAAACATTTTAAATGATCATTACAAATTATTTTCCATCTATGATGGAATATTTTGATTTTAACAAATTCTAATTGTGTATATGATTCAAGTATACCACTTATATCCTTTATCATAATGGTTCATGTTTTGATGGTATAATATTTATGTAACTAATATCTCTTCCATTTGTTAGTGAATGATAAAAGTCATATGAAACCGACTTCTTTTCATGTGTTATTATATGAATAATTAATTATGAAACCTATCTATTTTTTAATAGTTATGATAGAATGAAATTTTTATTATTCTCATTTCATGTAAAGGTTTTTGATAAGAACAATGTTTATGATCATGTTGTACACATATTTTTGATTTCATTATGTTTTGGGTGGGGTGTATATATCTCTCCAATGAATTAGGTAAATATTTATATATCCTGAGATAGATAATAATTGAGTGGGTAGTGAAATTTGGTTAGTAATATAGGTCTAGAACTGTATGTAAACTTGGAACTGTAATACAGTTCACTAAAGTACATTGTTCACTGTTTTGGCCATATAAGTTATAACAAAACTGAATACAAGGGTACATGGGTGGTCATCTAATTCCCAACGATGATGTTACATGGGTGATTAGCCTAAGCCCTAACAAGAGGGTACACTATTGTCATCCCATACATAAAGAAGGTACAAGTGTTGTTAGCCTAAGCCTATCATGTTATGAATGTCCTAGTGGGTATCTCTGAAAGATGATTTTATATGAATATATTTATGCCCAAAATATAGTTTTTATACCAGTGTTTTGGTCCCATGGATCCTTTCTTTAGTTTCCCTTACAATTCATTTCATACGAACATCCATTTTTTCCATTACTCATAATTCTGATATTTGATATGTAGGTTGTGGTTTACAAAATTTATCTTCATGTTCTCAATCCCTTACATTCTTGTAATTCTTACATACAAATTGTATTTACCCATAATAAACATCTAAGCTCACCGTTTAATTTTTTTCCATCATCATGTTATGATGAAATCTTTTTTGTATGTCAACTAAAGGGGAATATATTTGTTGCAAACAAGTAAAATACATCCCCAAACTAAAATATTGTTTTCTAAATTTGCAATGTCACTAAAATATTACAGTCCTCAGCCATGTATTTATGTAATTTATAGAATATTAATCTAAAAATTATGTAATATCCAGGTATGTTAATCTTGGGTCACAATACATAAAGTGTATTGAATATTTTATTAGTAAATAAAACCTAGATATGAATTTTTAAATTATGGTAAATGAATATGAAAAGGGAAAATAACTCAATTGATGTGAAAAATGGTTTTGAATCTAAAATAAACATTAGATTAATATGTTATAATATTATTCATGTAAGAAGACAATAAAGATGGAAGGCCCACATATTTGTGTGCACCGAGTCCTATCAGATGATCATTTTTTAGTAGATGAATAATTTATGTCGACTATTATTATTAAGATGATAAGAACATGGAATCATGTTTCTATATGAATCATCCAATAATGAGTGTAAAAATTATTAAAATACATGATATCATATAGAAAATCGTGAATGAATCAATAGATAAAAAGATTAAAAGTGTACTATAAATGTGTTGGATAGTATATAGTTTTATAGTAACTAATATGATCGTTGTCTCTCAAAAATCAAGTAATTTATCATCTCTAAGTCATTGAATATGTATCCCATGAAAATTTGGATGATCCTAAAATGGTGAATTTCTATAAGTTATTCTGGGCATTCGGGTTATGCATCACTACATTAATTTATTCAAAATAATTCATTCAGTTTGATGGAAATTTTCTTTATGTAAAGTGTACATGTGTATTACTCATTTCAGTCTCAAAGGATGATAATCATTCCACTCAAACACTTTTATTTTTCATTATTAAAAAGGAGAACTTGAATTCAGGGAGTTGGTTCTTGGCATGTATTCACATGAATTTTCTGAAAATTCAATAATTTTTTATGATATATTATCGTCATCGAGTGATTATATAGGTTATTAATAGTGATAGGTTTTCATAGAAAGAACATAATTATTATCAATAATATATTATCATACATTTTTCAATTAATTTCCTGAAGCATTTTAAATATTTGGTAACACAGCATTTGATTATCAAATTAGGTATATTTCTTTAAATTAATTTCTATTTGAATAATTTTTTTTCTTTTAAATGAACGTATATCAATTTCATTCCGTTTATGAACAAAAATAGGGGAAATTAGATGATTGTATTTGAGTAATAAAAAAGGTATAATAAATATGTGAATCACTATATGATGTGCATTTCAAATGAAAATGGTCATTTTTATATAACGATGGAAAATTATACGGCCATATTGACACTATGATTGGATAGTGTATAAATGATGTATTCAATAGTGTTTGTAATCTTAAATTCATTGGATTATTAAAAGATACATTTTATCAATCAATTTAGTACTTTTAAAACAATATTAATTGGATTAAAAGGGGATGAAATTTTCTCACAACATGACATTGATAATATATTACAAGAAACATCATCAATTCATGTTTAAATCATTGAGTAGTGGATGGATTGGGGACATGTTACTTTTTCCACGTTGATGCGAAGTCTACGCAGATCTGGGGATTGATCCGTGCAGCACCGTCCTCATTGGTTCCCCACGTCTGAACACTGACGAATTGGAGGAATCAGGAAAGAACTTCCATGAAGAGGTCGATTCATGAGGAGTTTGGAATTGTGAGGCCCCGACCGTGATATTTCGAGGTGTTTGTGTGTTCTAACTGAGATTGGTCCGTGAATCATCTGCAGCGAAGGGCTGAGGCGCTAGTTGTGCAAAATTTCTGGTTCGTGAAATTTCTGGTTCACAATGTGAGTTTGGCAAGAGGCCGATTCTATGAACACCTGTTGCGAAGGTCATAGGTTTTGCATGTTCGTACGATGGTTGGTCCGCGATGTTCTTACCATGAGGCTCTAAGGTGTCGTTTCCCATGAAGTCCTGAGATGTGGTGAAGTCATGGAGGCCTACCGTGATGAGTAGCTCTGCGAAGACAGGGGAGGCGCGCGATGCGGGTCTCATCTGTGACCAATTTTTTTGGTTGTTTTGTTTGCAATGGCTCGGGGGGCTGTCCTAGGTGGGCCGACTTCGTATGGGTATAAGAAATGTTATCTGGTCCAGAGACCTTGTTGTTGGACTGGGTCATTTGAAGCAAGGGTGGTTTGGGATCCGCAAGAGAGTCGGCCCTTTAAGTGGAGTCTGCACTCATCATTTGACTTGTGCTATGATGCCGACTTAGTTAATATGTGGAAGGGGTTGTCCCTAACAAACAATGAAAAAGTGTAAATCGAGGCACCGAGAAATAAAGACCCACTCTTGGAAAAACACATGTCCCTGCTTGTTGATGGACTGTTTGTTGAATGCATTTTAGTTAATCAGGGGCCTCTCAAAAACACCCTCCAGTCCATCTAGAATCATGATACAGGGGTGGCTATTTGAGTGGGGGGGACTAATCAAATCATCTTTGAGTTTTTTAATGAGGGAGATAGGGACAAAATCTTGCATGGTAGACCGTGGTCCATCGATAATAAACTCCACTTTATTGAGGAATTCAAAGTGGGAGATGATATCCAGCGAGTGAATTTAACCCACTCCCCGTCTGGATACGAGTTAAAAGAATTCCATTTCATGCTAGAACATATCACATAATGAGGGAAATCAGGGATAGTCTTGGCCACTTTATTGAATGGGACGACTCAGACCCAATACAATGGGGCCCCGAGGTTCGGATCAAGGTAGAAATTGAGGTGTCAGAGCCTCTGATGAGGGGAATGTTCCTGAAAATCGATGACTCCAACACCTAGATATCATTTAAATTTGAGAAAATCCGACTCATATGCTTTTTTTGTGGTCATCTGGGCCACTAGAAAAGAACATGTACCTTAAATCCTATGAGGGTATCAGGTGACATCACCATATAATATGGCCCATGGCTCCGTGAAAAATTTAATAAATATGCTTTCATCCCTGAGACAGAAAAACAAAAGGACCGTGACTGTCTCGCGTTGGAAAATACCAGTCAGGTGGAACCTACACAGGCACAAGCCATTATGCTAGGTGCTCTGGATTTCTCCAACGCTGACTATACCACTCAGAGAGAAGCTGGATTTAATCCTAACTACTTGAAGGACAAAACTCTACCATCCAAAACATAGACGATTAGGAAAAAAGAACCACCAATTCAATGCTCAATGCTAATGTAGATGCACTTTGAGCCAACAAATCGGGATCCAGATCCACAATCGTCTGTAACTGATAAAACACCAGCAGTGTCCCATGGAATGTCTGGAACTCCAATGTTGGGCCCAATCACCTGTCAAACGTAGAAAAGGGTGCAAAGATTGAGGAAGTGATGGTCACACGGATGTCCCTACCCTGGGGCCAGGAAACGACAAACTGAAACATGCCAATCAAAGAGGAATCCCACTAAAGGATGGAAAATGACAAGTGAAAAAACGAGTCTCCAGGAACCAAATGTGGTGGCATGTTAGACCCAACCCCACCTAGAGCAATGATTTTGTTATGTTGGAACTGCCGTGGGCTTGGAAACCCATGAATGGTTTGCATGCTTCAATGCAATTGCGGTCAAATTCGCCCCGATATAGTTTTCATGTACAAAACCATACTGGAAAACAAGGACACCAATGGTATTTCTCTGAAGTGTGGCTTCCAAGGATGCTTTCCGGTGCCTATACAAGGCCATTCTGGGGGCCTCTGTCTCCTCCGGAAGGGAAATTTTGACTTTAAAATTTTATATTTCTCCCTGCACCACGTGGCTGCGACTATTCTAATGGACTTTAACCCACAATTGAATTTTGTAGGATTCTATGGCTAGCCATCCCATTCTGATAAGGGGAAGTTGTGGGATCTTCATTGCGTGTTGCGACATGATTTACCAAGACCTATTCTTTTTGAAGGTTATATCATTGAGATCATGTTCCATAAGGAAATGATCGGTTAGAGATTTTGACACTCAGTCTCGATGTCTAACTTCAATGAAACGGTCACTAAGAAGGCCTGGATGATCTGGGATTCACATGTAATCCTTTTACATGGTTTTGTGGCTTTACTGAAGGTACACGAATCACCGAGCCTCTTGATAGATTCTTGGGTTTTACTGATTTGATCAATCTATTCATCATGTTTCATGTTGGACACATGGCCCTTAACTGTTTGTATTACTGAAAAATTCTGATTGACTGTTTGCATGGTGAATGAAGTTGACAACTCAGGAGACTCTTTATGTTTGAGAGATTCTAGTAAAAATACCAGGAATGCGAAGAGGTGGTCTGATCAAGTTGTAAGAGTTCCCAGGAAGATGTTGTCCTCAATCTCTAACAGGTTGCTTCCAGTCTGACATATTTGAGCCACAATAAATTCCACCAACCTGATAGGAATTGTGATTCCCTTGAACAGAAATTGCACTACTTACTCAGGAAACCCCCATCCAATGGAATCATCACTAGGATATGTGCCACTCAAAGAGTTCTGGACGGGGCCCTTCGTGTTATGGAATGATTTTGGGCTTTGCAGGTGTTTGACATCAATTTTAATGTGGGACATGCTAATACAAGATATTTCCACCTGAAAGCATCAGTTAGGCACTGCAAAAACTCTATCAGAAGCCTCTCACAACTTAATGGAAGCAATGATTCTGACACTTTCGGAATTCACGAAGCATTGGTAGGCTATTTATAGAACCACTTCTCTATAGGGACTCCTTTCATATCTATTGGAGAGGATGAATGCATCGACCTGTGATCTCTGAGGAGAACAACAGGTAGCTTACAAAAGATGTGACAAATGATGAGATACATCATGCATTGAAACATATCCAAACCACTAGGGCCCCAGGACCGGATGGTTTTCATGCCGTTTATTAAAGAGTACTGGGACTTTATATGTGTTGACATCTCCAAAATGATAGAAAAAATCTGGGTGGGGAATAAAAGCATTTCTGTCATCAATGAAATGGTCCCTGTCCTCATCCCCAAAATCATGAAGCATAAGGTGATATCTGATTTCAGACCTATTGACATCTGCAATGTCTGTTATATGATCTTCACAAAAATTATTTTTCAATCGGTTTTGTCCTTTGTTTCATGATATTGTTACCAAAAACCAGAGTGCCTTCGTGGCCAAGCAGCTGATTACTGATAATGCAATTGTGTCCGATGAAGTGTGCCACTCTATGAAAACACGCTCCACTATGAAAATAGGAACCATGGATTGGAAACTAGATATGTACAAAGCCTATGATAAAGTGGAATGACAATTCCATATAACTGTGATGCTAAGAATGGGCTTCTGCACTAAATGGATAGAAATTGTCATGCACTGCATCTCGACCATCACTTTCAGAATCATGATCAATGGGGAGATCCCCAAGAACATTCACCACAACTCGAGGCCTATGTGAGGGATATCCTATCTCCCCTTTTCACTTCATTTAGGTGGATGATGTTTTCTATAACCTTATTTACAGGACTGCATCCTCTAAGTCTATTCATGGTGAAAAGGTCTACAGTGAGATTCCACAAGTACCACATCTATTCTTCAAGGATGATTGCCTCCTTTTCTCCAAAGCAACTATTAATGAATGTCGGGTGATCAGAAAAGCAATCCTTCAATATGAGCTAGTTTCTAGACTGACTGTTAATCACAGAAAATCATAAATCTCATTCAACGCAGGGGTACCTCCTACCAAGAGAGTTGATCATTGTGCATCTACAGGAATCTTTCTGGTCGATAAACACTAGAAGAATCTTGGACTCCTTACATTGATTGGCCAGTCCAAAAAATAAATCATTTCAACTCTAGTGGACATGATTGATAAAAAATTCAAGGCTAGACCCCAAAAATCATCTCCCAAGAGGGCAAAGGACCCCTCATTAAATATGGAATTTAGTCTATCCCTAGCTACTTCATGTTGATGTTTATGCTCCCAGTGACCATCATCAATCTGAATCATTCACATACTGCCATCTTCTGGTGGGGTAAAAATGATGGAAGTAATCGACCCCACTGGTTGGCCTGGGAGAAACTCTACAAACCCAAGTCAGAGGGAGGGATGGGATTCCAAAAATGTCTTCTATTCAATGACGCACTGTTGTCCAAGAAACGATGGCAGCTTCTTAACTATCCATCATCATTATGTGTGTGGATACATCATGCCAAGTACCTTCCCCACATGTACTTCTGTGGTTCCTTTCTTGGCCCTCACCGTAGCTTTCACTGGAGAAGTATTTGAGAGGCCCGAAATCTCCATGAAAAATGACCGATGTAGAGGATTGTAAAAGGATCATCTGTCAACAGCGGGATAAATCCTTGGATTTTTGATAAAGATAGTTTGTGGGATACCCCCCTGCCTAGCCCGATCATGAAGATGCCACTGTCAACTACCTCTTTTTAGACCAGGTCCCGGGATGGATTTTGAAAAAGATCCAGGAATGGTTTAATGAAAGATACATAAGAATAAATCTGAGCATACCTTGGGTCCTTAATGCAGGCCTTGACCATACTTTTTGGATCAATGATTCTTCTGGAGAGTACAGGGTGAGATCCAGGTACAGTCTTGCTCTTGGAATTCACTCTCGTGACCTTGATGAGGGAGCATGGAAAGCACATTGGAAGATTAATGTCCCCCAAAAAATACGCCAATTTCAGTGGCAGGTGTGCATGGGAACACTCCGTACCATGAGCCTCCTTGTTTACTAACATATGGACAGCACTGAATCCTACCCTTTTCTGCCCAAATATTTATGAAACTCATTTCCACGCAATCATTCACTGTGCAGGAGCCAAGGATATTTTGAATAAATGGGGCTCGACTTCGGATTCTTCACTGGACACTGCCTCTGACCTCCACGATATTCTTATGCACTCATGAAACTCTCATTAATCGGCTAATGCAAGATCTCATTGCACCCAGGACTGGATCATTTGAGTTCGGCATAATGATTCGGTTTTCCACCATGTTCATCAGCCTCCTAAGTTCTGGATTGAATGTGCCACTTCATGGATTGAGGGATTGAAGGACGGCAAAGGACACATTATGCTAGGTTTTCCCCCCTCCTGTAACCCTCATTGGACTCCCCCAAATAAAGGGAGTCTTAAGAATAACATGGACGCTTCTCTCTCCGAGGATGGTACTATTGCGCTCGGCCTTCGGGCTCGAAATCATCTAGGGCAGATCATTGCAGCCAAATATGATCCACATCATTCCTTCTGGGAACCTGCAGTTGCTGAGGCCTATGAAATTCTTGCAGGGATGATGCTTGCTGTGCAACGTGGATGGGCTGATCTCATCTTCAAGTCTGACTACCTTTATGTTATCAATACTATTAACCACAATGACACCGGACATCTAGCATTTGGCTTCATCATCAGCAGAATCTGCTCATTGTGCCAAGGCTTCTCTAGCTGCACATTCTCCTTTACCACAAGGGAAGTAAACAATTCCTCCCATCAGCTGGCAGCCTCAGGCCCCTTCGATGTCAACCAAATATGGTTGAACAATTTCTCCTCTTGGCTCTTCTTATATTTAGCTGGTGATATTCATCATTATTATTATCTTTCCTTCTTTTCAAAAAAAGGTTGGGAGTCACATTACGGTAATAATTATAATAGAAATATATTTAGAGTTAATTAAATTAATACAAGTAATTACTAATTGATGAATAAATTATATAATTAAAAGAAAAAAATACTCATTACATTAATAATATAGTTTTTAATTTTTATTATAATAATATATATTATTCATTACATTGAAAAAATTGTTTATATATTTATTATTTTTTATTATATTATATGTTTGGGGTAGAATTAAAATCATACAAACGTAACTTTCTCATGTGTTTTTGAATTGTACAGCTATTTTAGACAGATTCAAAATATGGGTGAATTTGAATATTATAAGATTATGTTTACTGATTGGTTAGAAGCCATGGAATTTGGAGAATCTAGTTCAATGACTCATATAAGCATAGGGTTACAATGACTAGAAATTTATTCTACTAGGTTGAGGATATTTTCATGTCATGTTTCCTTTAGATGAACTGAATCATCATGTGAGGGGATTTGGGTATATCCCATGATGCCTGGTATAATTTTTATCAATAATGAGACTATAACATTATACCATTTAGAAATATTAATATTAAATCACGCATCTGGATTAGAATTGTTGGCTTGAAATTTATTTTTTGTATTTCAAGATTTATTTTGGACATTGTTTACACTATTGAAATCCCAATTATTATATATAATGAAACTGAAAAATTCAACATTGGTCATTAGGGAGGATTTCTTTTAGAGGTTGATTTGAGTTGTATTCTTGTTAATAAGGTGCTTTTAACCGCACTTGATTATAATATTAGCCTTAAAATAAAATATTAGAGGATTTATTATTTTGTATATTCTTGTAAAAACATCACTCATATTGAAGAATATTGTATAATAAATGTATTTTTAAGACATTTATCTATAAATGGGAATGGTGAATGATATTGTAAATGAAATGTGTATAATCTAAATATACATGGAACTGGTGTTTAGGAAGATGGATTTAAAAGGGACTCTGAAGTCCATGAGTAGGGGAATGAAACTTTAAATATTATTGTTCAGGGGTAGAATGTTTCTCAACTTGGGATTCTAGTCATGGTGGCTAGAAAGGAAGTAGAAACTATTCATTCTGCATCTGTTTAGGATAATTAAGATACTAGTGTGGGATGATCTTTATAGGAGAGGATTTAGGATTATCTATGGCAGACATGAATGTCTACTTAGGTAGGTTGATTTAGATAATAAGTCTTGGTTGAGTATGTTGATTTATCCATTCAACATATATAGCCTTAAGTTGAATCTATGTGAACAAATATTGGGTTCTTGTGTTCATATCAAAAATAGATATCGGTACCTACTATATATATAAAATAGAGAACTTGTTCGATTATTTTTTGTCATCATATTACTATTTAGAATCTAGGAGGTGTAGGTTATACATAGGGGGTACATGGAACTTCTCTTAGAGAATATGAATCTGAAAAATATTGTGAAACTGATTGATATGAAAATGTTATCTTCAAGGCAATTTTTGACTTTCTTAAAGTCACCCAAGACGTCTTTATAACATAAATGTTGCATGAAAATTTGGATAATGTGAATGATAAAACTCATATTATAAGGGATGAGGATGAATATAATACTCTGGTGTTAGAATTCCAAGATAATGATGATTAGTAATTATGGTAAATGGATAAGATGATGATAGATATTATACGTGAAGGTAAATTGAAGATAGAGGAAATTTCATCCTTTAAAAGAGAATTTTTTGGAATTCTAGGGAAGGAACACGCTCCCAAAAATCAATATGGAAAATTCAATTACACTAGGAAAAAAATATTTATAGGCAGTTTATGTATAACCATGAATGATGGGAATGGCTCAGATAAAGTGTGTATACTTATTATAAATCCTACCTCCTTTTAATCCCTTAATGTTCATGGGGATGGTAACAGTAGTGTTCGACCCACTAACTCATTGTATTATAGTTCCCTCTTATGGAAGAGTGTAGTCCATGTCATGGATTCATAAAATCCTCAAAGGGGTGATGTTTCCAAATAATTATTGAAAGATAATACATTTTAGTAGGATATAATCAATAATTGCATGAAGGATGATATTGAGGATTCAAGTAGCTCAAATAGCTCTTGTCATCATGTGATGACTTTTAGAAGAAGTCGAGATATTATTATTCAAGGTGGTAGTTATGGTTGAATTAATTGGGGGTGCATCACAATTAGAGCTTTAATTCTCAGGATGAGATTAAGAAAAAAATCTTTGCCTGTGACTATTTTATGGTGTATGTCTATATCTAATGAGGTTAGTATTTCACTGTCTAATTCCATCCTATCTATTTTTGTTTTCATATTTTTCATTAATAATGTTGATCAGACCCGATCTCTTTTCAATATTTGAAATTAATTATCGAGTATTTTCCAATAATAAATAATTTAATTATTAATTAATAATTATATTATCTAATAATTTATTAAAGAAAAATATATTAACAATTAATAACAATATATAAATTAGTATTTCCTAAAAGATTTTATTATTTAATAAATTAATTATAAATTATTAATTATAAAAAAAATTACTAATATTTTGAATTAATTATTAATAATAATGAAATAATATTTTATGTTATAAATAATATCAAATATATTATCTATTTATAACTTATATTTATTATGTTATTAATGAATTATAATAATATATATACTATCTAATTAATTATTTATTAGTTATTATATAATTGTTTTATTAATTAATCATTACTATTTATTTTATTATTTACCAGTTTCATTATATCTATTATTAATTAATTAATACATATATATAACTAAAAAAGATAAAATATATATTAAATGATTAAAAAAATTAAAAATGAGGTTTCAACCACGTTCAAACCTCCTATGAAGAAAATGAACTTGAAGCATGAACATGGTTAATTCTTCCCCTCGGGTTTTTGGTAATTTGAGTATTTTCATTTGTGGGACCATAAGAGTATTAGAGACTACCATTTGGTGGTCTCTAAAGGGTGTAATAGTGATTTATAAATTGTACTAACTAACACTGAAACAAAAACTAATTTGATAGTTCTCGCCTTAATATTTTCTTCTTCTACTTACATTTTTAACACATCTCCACCACCACCACTCCTTCCCTCATCATCCCCAACACACATCAGCAAACTCTAAACCACCACCCCCACACCCAACATAATTCGAGTATGCCTCTAGTAACCCTCCTATATCCCCTAAGCACAACATAAAAACCCCAACTTATCCAAGCACTCCCCGAATACAATTCATCTTCCACAGCGTGTGAGGGAAAGCTTTTAGAGAACCCCCAAAATCTCAACTATTTATCGTGCATCTACAATCACATCCAGCAACAAAAATAAGAGGTTTTGAGTGATTACTTTTACATGTTTCCAAACAGAATTTGATAAAGGCTTTAGAAACCGATACTAAAGAAACCATAATTCACAATTCAAGAAATGGACCTCAGAGAGACAAAAAGAACTGAAATTAGACATGCCTATTAAATAGTGTGACCTTTAACAACACTTTATATTTACAGTAATAATGGTGGAATTTCGTTTTTCTTTTTCTACAACATATAATTTCCATAACAGCTATTGGAAATCTATATCCCAAAAATATCCCTAAAGATAACATATTATAATAAAAAACTATATTGTAATACATATATTTCATAAAATCAGATTGGACTACAAATATTACATTGCACCATAATTTCAATTCAAAATTTACATTACAATATTTCATTGAAAATATATAAATTGCTTTGTATTTATAATTGATAAACAAAAACTGACACCAAATACTAAAAAACAAAACTCTTATATAAGGATTTTTTCAAGGACTAACCTGTTCACAAAAGTGTGTCACTACAATAACACCAATTAATATTTTAGTAATAGTAAAAATGAAAATAAATTATAATTTTAATGTTATATAAGCCACATATGATAATATATAATGTCAATTACTCCATATAATAATGATATTATTAGTTTTTAATTATACTAATTACATAAACAGTAGTTAACAATTTTATCATTAATTACTAATATTTTAATTACTTATTAATTATATTATTATTATTAATTATATTAAATAATAATTTTTTATTGTTATGTATTTTTATAATGAATTAAATTTCTTAAAATGGACGAGGTGCTACCAAAATTATTACAGATGAAAAATTATAAAACAAGAAAATGAGTATAAATGAAAGGAGCTGTTTTAGAAAATTTGAGCTCGTATACTTCGTCTTAGATTTTTGACACATTTTTTAAAGTAAAATGACACTTAAAATGAGAAAAACGCACTTTGAGACATACAAAACACATCATGTGTCAGAATACCATTCAATAATTTCTTCAAATAAAAAATGCAGTATTGGTAATTTTTTAAATATATCAAGACAATACGATCTCATTTTTCTTGTTCTGTCCACGTCAGCTATGTTTTATAGCAAAATGAAACTTTTAATATAAGCACACATGTTTTGGGGCATGATAGGTACATCATGTTTTTGACTGACATGCAGTCAATTCGTACACATCATAAATGAATTATGAATCATTTTCCGAAAGTATCGTAACAATCTGATCCCATTTTCTCATTTTTTTCTACGTGAACCACATTTTAGACTAAAATTATAGTTTTTACTTTAATCATGCTCTAGGAGACCAATTTAGAACCTTGTGTGTCATATTGATTCCTAGTCAATTAACCAAAATAAAAAATAAAAAATAGATAGTTTTTCTAAATTATCATGGCAAATTGAGATCATTTTCCTAAGTTTGTCTTTTAAATGTGTGATTTAGAATAAAATGAAACCTTTTTAAAGTGAAATTACACAATTTTAGTCATACCAAATTCATTGAGTGTATAATTGAGTTGAGATCAACAATTACACATAAAAATTAAATTATACATACATCCATGATATTTGAAAATAAATCAATCACATTTTATTGGTTTTGACAATGTGACGTGCATTATAAAACTAAAATGGCTCATTTAAATTAAAAAAATACACATTTAGTCATACCGTCCACATCGTGTTTTAGATTGATTTGAGTACAATTAATACATGATAAAAATGAATTATGTATCATTTTATAAAATATTCAAGACAATCTATGCTCATTTACTAAATTTTGGCATTGTCAAACATGTTTTAGGGAAAAATTATACCTTTATGTAAAAACACACACATTGAGTCATGTCAAAGAATTCATGTGTTATATTGATGTAAGTTCAATTCCAACACATAAAAAATAAATTAGGGATATTTTTACTAAAATATAATGACAATTTGTTCTCATTTTCGTGGTTTTTTCTATGTGAATCATGTTTTATTAAAAAATGACATCATTTATTATAAACACGCACTTGGAGTCCTATCAAGAATATAATGTGTTGGATTGATGTGAGTACAATTCTTGGAATTAAAAATGTATTATGTATCATTTTTCTATGGTGTCAAGACATTATGGTCATGTTTTCTAGTTTTTGGATTTGTTATGAATTTTTAGAGTAAAATGACACATTTTTATGTTAAAACTCTCACTTTGAATTACACCGTTGTTATTGTGTGTTAGATCGACATATAGTTGATTCATACTCATGAAAAATGATTTATGTACCAACATTGTATTTTTTTTAAAATACGATCGTTTTTTAAAGGTTTTGACCCTATGAAGCATGGTGAAAACTAAAACAATGATTTTGTAATGAAGACATGAAATCTGGGTCATAATAGACAAATTATAATTTAAATTGATGTGTGGTAAATGTCTACATGTCATAAATAAATTATGTTTCATTTTCAAAATGATTAAATACAATCCAAACTTATTTACTTATTTATGGTAATGTGATGAGTTTTTAAAAAAAATATACTTTTAATGCATAAACATATAATTTGAGTTATAATAACCACATCATGTGTTAGATATATGTGTACTTAATTCCTACATATAAAACTGAATTATGGTTCATTTTACAAAAGTATCAAGATAATTATATATATTTTTCTAAATTTTAGAAATTTGATTCATATTTTATTCTAGAATGTCATTTTCAACCTTCATAATTTTAGTTATATAATGTTATCAATAGTTTTTTGTTTATAATTTAGTGAAAATGTTTATAAAAAATTTATAAAATCAGATAGGGTAGGTATTTTAGGGTAATGTCTAGCCTCAATGCTTGTGGTGTCACATATCTTTTCTTGTATTGATTGATGTTCTACTATTGGTTAACTTTGACCCTTTAGCATAAATTGGAATTCCAATCCTGTAACACCCCAAGATTTCATAGAGTGTTTATTCTTCAAAATAAATAAAAAACTTTTACTACCCGCAACACCGAGTTCAAGTGCACCATGACCTACCAAACATGCCATTTAAAAGATGTTATCAATAGTATTAACCAAATTTTGATTTTATATCATCCATATAATTTTAGAATCCATATTATAAGTTTCTTAGACATAATGTAAGAACAAATTCAATTTTTTATGATAAAAGATGTATTTTTCAAATAGTACATTTTACTGACTTTTAAAGGTGAACCCTTTTTAAATCCAATAATTTAAACTTATATATATTCTATTTGACTAAATATATTAATTATTTAGAATAGGGACATCAAAAAATTTTATAATTTAACACCCCAAGCTTCCACGGTACGTTTCCATTAAAATAATGCAATAGCGTGTGTTGTACGCAACCTCGAGTCATAACACACCACAACAAATCAAACAAGCTGTCATGAATAGTAACACCTACTTTTTGAAATTTTATAAATGGTATTTATCAAAATGGACTTAATTTTTGGATTTAGAGTATCAAATTTATCCTAAGGTGAAATTTTGGTATTTTTCGGATAACTTTTATATTTTGATGAATAGTGAAAATTACTAAATTTTAATTTAAAACAACCCTTTTTAATCAAAATAATTTATAGTGATAAATTATGAATTTGAGTGTTTATAAAGCATATTTAAAATATATTTTTACCATTTAATACAATGTTGGTCATTGGAAATAATTTCACAATTAAATTGGACATAAATAAGTGTCAATCTTTTGATAGTTATTATATCATAAAAACACGCTTATTATTTTGACAGCGGGAATTAATTTTAATTTAATTTCTGCCACTTCTATGTTATGAATTTGGAAAAAATAATTCCATATTTCGAATCAGGATGTCCAAATGGTGTGTATAGGTAACTTTTATTTTTACACATTTTGAATAATTAAATCAGTAAATATTTTATTTACCATGGTTAAAGGGTAAATACGGTAAATAAGGGTAACAAAATCATATTATAATAACAATAAATTACACTAAAACGTGTCCTAAACTTATTTTTGGACACATACCCGTCCATGGGAATCCTTGTGTCGATTTTGGGACCCCATGGAGCCCCATGTAGTTGGTAGGGACACTTTATATTAATAAAGTAAAAATGAATACAAAATTCACATAAGCATATATCTTTTAGAAAATCAATTTTTTTATAGGGTTATATATGTTGGATTTTCGATTATAAATATACATTAGGAAACTAAAAAGATTTCCTAAATAATTATAGTTTATTTATAATTTTTATACATCTAATAATTTATATTATATATGACAGAATAATGATGTATTATATACCTCATTAATAAATCATTTAAATAAACAAGATTATAACGATTACAACATTATCCAAAACCTGTACAATTCCTATTGGTTGATTATATTTCTATTATAATTCATCTTATCTTCGACTATAATGATTTTTGGACCCTTAGAAACTGAATATCATTATATTATAAAATAATATTTTCACTCTTTCCTAAAGAGCCCCTCCTCTCCATTATAAAAGGAGACCACTTGTAACCAATTTATCACACATTCGAAGCCTTTTGGTTGGGACAACCCCTACCAAAATACTCTTTAAACATCAATCACTTCATCCTAGAAGCCCTATACTAGTCAGAAGGCCATCATAAAGAGTCCTTTGGATCAAATCAAAAGGAAGAACCCGAAGAACATGCAACGTTTTCACCACCCTCTTTCAAGTTCCTTTTTTCTTCTACTTCCTCTTTGTTTATTATTTCCATTATAAAATAATACCACCCATGTATTATATATAATTTGATGTTATTATAAATATGTCACATCCATATTCAGTATTCTACCCTTCATTTGAATGACATGTCACCATACGTGCGTACGTATGGCTTACCGTCTCCATGTCGTGGTTTAATTGTTATTCAATATCTTATTATTTAGATGGGTATAATTACGACGTGTAATTAAGTTAAATAATAAATATAACATGATAATTCTTCTTTATATATTATATTCCATCCAATTATATATTATTTTAATATCAAAATAATGATATTATCACTCGTGCGTACGTACTGAATACCGTCTCCATGAACGCGATGAGATTCATTCTCCATCGTATCCATTCAAGTCTAATTCTCATTTGATGATTAAAAATAATTTTTAAAGACTTGATATCATTCTGGATATGAATAATAGACATCCCATTCATAAAAATATGGCTCACATAATGAAGAATATAATGGAAAACAAATCTGATAACACCCGAAACGATAATAATACTAAGATATTATTAACAAATAAACGTTAAATGATCATATATGATATCATATTGATGTATATGATTATTGTATAATTTAAAAACAATAATTTAACTACTATACATAAGGTTAAAATACCATCGACAAAGGAAATGTACAAGGTAAGGGTTTACTTCACAATCGCTTCCTTATCCGAGGATGATTATACTTATTTATCAACTGGGACCTCGTTATCATCCACATCCATGTTTCTTAAAATGCTTTTAAAAACATTTTTACAATATAATAGAATATGGGTTAATGTTATTTATACCCTTATACGTTTTTGAAATGAATCTTTTCATCGTTTTCCAAACAAAGTAATTTTTGACCTTTTCGACAAATTGAAGGTAATAATGTTTTTTTAACTTATACGGCGGGTGAAACTATTTTCCACCATTATAACTTCGTCGAAGATTCCCTTATAAGATTATAAGATTATATTCAATTTAAAGGTATTATTTTATAATTATGTTACTTTTTATTGATTTCAAAAAAAATAGATATTTCCTTCAAATAGATTCGATTTCATCTATGTCAACGTCCTTTGATGGATTTTAAAATTAATTGAAGTTGATTTATTATGATATAAAACTTCCATATTGTAATGATGTTTTGTGATATGTTTGACTGTGGATCTATTATTTTTATACCTTTCATGGTATGTAGTTAAAGTATTGACATTTCATATAATAGTTTTAATACAAATGTTTATGATATGTTTAAACCTTTTCATATGAGGAATGTATTGGACTTAGTAAGTGATTGGTGGAGCCCGTTATAGTTCCTCGATGCATCGGTAGGTCTCATGAAACAACTAGACATGGAAATGGCTGAGGCCCTGTCCAAATTTGATTTATGGTTTTGGAAGTGGCCTTAATAATTTTAGACATCTTGGTCGAGGCCTTGACAAAATGTTTCAGAATGTCCGACATTATAGATTCCCTCATTATGAAAATTATATTGATGGTTCATTTGGTAATTCTACTAGTATAATACCCATTATTATGTTTTATTATGGAATTACTTACTCAGCTTATATTCCTACCATAAAAATTTTCAGGTTTATTCTTAGTAAAGGCATGTGGTTTCAAATATTCACCAATCTTTATATTTTTGTCAATTTCTGCTACATTACTTACCCTTTCTGAGCATTTGAGCTCACCCCTTCCTTATGTTTCATTTTCCCAGGATATGAAGAAGTTAGTTATGTGTGACCTGTAGGCATAATCTAGGATGCTTGGATGCTTCTAATGAAATGTATTTCTGTTGTATTTCCCTTCAAGTTGTAATGTTGAACATATGTATGAATTTTGTTTCCAAGTCTACTAAACTAATCGATCATTCGAGACCTGATCTTTCTTGTGATCATGCCAATGTTATGTAATAATGCACCAAATCTGGGTAACTGGGGTCGGGGTGTTACAGTTTGTATCAGAGGAATTTTAGTGAAAACCTTGGAAGCTAGATTTAGATGAACTATGATTAGAGAACCGAGAATTAAGATAGTCTTTAAGGATTAGTATAGAATAACATCCTAGAATTTTGGTAAATTATATATTTTGTGAGTTTTCTAAGCAATAAATCCCTCTCTGGATATGAGCAGGTAGAGGAGGTTGTGACACAGATGTACCTAGGAGTAAAACCAGAAAAAAAAAAGCTTTGAGCTAGACTCGAACGGGAACTCGGGCATGAAAATGGGCTTGCTGCACTCTTGGTTAAGACACTCCCGGGGGATATGCTTAGGATTATTCTCATTTTTCCCTACAAATCATTATGAAGGGTTTATGAGTATATAATTCCTCAATGAAATTTTTTTTATTATGATTTTGGATTATATCCATATATTGTAAAATTTATGTTATGTGTTTTATTATTATGAAATTATGTATTTCGATTCATACACTAATCAAGTTTATACCATTGTTTAGAAATGGCGCCCAGTAGAAGGAATGAGAGTTCCAACAATATACAGGATCCAAAGAGTAAGAAGGATCATATATTTCATGGTCTTAAGCCATAATTTAGTAGGGAAATATTCTCTAACGTATTATCATCATATGAATAAATAGTTTCATGTGTTGATAAGATAAGTAAAGAGTTCTCGAAGTCCTATGGATTCGATGGAAAGCTAGAGAAGAAAAGGATGGAAGAGAGAAAAATGGATAATAAGAAGAGGAAATGAAGAATTTTCCCACATGTTTTAACTATGGGATGAAACACCCAGGAATTTGGCTGAAGGGAATGAGAGTTCATTATAAGTGTGGAGGAAAAGGACACCAAGTACGTGACTGCAAGGGTAAGAAAAAGGTTTCGAATGTACAATGCTTCATCTGGACGAAGATGGGACACTATGAAAACCAATGTCCAAATCATCAGTGTATTCCCCAAATGATGATATTGGATAATAATCAATTTATGACACAACCATGGATGAGGAGGAATGATTAGAGTTATTATGTCGTTATAAATGAATTATGTATTTTGAGTATTGTATCAATGATGTACTTGTTATAATAATAATGTAGTAGATAAGGATTGTACTGCAGTATTATTTCAATAAGGACTTGAGATTGTGTGTTATCAAGAAAAGTGACTCAATTGCAGGTTAATTTATTGCAAAATATATGTTTGAAAGAATGAAAAACCATAAATTAGTTCTGATATTGAGGTTGTGATTTTGGAATAATACATGATTGATTTGGATAAATTATATTGGATATTCTTGACTACCTTGAAACTGATTAATGATTTATATATTCCATCATTTTTGGAGTTTACAACATTTTTGATAGAAGGAGTATATAGATTATTCTATAAGGAATAAGGGATCATTAATGTTATCAATAAGATTTTATTGTAATTCAGGCTGTTGTAGTGTTTTAAAAGGATACATGATGAAGTTGTTCAGATGTTATTACACGGAAAAAAGGATATTCATTGTGTTTACCTTCCTTATAAATTTTGGACTATGAGTTTAAACTGAAGTATTCTGGATAATTCAAGTTTTGGATTTCTTTTTTTGATTGCCATAAAAGGACAACCTGGCAGTCGGGCGGCAACTCGTCACATCCGGCAAGGCCGCAAGACTTGAACCCACAACCGAAGGGCAACAAGGGTGTATCACCTACCACTGACCCACATTATGTCCTGGATTGAATAATGTTGTTTTTTTATGGTTCTGCTAGATGAATTAAAAATTCATTTTTCTTGAACCCTATATGAATATGATAAATAGAATATTATTTGTAAGTTCTATTATCTTTTAGAGTGACAGATGTGTTTATGGTAGAAATTAGTTAAAGGGAATGACTCAACTTGTCAACTATGTATTTTTTTATTCACTTATTCAATGAAGAAATTAATTCTTATACCTTAGTGAAGGGATCTTAAAACAGAAAATGTGTTATCCTAATAGCATATGATTTGTTGAACCGATGGTATTTTATATCATCATAGATTGATGAATTTAAGGCCCTCGATTTTACACTTGTTTGTGACTGATGATCTCAATCACTACCTATAAATATTTATGTTATTTCTTCAATTATATGTCTCTAATTTCCAAAAACATTCTCCTAATCGAGATCATAATTTGGTGGTGACCCTTTCATTTCTCTTTTACCCTTATTTAGACTAAGTTTTATTAACCCAATTTCCAATGTGGGTTTTCCCACAAAGATATTTTCTAATTTCAACAATTTATTTTTAAAAACAATATCAAATTGTGAGGACGCAATTTATTGAAGGAGGGAAGAATGTAACACCCCAAGATTTCATAGTGTGTTACTTCTTCAAAATAAATCAATAACTTTTACTAAACGCAACACCGTGTTAAAGCACACTATGACTTACCGAACAAGCCGTTCAAAAGAGGTTATGAATCATATTAACTGAATATTAAAATTTATTATATCCTTATAATTTTAGAATCCATATCATGAGATTCTTAGACATAATATAGAAAAAAATTCATTTTTTTCAGATAAAAGATGTATTTTTCAAAGAATGCACTTTTACTAAATTTTAAAGGTGAACCCTTTCTAAATAGAAGATTTTAAACATTTATATATTCAATTTGACTAAATAAATTTATTCATTAGAATAGGGACATCAAAAAATATAGAATTTAACACCCAAAACTTCCACGGTATGTTTTACATAGAATAATGCAATAGCGTGTGTTGTACGCAACCTCGAGTCCTAACACACCTCATCAAATCAAACTAGACGTTATGAATAGTAATACATACTTTTTGAAATTTTAAAAAATTTATTTATCAAAATGGACTTCATTTTTGGATTCTGGGTATCAAATTTACATTAATGTGAAATTTTCATAATTTTCAGATAACTTTTATATTTTGATGAATAGTGAAAATTACTAAATTTTAATTTCAAACAACCATTTTTAATCAAAATAATTAATAATGATAAATTATGAATATGAGTGGTTTTAAATTATATTTAGAATATAGTTTTACCATTTAATACAATTTTGGTCATTGAACATAATTTCACAATTAAATCGGATATAAACAAGTGTAAATCTTTTGATAGTTATTATATCTTAAAAACACGCTTATTGTTATGACAGCGGGAATTAATTGTAAATTAATTTCTGCCACTTCTGTGTTTTGAATTTGAAAAAATGGATTCCATATTTGGAATCAGGATGTCCAAATGGTGTGTATTTTTAAATTTTTTTTTACACATTTTGAATAATTATTTCAGCAAATATTTTATTTACCATGGTTAAAGGGTAAATCCGATAAATAAGGGTAACAAAATAATATTATAATAATAATAAATTACACTAAAACGTCTGTTAACATTATTTGTGGACACATACCCAACCATGGGAATCCTTGGGTCGATTGTGGGACCCCATTGAGCCACTTGTAGATGCTAGGGACACATTATATTAATAAAGTTAAAATAAATACAGAAAATTACATAAGCTTATATCTTTTAGAAAAAAAAAATTTTCATAGGGTTATATATGTTGGATTTTCGATTATAAATATTGATTAGAAAGCTAACAAGATTTACTACATAATTATATTTCATTTATATTTTTTTTAAATTTAATGATTTTAATTATATATGACACAATAATGATGCAGTATTTACCTCAATAATTAATCATTTAAATAAATAAGATTATAAAGATTAAAATATTATACAAAACATGTAAAATTCCTATTGGTTGATTATATTTAGACCATGATTCATCTTATCTTAGAAAATAATTATTTTTGGACCATTAGAAACCGAATATAATTATATTATAATATAATAGTTTCACTCTTTCCAAAATAGCCCCTCCTCCCCCTTATAAAAGGAGACCACTTATAACCAATTTATCACACCTTCAAAGCATTTTGGTGCGGCCAAACCCTGCCCAAATACTCTCTCAACATCTCTCCCTTCAATCTAGAAGCCCTAAATTAGTCCTAATTCCAACCTAAGGAGTCATTTTGATCAAATCAAAAGGAAGAACCCGAAGAAGAGGTAACGTTTTCACCACCCTCTTTCAAGTTCCTTTCTACTTCCACTTCATCTTTGTTTATTATTTCAATTATAAAATAATAACTATAGTATCATCAATATAAAATGAAGTTATTATAAATATTTCACAACCATATTCAGTATTGTACCCATCATTTGAATGACATGTCACCATACGTGTGTATGTACGGCTTACCGTCTCCACATCGTGGTGCAATTGTTATTGATTATATTATTATTTAGATGGGGATAATAATGATGTGTAATTAATGTAAATAATAAATAGTACATGATTATGATTCTGTATATATGATATAACATCCAATTATATATTATTTTAATATCAAAAGAATGATATTATAGCTCGTACGTACGTACGGACTACCGTTTCCACGAACGCGTTGAGATTCATTTCCATCGTATCAATTCATGTCTAATTCTCATTATATTATTAAAAATAATGTTTGAAGACTTGATATAATTCTATATATTAATAATAGACATCACATACATAAAAATATTTCTCACATAATGATGAATATAATGGAAAACGAATCTGATAACACCTGAAACGATAATGATACTAAGATATTATTAACAAATATACGTTAAAAGATCTTATATGATATCATATTGATGTATATGATTATGGTATAATTTAATAATAATGTTTTAACTATTATACATGAGATCATCATACCATCGACTAAGGAAATGTACAGGGTAAGGGTTTACTTCACAATCTCTTCCTTATCCGAGGTTGTTTATACTTATTTATCTACCGGGACCTCGTTATAATCCACATCCATGTTTCTTAAAAATGACATTCAAAAAATTTTTACTATTAAATAGAAAATTGGTTAAAGTCATTTATACCCTTACATGTTTTCAAAATAAATCTTTCCGTCTTTTTCTAAATAAGGTACTTTTGGCATTTTTGACAAATTTAATGTAAGAATGTTTTTTTAACTTATACGGCTCATGAGGCTATATTCTGCCATTATAACTTCATTGAAGCTTCCTTTACAAGATTATAAGAATATTTCAATAGTAAATGTATTATTTTATAATTATGTTCCATTTAAATGATTTAAGAAAATAGATATTTCCCTCAAATAGTTTCGATTTCATCTATGTCAACATCCATTGATGGATTTTAAGTTTAATTGGAGTTGATTTATTATGATACAAAACTTCCATATTATAATGATGTTTTGTAATATGTTTGACTGTGGATGTGCTATTTTTATACCATTCATGGGATATAGATAATGTATTTCCATTTCATATAATAGTTTCAATACAAATGTTTATTATATGGTTAAACCTTTTCTTATTCGGAATGTATTGGACTTAGTAATTGATTGGTGGAGCCCGCTATAGCTCCTTGATGCATCAGAAGGTCTAATGAGACAACTAGATGTGGAATTGTCCGAGGCCCTTTCCCAATTTGATTTATGGTTTTGGCCAAGGCCTTAATCATTTTAGATGTATTGGCCGAGGCCTTGACAAAATGTTTCAGAATGTCCGGCATTATATATTGCCTTATTATGAAAATAATATTGATGGTTCATGTAGTAATTCGACTAATAGAATATCCATGATTATGTTTTATTATGTCATTACATACTCATATCATATTCCTGCCATAAATGTTTTCATGTTTATTATTGGTAAAGGCATGTGTTTTTAAATATTCACCATGCTTAATATTTATGTTATTTTCCGATGTATTACTTACCCTTACTGAGCATTTGAGCTCACCCCTTTCTTATGTTTCATTTTCCCAGGATATGAATATATTAGTTATGAGTGACCTACATGCATAATATAAAAGGCTTGGATGCATTTAATGATATATATTTTTGTTGTATTTCACTTCAATTTGTAATGTTGAACATATGTATGAATCTTGTTTCCACGGCTAATAACTAATCGGTCTTTTGAGACTTGATCATTCTTGTGATCATGCCAATGTAATGTAATAATCTACCGAATCTAGGTAACTGGGGTTGGGGAATTACGAAACTAGTCTAAAAATAGTATCTTTTAAAACATATATTTTTGTATGCATTCCATTTATCATCTCAAATATATCTCCTTGCATCTTTGTCTTCTTAAAATAAGATCGATGTGATACTCCAAAACATAGTCCTCTAATGTGGCCATATTGTTTTGGATACTATAAATCTACTAAAAGTTATTATTCATTAGGTATAAGTCATGAATATGTTATGTCAAAATAGTATAAAAATAAAAAATAAAAAAAAATACATTTTAAGGTAATACTTTTATAAATGATAACACAATTCTATTATGAAAAACATAACCATTATTCTCATACTAGATGTGTGTTTTTATCTACTGGTTATCTTTATATATTTTCATGATCGTCCTTCTAGGAATAATTTTGTGATAGAAAAGTGTATTTGGATTATAATTCCTCAATATGTATATAAAAAGGAATATATTTTGTTTCATATCATATAAAACCTTTAATCTATATTTGAATACCTATTTTTTCCTGTTATATTTTCCCCATCCTTGATTTATGGTTTTGGTAAATTTGTTTTAATTCAAGTTACCTATATTCAATTTTCATATATTATTTTATAAATTAACAATTTTGAATCAATGATGGTAAAATAAAATATTTCAAATAAAATATTTTTTTCCATAATATATATAAAATGATTCTTTATCAAGGTGACTATTGATATATTTACTTATTTTATGATTTATAAAGTGTATATACAATGTTGGTGAGAGGAGGATTACATTCCCCTCAGCATCCCTAAGATGCCTCTTTCCCATATGTGTGCATAAGGCACTATGAGCTTTTCCAGTTAACATTAATACAACATTCATTGGAATTTTTTTCAAAAATTCATGAATTCTAAAATATATATTAGAAATTAAATCAATGTTTTATTATTTAAATCTTTATTAATAAAGAGAAAGTTTATCTTAACATTACCTTAATATAATTCTAAATAGTGGTCATCAATACAACAATGAATGTTTTTCGGGTATTTATATCAATCGACCCATGAATTTCAGTTTTTAACCTAATGTAACTAATAAATATTGACTCGTTGGGTTCAACATGTGGGGAAAATTGATTCAATCTATCATTATAGTTTATAACTTTTTTTCATTTCATGGTAACATTAATTAACATAATGATGTTATCTAAAACGTGTTTTTTCATCCACTTGATATTGATCAATTATTAATTATTAATTATTTGCATTGATAGAATGTTCTTAATTAAGATTAGTAGTGTTAACAAGTTGAGATGTCATCATTTATATCAGTTGTTAACCCTTAAATTAATTTTCTATAAATCAATTTGATAACACATAATATATTGAGGAAAACGATAGTATAATAAAAAATTAATTTATTCATTGAACTCCCCTTTTTCATTAAATGTTTGAAAAATTTTACTCCTATATAATATATCAAAATACCCTATTCTTGGTCCATTATAACTTACATGACACTATCAAAATTAGCACCATCAATTAATATTTATGATCTCCAAATAACTACATCACCCAAAATTGAATATTCATTTAGTATTATGGTTGTTTAAGTTTTCTATAAAAAAATTGACTAATTATTACTTATTTGATATGAGATGTAAAATAATATTACTTCTTGGGAGTCCTTTATGAATGGATTTTTCTTAAACCCTTCCACACTAAAATTCAATTTTATGAAGACCATCTCGTCAAATTTATCTACACTCTGGTGGCAAACTCATATTTAATTGAAAATTGGTAGTTGAAATGTTGTATAGTTTAACTCATATTTTTGTTCAATGATTTGAAGTTATTACATATTTTTATAAATTTTATTTCTATCATTAAAATAGGATATTCACATCACCTCTACTAAAATCATAACTCCACTATTTTTCATCGAACTATGTTCATCTTGTTCATTAAAAAAGAATTCATAACCCATAATTACATAACCACTATAAGATAATACATTTACATTTGTTCCTTTATCACCAAAATAATTGTGTTCAATAATTAAATTCATATTTTATATTACTTATAAATATAATATCAAAATCATCCAATAAACCATTTATTATATAAATTTGATATCCATATTTCATCACTTGAAAGATTCAGGTGTCTAATAATTTCGTTTGGGTTTCAATGTATAGAGAAGCCCCTACACTATTATGTATAATGTAAACATCATATTCTTCCCTCTCGATAATTGTAAATATGACAATGTCTCTCCCAAATATTTATTCTCCCATAATACTTCTTTTGCAATGAAATTTTGATGTTGCGCAGTCAGGACCAAAGTATAAATGAGAAGGGATAGGGATGAATTAGTGATATCTTTTTTCCTTTATGTTTCCTTAATTATGAATCAACCTTATCCCCATGATAATGATATCTTTCCCTGATGAACACAATCCAAGCACACATACTAAAGAACCAAAAAAATTAGAATTTTCAATACTCAGCAAGAGTAGAAACATCCATGGTATGGTTTGGAAATAATCCAAAACCAAAAAATCCTCTAAAAAATTCATTTTGAGTGTAATACAATTAGTAAGATATGCCCGTGAACATGTGTATCAATTTCAATATAATGAAATAGGTTATGTTCTTCTTCTATAAAAAAAATTAGGAGACTCAATGTTTCTATAATTCAAGATCATCTTTCAAAAAAATTGATCTTTTTAACATATCCTCTCTATTCTACCCAGAAGATGGTAAGAACATCCTTGAGTCCTTCGTGAACTATCCTACATCCTCTTTGAATTCCATCTTTCCTCCTCAAACTAAGTTTCACCACATAGTACAAGTGCTTCATTAACCACCTCTTCTTCTGGATACCACTGTTGCTCTGTATATTGTTGATGCACCACAGACCACAAGTTCTCATTGGGTAGCCTTTGGTTCACTGTCATCTTTCTCTTCGTGTATTTATTTTCCCTTAGTGGAATAATATGCTTCTACGAACTGTATCAGCTTCCATGATCAATTTCATATTGTGTATTCCATCACTTCTTTCACAAACTGTGTTTTCCTCTTAATATAACTTTTTCCTACATCGAATATCTCCACCACTAACTACTTCCCATTATGAAATTCACAATCACAAACTCTTCTTGACTTACACAAATTCATCCTTAGAGAGAAGATGTTTCCTTATGAAAATATCTCAACCTAAAGAATCAATTAAGATTCCTTATATAGTCAAATACATAATCATATATCGTTAATCTGATTTACCAATTTTCCAACGTGGTACAGTCTTCGCGGCGTATGATGTGTGCCCCGCAAAATGATTTCCATACGCAATCTGCAAACCTCTTTTCATCTTTTATGGGTGCCTAAATTTCCACCTCCATTACATGAATGATAAAAATATCCATGAACTGTTGAACTCTTGTGAACTGCAATCCAACTATGAACCATGATATGCCTGTGAACTGTACAACCTATATGGTTTTCATACCACTCTTCGCAGATATCTTCTTTTTTTGAATTTCCTTCACTGCTATGCATACCTTCTATGTAGTTTGAGATCTATCCTTCATATTCCACAAACTATAGTTCATGAACTCCATGATTCATTGATGACATCTATGTTATAAAAAATTATGGTCTCATTATAAATTTTTTTAGTAATGATATATTCTTTCATCAAACAATTTTAGCATCGTCATATTTTCTAAGAAAAGTATTGAAACTACCATATCTTCTATCAATATCTTTCTTTCCAATAAAATCATAATATTAAACGAATCATCAATACATACCCTTTTATTCACATGCCTAGCATCAATAGTTCTCTAAATAGCTAACGATAATTGGGAAATAAAAATCAGTAATGCATCATCATATTTTCAAAGATGTTTTAAAATGCGAATTGATTTATCCTTCTCAACAACAAAATTAATCAATATTCAAAAACAAACTCTTCTAACTTTATTATCCAACCAAATTGGTCCCAAAAGTTTTAGGTGTCCAATGCTATCATCATATGATATGTAATCATATTATATTTCAATAGATTCTTTAACAATAACGTTATGAAATAAAACTATATGATGAGTTTTATTCATTATTTACCCATTAAATATATTCATATATCATTAAATAGTGTGCAGACAATTGAAATACAAATGACCACATAGTTTAATCTATAAAAACAAGTGATCCATCAGGTGAACCATTATACTGGATAATTATGGTGTAATGTACACCTCATATTTAAATAATATAACGGTAATTTCCTTTTTCAAAATTTAAAATTTTTATGGGTCCATAATTTAACAGCATATGGGTTTGAAAAAGAATACTTTTTTGGTTAATGATTGTCAAAAAAATTTATTAAGGATTCCACATAAATATTCCATCATTCGATATTAAATCAAAACATGAAATTCATGTTATTCTAGAAAGAATAATTTCAAATTAGTCATTGATATGATATTTTTGATATTTAATGAATACCCCTATAGAAGTTTTACCCCAATATGAATGTTAAAAATGTGAAATTTTTATTTCTTGTATAATTTGTAGGGTGTTCTATAAATAAAATTTAACCTTTTAGCCTTCATTGATTCCTAATATTCTCTTATCCCCTTATCAATAATTTCCAACCTATCCTTAATTCTGTATTTTTTTGTATTGTTTATAAAATAAAATTTTAATAACCCTATGATATTTGATTTTCTACATGCATGATATCAAGAAAACATATGATGTGCAAAAAAAATTTCTATTGTAATTCTTTAAAAACTGATCCCTTTTTTCAACATGATTCATTTTTTTAATAAAAAGGTTTACAATAAATATTGTCAATATCGTTTTCTTTCTGGAATAGTTTATCACCCATGACTGGATATGGAGTTGTATATTGTTCTTTATTTACATCAAATGATGTCATCTATGATTGGTATTTATCTCACCTGGGTAAATATTTTAAATTTATAAAAAACAAAGGCTTCAATGAATGTTATTACATAAATGAGTGTTTTCCTTCTTCATAAATGGGACACGCAAACATTCATTTAATTATATAGCCTGAAAAGTATCCAAATATATGAAATTCAATTATCATACAATAAAATATTTTATTCAATGTTATTACCTAAATTCAATGTGAATCATAAAATGTAACAACTTTATCCAAAAACAATATAAAATCTTTAATCATTGTATGCAATGAAATCAATATCATTACACTGTAATTTTGAACATAATAAGTAGATAAAACATAATGTATATTTTATTTATGTATAAGAACATAGGAAAGTTATAATATACATATATTATCATTTATATAATATCCTTTTCGCACAAAAAAATTTAAATTATCTATATAAAATGAATGATGGAGGTTTCTCAGTGCATTTACAAATTCAAGATAATCATAATATATTTTCTTCCACTGAGGAGTGTTAGTTTGGTCAAATATTTTTTTGTATTGAATTCTTGTATCGGTGTGCCATGTTAATTATAAAGTAGTTTCCCAAAATCCATGCATTCATCTATAAACATGTTATTATAAGAAATTCCCATAATCAATTCAATGTAATTCGTTAATCCTTTTTATATTTCTTCACCACACTTAGGTCTTTTTATAAGTTATTTTTGTTCCTTGAGAAATAATATATAATCATTTGGAATCATATTTGTTTTTATAGATACCAGACCCCATAATAAATTCATTAATTTAGCATTATATGTTTGATAATGAAGATCATTTTTTTGGTAGCATTTCAATCATGAGACCACGAAGTTCTATAAAGAATATTTTTCTTAATCCACTATTATCCATCAAATTATATAAATTCAATATAGCCTAAAATTTTGTATATTTATTATAACAAGTATACAATGATCGATTTTAATACCTATGAAATTCATAAAAAACATTGTAAAATCATTATGGTCACCTTCAATTTCCATTGTCATTTCATCCATATTGTCTCCAATATCATTTACACCATTATTTATATCAAATGTTCCATCAATAGTAATATCTTCCCAGTTAGTATGTATGTTCGATTTTTTCCCATGTTTAGTCTAAAATTTATAACATTAATCTATTTTTTGATAAATCAAATGTTCTCGCAACACTTCTTGTTTAAATAACCTAGAATAAAAACAACATTAACATAGAAAAAAGATTTTAAGAAGGGAGGTATGCATGTTCTACTGAAAATGTGATGAACTCCATAACCATATCCTCATACATCGTTTTTCATATGATTTTAATCAATCCATTTTTATTTAGAGCCATCCTATTATATTAAATAATATTGATTTTTTAGAAAAAAAAGATAAATGAAATATGATATAGATATCATATATGTATATGTTGATATGTAAATAATGTTTCAAAAATTTAATATAAATATATAATTATGTGTATGTGTTTGTATATACATTTTTTGTGTTAATTTATAAAACATATGTTTTAAAATAGTGCATATTATTAATAATCATATGAGAGTTTTATTGACACTTCTATGAGATTTTATTATTTTCTTAAGACACAATATATACTCACTTTAGACACTCAAATAAGTAATGAAAAATATAATGACAAAAATCATATAAGTTGTTGTGTTTAAATTATTGTATAAACCTCAATTGGAATAAACATGGGTAATCTTGAGTGAAATATAAAACTATTTTTTACATTCTCTCATAAAATTTATTTTATTATTGTTTACATTTCATTGAACAGTTGATTTTGTGTTTATTCATTCTTTCAAAACAATATAATTGATGTTTTATCCTCCATAAATGTGTTTTAATATATTTGACTGAAATGTTATTAAATGTTAAGTTCAATTCTCAAAATTCAAAACTGAATAAGAATGACTTCAATTATTTACAATGTATTTAAATTGATGTTATTAGAATATTTAGTATTCCATTAGACTCTTATTATCAATGAATATTGGTTACATAATCAATTTTACTAATAGAAATAGAATTGTAGTTTTAAATATGAACAATATTGTCTAGTAATTTATCCGTATACATAATTTTATCTAATAATGGGTTAATAGAAAAAATAAATTACTAAAAATATATTTCGGACAATTGAGAATATTATACTCAAATATTGAACATGTATATGGTCAATACCCTAAATATACTTATTATTTTCATCAAATTATGTATAATACTCTTTTAAACCCTATATCACTCGTTCACTTGTTTTTCATCCTTCAAAACCAAATTTTTTTCATTCACATTTTCCAATAAAAACCAATATTTAAAATTACATCATAAATATTATTTCAAAAAATTGTACTATTTTTATTTTTAATCAATTAATAATTTAAGTGGTAAATAACTCAATTAGAATCCTCCTTGAGAGAAAAATTTGGATAAATATATTTAATTATTACAAAAAAATTATTTTCAATTGTAATTATTGATAAAATTACCACTATCAAATTGGTATCATTGTCTCAAGGTTACCTAGATGATTATTATTTTTCACGTTTTTATTCAAATATTATTTTTTCAAATCCATGTTATTTTGTTAAATTCATAAATAAAAACCATTTTCTATTCTTAAATCACATTCCATGAAACCCATACACAATTTTATATCATTTTTACCTTGAATTTAATTGAAATTTTCATACTAGAGTCAAAAAATGAGATAGAGAGAGATTATAACATTTTTTAAGTATCTTTTAAGGCTGTAATATTTGAGGAAGAACTATAAATATCCCCTACCAGACATGATAATTTTAAAACACCCAAAACATATTTTTTAACGCTTTCAAAAATTAGGGTTGAACAAAGAACCTTGAAGGACTTATCTATATAAAACCTTGCTATTAAAAACATTGATGTTCTTGATCATTTAAAAATCATCAAGACACTGTAGTACTAATAGGTTAAAAGTAATGGTGGTGGTAATTTATATGTAAAATAAGAACTAAAAATTGAGAAATAATTAAAAATTTGACTAAAATTAGTAAAAATAATAACAAGCCATTGATTTTTATAGGGTTTATTCATTTGAGTAGTACAATGTGGAGCAATTTTAGTGGTTATGTTCTATGAAATCTTTAACAACACGAGGTTGTGAGGTTCAATTAATATAGATATCCATACATTTCATACATTAATATTACATAATATTTGATGAATATTCAATACATTTCTCAATAATAAATTTTAGTGGACTATACAGGTTTATTGTTATTAGAAACATGGATATGTAAAAAACTATTCCATAATGGATCTATATCATTTCCCATTCAATTCTTAACAGCTTTAACCCTTCATATACATAACATACATAAACAATTTATTCATAACTTGGGGATCGTAGATATAAAAAATGGTGAGATCAGATCCATAGTATGGGTAAACATAATAGAACCCCATAAGTGAATATAAAGAAATTATATGTGTATGATAACATTATTTAAACATTAAGAATGTATACCCATCAATTCATATATCATAATCATGAATCATGGTATATTCTTTTATCAATCGAAACATATAAGGCATACGATTACATAATCATCTATATTCAATAATGATTTATGAAAACATATCATAAAAATAAGACATATGCTTTTGGATTAAAATAATAATAGAAATAATTTCATTAATTAATCCACCCTACCAAGACTATCATAATGTATTTGGTTAACTTCGCATTTCATCATTTCCTAAGTCAATATTCAATCAAATGTTATCTTATTGGACAATTTCTGATAATTAATTGGGTTCATTGGCGGTCTATAATGTAATCATACAACCTTGGTTTATAGTGTAACCACCCATCCTTTGATTATACTATAAATACCCATCATATAATGAAACACTAGACATATGTATGATAATATTATAAAACATCCATCAGATCCTTTGGTCATGAAATTTGGAAAGGATATGAGTTTCATTAAAATTTTATAATAATATTAATAATTAACAATATAGATAAATTTAGTCATAACATTATTATATCATAATAAACATAAATGAATGTATTTAAAGATGGAAAAAACTTTAAAATATTACTAAAATATTTCATGAGTAAAGCACCCATTTACGTTTTTTCAATTATTCGTAATTAAAATTTTTTCAAAAATACAATGAATACATTTAATTTAAAAATAATAATGGAACAAAATTGTTAAATATTTTAATAAAATAATATTCAAGATAGTGGGGAAACATTTCATGTAGTGTTTGTTATAATAAATATTTTGTTTTAGATTTTTGCTAAAAAGTAAAAAGTAACACATTTAGAAAACAGTAATGAAATTTCCTTTAAAAACCTGGAAATTAAAGTAAAATATATTTAAAAATGAATTTATAAAATATATATAGGATATAAAAAAACATTCATGAAAATGATTTAAAAAAATTTGGATATATAAAAAAATATTCTCGAACAAAAAGTGAAATGAAGTAGGTTTTTCTTTAAAACATATGTGTGGTATTTTGAGAAACTCTTTAAGGAGAATTAATGGAAAAATTTTGATCTCAATAAATAAAAATTGGAGAATAAAATTCCTAATATCTGGGATAAATATATCATTAAATTACAATATCAATAATTTAATCATAATCAATTCTTGTAATAAAGAAATTCATAAATAAAAACTATGTTGATTTTGTAATATTTAAATAAAATGTCATTGGATTCGTGAAAATCATATGGATATATAAATATTATGAATTAAATAACATATTATTCCAAAATAAATTAATTTTAATTATATAATTTACATAGAAATAAATTGGTATGTAACATGAAAACATGTCTCAATGAAGATAAATTGAGATGAAAACCCCTTAACATATATCTGACCGGATTCATTTGTTCTATAACCTGTTGTATAATAAATTTGTATTTATTATAATTATGTAATAGAATATTATTCAAACAAAAAATATTATATATTATCAAATTATAACATTTTTAAAATATTTTAGTAACACATTTCTTTTAAATTCGTTATCTTGAGGGTTAATTAATTCATCTTCCATGGAGGTCTTAGATCCGCAATTATTCACCTTGAAATTTGATAATTTTTTATCCATATAAATAATTTTGATAATGATATAAAAATAATATATTTTCATTCTATATATATTTATAAATATTAATATAATTTTTCGATGAAAACTGAATTACATCTTGACATGGAGATGATAGTTCGTATGTACACACGTGTGATGTTTAAATTTTCTTATGGATAGAAATAAATATACTTAAATTATATTTTAAATCTACAAAATAATTATTATATAATAAATAAAATATTATTTAAATAATTTTTTAATTTTTAACATGCAATTAAATATAAAATATTAAAAATTTGCATCACATCATGGAGGTTGTAGTCCATACGTCTGCACGAGCTACGCCATCATTAAACAATGGATTAGAAGGTTAGAAGGTGGATAATTTATTAAAATTATATAATCATAATATTGAAATAAATATCATATATACACATTATATCCATCATAATAACCGTCCAAGATTGCGGGTGGTGGAAAATAAGTCATAACACGACGTATATGTGGTAGTATACATGTACGCATGAATGATACTATCATCTGCCATTTTATTACGAATATGTTGTAAATGGATTTGACCATCATAATAAAATCTATGTAAATTTATGAAACTATAATAATCATGTTTTTCTGAATAAAATAAGTTCATTGAATATATATGATTAAATAAAATTGGATGAGCTCAGTTAATATTTATACAACTTCTTTGATAGACATCCTCTAGCAGACATCTTAATCCTTGAATGGTTAATAATTAGATAAGGAACGAAAACCTTGTATGAATGGTGTTATTATATTTTGACTTTTGATTATGTATTGGCCAATATAGATGGACCAAATGGTGTGAATAATGAAGGATGATAGGTTCCCTTTTGTTGGTGAATGGAGGGACACATATGGGATTTCTTAAAAGATTTCAATTATATAATATCATCATTAGTGGAAATTGGATCCAAATAAAAATATATTCTAAATTAGGATAATATATGGTTTAAATGTCTTTAATTTATAATAATTATAATTTTTTTTCAATAAATCATTACATTGTCTGTTGGAGTAACCTCACAGTATACTTGTTTTAACCATAACTACAATTTCAAAAATTTTATATTTTTACTATTCACCAAGGTCTAAAATTAATGTGACCCTATTAAATTATTTTACTAATTATTATTAAAAAAATTTAATCTATCTTATAAAAATATATTTATATAATTGGTAGAATTTAGTTTTAATTAATCATGCAAACAACAATGAAAACAAGATTTCAAAAAACAAATCTTTTAGCATAAAACATGATTTACTACTATTAAAAAACTTTTCAAAACTGTAAACTGAATATTAAAATATAATATTAAATATTTATTCTATATATTTCATTAAAAAAATTATTAAATTTAAATTTTATTTATTTATTCAGATAAAAATATATTTCCAACAAAAAAATTAGTGTTTAGACAAATGTTTTAATGCCCAAAAAAACATATTCCAAAATCAATTAAAATAAAAATTGCAATGTAATTAATTATACATTTTATAGTTAATGCATCATAGCTTACCATAATATTAAATAAAAAATATAATAAGACCTTTATTGAAATGAAATGATATGTTTTACAAAAATAGATATTTTTCACTATTCAATAAAATTGAATGTTTTTAGAAAAATCCAAAAATATCACCGTATTATAATATTGAAAACATGAAATGAAAAATGATATTTATTTCCACATATAAATTTTATAAAAAAAGAAGAAATTATTTTTAATTTTCTTGTGTAAATATATGATAAAAATCTATTTGAATAAAATATAATTTTGAAGCATAAAATGACTTTACTAAAATGAGTATACTTAATTATTGTATATTTTTCCAAAAATTTGAATTAAGGAAAACATTTCTTCATATTTTGGTCATTTATATTAATAACTACTAATTTATTTGTTGTGTTATAATGGTTAACTATATCATGGTTTATACAAAAATTGGGTTGCATGTAAGGCACGATATCAAATACTTCATCATTTATTTTAATGGCTATAAATTTTAAAACATATAGTTTTACATTATACCACATAAAAATGAATTTATACCTCAAAATTCCCACACTATTGTAAAAAAAAAAATATATATATATACTTTATACAGTACTATAAAACTGGGTTTATCCAGTGCTAGTGTTTTAATAGTTCTAGTTAAAACCACTATTAAAAACCTCATTTCTCAGCATTAGAAATTGTGTAGTTAAAGGTGATCATTAAATGTGATTATTAGCATTGTTAAAGGGGGTCATTAACAGTTTTAAAAAGGTGATGTTAAATGGGTCCTTTTATCATTTCTTGTAAAAAATAATTTATAAATCCTTCATTATTAGCACTAGAAAAAATGTTAATACAAGGTATATTTAAAAAAAATCCATTAAAATAGAATATTAATATAAAAATATTTTTGTACTGATATAAGTATAATTTATATTTTTTTAATTAATTTTAGATAAGGATAAAAAGTTATTTAAACATAATATGTAAGATATTTATTGATAATGTCTTCTAACTCTTAAAAAGCCTAACATACCAAAAAAACTGAAACAATGATAAACTCTAGAAACCATTAAAACACAAAAAAACATTAAGAAACAATAAATATCCTAAAACAATAATAATGTTAGTTATAAGAGTCTGTTTCATGTCAAAAAATTGTAAAATATAAGATAATTAAATGAGATAAAATAAATGTGATTTAAATTATGTGATAATCAAATGAAAATAATATATTATAGTGTCAAAAAAGTTAGAAATCGATATCAAACTCTAGAACACCATATCATTTAATTTGGCTGTCCGTTATGGCTGCACCACATATCAAATTTAAGCCTGTGATAATCTATACAATATTGATGAATAGTGATGAGAACATAGAGCTCATGTCACATATTTTCACTCTTATAATTGCATAAAATGACTTCAAAATGGTGTTCTTATCTAGGTAAAATTATTTCTTAAAACTCAAACACCTATAACTTTCGATATGGGGGTATATTTGGCCAATAATGAATATAAAATTGTATATTGTGTTGATTTATAGACCAAGGTAACCAACAGGTTCCTCAGATGACCATTATTGAGGAAAAAACTATGTTTATAGTTGTCATATACATCTTTTTTCACATTTGATGGCCTTTCAAACTACAGTAGGATCTACTATATTTATCTGTATGGGATATACCACATATTGAATCAAATATTTCGATTATCTCTACTTCTTGGTGGCCAAAGGGGACCATATCACATATTTTGAGGAAACCCAATTTCTTAACATTTGATGGATTCTATGTCTCATTAAAGGGTTATTTTTTTTTCTTTTTCAGTGGTAAATTAATTTATTCCCAGTATATACATTCATATTTATATTATAGCTTTGAAATTTTATTATTTTTCATAATTTATAGTTATTTATAATCAAATATATAACAATATATAAATATTTTTTATATATATTCAAGCATAAAATTTTAAAAATTATAAATAAATAATTTCACATATTTTCATATTAAATATCTCTCTTAATATATAAAACATACCAAAATAAAAACTAAAATCCATTTTAAAAACAATATATATCAAAATATGTATTAAAAAAATTTATATATATATATAATATATAATGAAATATATATAAATGTATGGATATATCATAATATTTAAAATACAATAGTTTATGGGAATGGAAAAGGCCATAATGTGCAATATAGAGGTCTTAGGTTCGAAACACACTTGAGGCGGGGGCATGTGTTAGGGGTGGGATCATCTAAAGTGATAATAAAGAGGTGGGTGAAGTGATGATAAAGGGGTAAGATTTGATAAAGGTGTGAGGTGTGTGAAAAATAATTATACCCATTATCATCAGGGCCATTGTCAATGCATTTTTAGCACTGTTAAAGGGGTACTTTTTAGTGCATAAAAAAGTTCTGATAAAACTGACATTTACCATCACTTTTTATGATTGTTTTTAATGCTAACCCTTCAAAATCACTAACATTATTAGTGTATCTATATCACTAATAAAACCATTTACATGCACTGTTAATTGATTGATTTGCAGTATTGATCACTTCCTCAGGTTCTATATAGCTTCCTCAAATTTATGATTCCTCCAAAGAACATTATGCATGTAAGTAGACTATTCCAATAAAAATTTATCTATATAATACAATATTCCTATAGAGTTTTATTAATAAAATAAATCATGATTCAGTGGTATAACATATTATATTAATATATGTGAAGGATTGGGTACATACTTTCTAAGGGGAGAAACATGGAACTCATGGTGATCTTGAGAGGGGTTTTGAGGGGGTGAAAATTAATAATCTATAGTTCCAACTCAATAATTAATATTGAAGGTTAAAATATAAAATGGGATAATATTTCTATTCTTTTTGAATCTCATAAAATTCATCCATGGAGAAACGCACAAGAAAATCATCTCACAACCATCGAATTCTAGATCTCACCAATGATTGTTAGCATAAATCATCTATCAGCATTTAGATTTGTTTCTGTGATGTTGAGTGTATCTATCCCCATTACTATATAATCATCTACATCATGTCCAAATTTCATATTTTATATATATTGTTCCTGAAATGTAAGAATTTTACACTTATTTTCATAGAGGGATTCATAAGGAACCATATAACTATTCAAGTGAAAATAATTTTTGTATGTGAAATTGACTAGGGGAAGGTTTTTATAATTTTCACATTTGAATTCGAGATAAAAAAATCATAACATATCCTCTAGAGTTTTAATGGTCCTCTATGACTGCCCATATGGCTGGGGATGATAATTTATAATAAAAAATTCGGTATCTATATATTTTTTAATACTTCTCTAGAACATTTAGATAAACCTCAGATCCTAATCTGGTGCCATAGAATACAAAACCCCTTGTAATATTACCACTTCAATAATGAATATCAATAAAATATGATCAAGGGTGTAATTTTCTATAATATAAATAAACCGAACTAAAATTTTAATGTAATCAACTACCACTCAAATAGAATTATTGCCTTTTGTAATATCTCCCTTCATATTGTCACACTAGAAATAATTTTTTTGATATTTATTAATCTTAATGCTTCTAGGATGTATATAAAATGATAAACTACTATTTTTTCAAATAGATTCTTTTTCTAGTCTAGTATTGATGGGACACATACATGGTTCCTAAAACATAGTATTCCATCTTAATCAAGGTGGAAATCCATAACATTTATCACATTTTTAACCCCAAATCCTTTTTTTAGACCTCTTTATTCATTACATGGATAAATGGTTAAACACTAATTTGAGAAAGATACCATTTCTTCCACTCCTTTCATATATCACAGATCATCCTTTAAAAATCCATAAAAATTATATATTTGTTCATCCTTTTCATAAATAATATTTATCGATCCTTTTGACTAAATGCATTGGACTCCTTGTTTTATTTCCCAAGGTGATAATTTCGTGACCAGTCATTATATTCAATCATCTAAACCCGTCTTCTTTGGTTCATATTCATGTATTTTAGGGTGATTATATACTCTAAAATTTTATGATAAATATTTATGTCACACAATTCTCCATAATTATAATTCCTCCATATTTTTAATGAAAATATAACCATGGATAACTCTAAATCCAGAGTCAGTTAATTTTTCTAATTAACCTTAAATTAGAATGAAGAATAATCTATCCTCATATCATTCTACATAATAACATACCTTATACCTTATGCATTATTGTAAATCAAAAACCATTCTCCACAGAATGGTAGTGAGAGCATAGTATTATGGACGATCATTTTATTCAATTCATTGAAACTCTAATTAAATTTTTCAGTACATAGTAACATAACTACCTTTCATGTTATCTTGGTGATTAAAATAGATAACTATAATAAATACATCAAAAACCATCAATAATACTCATACCATCCACGAAAACAAATGTTTCCAATCGCATTAGTTGGTCTAGTTAGTGTACAATAACATATGTCACTATTGTATCCATTTATATACCCTCTATTGATATTTTGTTTCCCAAATGGTTACATTATATAGCCAAAAATTCACACTTGGTAAATTTTTCATACAAATTTTCCTTACTTATGGGCTTCAATACAATCATCAATTTAACATCATGTTTATCACTAATCATGGAATACATAATAATATCATCTATAAATACTCTCACTAACAGATCAAGGTAATCTATAAAGACTATAATAATTAGGTATTAGTAAAACAAAATGGAATTACTATAATTTCATTTGTTTCCATACATTGAAGAGAATGTTTTATTGAGTATGTCATTAGTTTAAACCCTCATCTGATAGTATCTATATTGGATATCAATCTTTGAAAAATATTAACATTCTAATAATTATTTTAACAAATCCTCAATATCGGGTGGTGGAAACTTATTATTTATTGTGATCATATTATGTGAATAATAATCATTGTATAGTCATATTAACTAATCTTTCTTATCAAAAAAAGGTACATGTTACCCCATGGTAACTCACTTGGTGAATGAATACCTAATAAATATTTTCCTTCGGTTTTTTTTCAAATCCATCAACTCAATCATTTCCATTCTATATAGATTCTTAGAAATAAGTTTAGCACCGAGTATGAGTTGAATAGAAAAATCAATTTCATAATTGATAGGAACATTAAGAAATAATTCTTGAAATATATCATCAAACATGAATAATATTAGAATTTTTTTAGTTTTTCCCTAACCATATGAGATAAATAACTATTTCAATAGAAATCAAGGCCCATCATATTATTGTAATTTCCTTTTGAAGTTAATATTTTTGTTCTTTGTACTGATAAAAAAAATTCATTAGTTTCATATATCAAGTGATACTTCACATCCTTATCAATTGATATGGGATTTATATATATAAATCCAATCTATTGCTAAAATATCATAAAATTCAACTATATGTATATAAACTAAATTTTTCTTGTAGAACAATAAAAAAAATAACAATTTTAATTTAATCATAAACATGAGGTGCAATAATTATAAAATTTGATGTTTTTAATTCCAATTTATTGTATAATATATAACATTAGAGACACCAAAAACCAAGAGATGATAATTATGTTCTATAATTGGTAGAAAATATAAGTGTTCATGAAGTATCGTCTAGATTATTAGTCTTGGATGAATAGATATATAAACACATTACATTACAAAAATTAGATTAAATAATAATATATTACAAGAAACCTGATTATCCTTTTCATCGTATCCTTAAAAATTATAAATATTTCTCTTTTCGGTTTTCTGGGGAAAGGTGAAAAATAAGGGTGAGCTAAAATTCATAGTAAGTGTTAACATACAATGGTAGATGTCATATCATGCACAGATAATATCAGATATGGTAATACTATATGATCAACATGAATACATTAAAAAATAAAAACAAGGGCAATCTATATCCCTGATAATAAATGAAAACATAGATAATAGTAATCATTGATGTCATACTTATGGATTATATACAATTGAAAATCAAAAAATTATTTTCATTACTCTATTAAATGACACGTTACGTATTATTGAGACTGTAGTCAATACACTATCCTTTTATGGAGTGACACATTCAAAAAAACCCATCATATATTTTCTGATGATACATTTCGATGCATTGAGGGGTAATATAATGTCTAGACCCACCAGTCACATGTTTATATATAATGAATTTACTATTAATGCCATTAATATATTTCACAAAATTCCCTATAAAACATATTACTAAAAAAACTTTTTTCACATTTCATTATATTCATGGATATTAAAAACATCCCCATTCAATATAATAATGTTAATGTCTTGAATAACGTCCCTTTATAAACATGGAAGTCATTGAGTATCATCAAAGTAACAGGAAGTAGTCTTATTAAATATGTATTTTGGATTGGGTGCATAAGATTATCAAGGTAATCATATAACATTGTAATTGGAATCTATATTTTACATTTTTTAGATACCATGGAATTGGTTGGAAAAATCAATCAATATTGTTCATTAAGATTTTTTGAATATCAAAAATCATATCCCCAAAAGTGTATCAACACGATTGAAGTCATAGGCTCACTAAATTTTCATTAGTGTGATGATTAGGACAATTAACCCCCAATCGTTTTGGAGTTATTACCCATAGGTAAATTTTTTATCACAACCAAATTCACTTTCTAATATCTAAATAGGGATTTATAATCATGGAACTTTAACACACTTCTACTTTACTAAATATTTGTATGATTTTATCACTATAGACAAGGTAATTATTAAATAAAAGGAATATGATAGCGAATTGATAATATATACATAAAAATACATTAAATTTCATTTCTAAAATTTCAATATTATTGGACAATAATTTTTTAAGCAGAAAAAATAAAATATGTGTCAATTACAACATGACTTCAAAATATTGAAAATTTAGATGAAAACCCCCCATTTACTACTTCGGTATCAGTTAGTTATTAACCTATTGAAACAATACTTATTAAAATTGATCTTAAAATATGATTAATAAAATTATTCCACGATATAAAATTTCAATTAGGCAATATATACACCATAGAAAGTAAATTAGTTGAATATTAAAATACATGTCTCAATGAGAGAAATTTGATATAAAAAATCATTACATATTGTCCTGAATTAATCAAACATACTTTATCATAACATATCATAAACATATCGTCCTTAATAACTTAATCCATATCTCTAATCATATGAATTTTTATCTATACGTTTTATAAATAGTAATTCCCTACCTGAATTCTTTTATTTTCACACTTTGGTGTTTGTGGTTTAGATAGTTTGTAAAAGTTTCATTATATATGTGTTCATAATCATTATTATTTAAAATATTAATATTATCACTACATAAAACTTAATATTAGGTATTATTTATAAAAATTAATGATGTTTCAAATCCCATTCATGAATGTTTTAGACATTCTCATTAATGATGTATTCACTAAAAAGCATGTTTTAGTGATTTTTCATGAATGAATGGTTTTTCCTAAATTGATGAATTGGATATTGATATAATATATATATATATATATATCCAAAAATCTATTTTTGACTTTATAAATCATTATTCTAGTAATTATTTTCATATAGACTGTCATGGTATAAATTCCATGTATTGTTCAAGTATGTGGTTATAGTCCAAAACATGATCAAATATTGTTCTAATTAATGATTACGAGTAGGTTTTATCGTAATGTAATTATACCAGGACAATAATGTTAATATTTAGTGTTTAATATTTTTATTAATAATAATTAAATTTAATTTTAAAAATATTTATTCTATATGAAATCATTACATAATTTTAATAAAATATTAACCTCTTTGTATACATAATTTAAATGATTAAATTTATGATGATTGTTTGTTGGCCATATATTTCAATGGTTCTCAAAATTTTCAGTCAATGGGATTAATATTATAATTTTTATCATATTTATCCATTGATTACATCATTATATACAACCTAATATGGCGATGAAGGAAAACAAAACATGTTACTTTCTAAAGGCGGCATTTCGCACAACACACAAACAACAGTTTTATTTTTATTAATATATGTGGTATATGGTTAAAAATAATAATAAATTATAATATTATTATTGAATTATATAAATTATAATAATATAATTATATTAGTGTTTTCATAATAAATTTTTATGATGATAATAATGAAGAAAACTACGTACTTGATAATACACACATCGAGAACATGATTTTTCATTATAAGTATCCATGATTTTGAAGGGATTAAGAAAACTATGATTGTGCATGTGATTATATTATTGTAATAATATTATAGGTATATATAAATGGTATATTTTTATGGATAAATTCTAATGGGGGTGTTTTGTCTTTAAGTTGTGAATATGTTCCCCTTTTCTTGGTGATGGGAAGGGTAGTTGTGGGAACAACTTTAAATTTTTCAATAATTATATAGAACTATTCAAGCTCTAATTTCTCAAAAAATGGGAAAAACAAATGATTAAAATGGTTTTGTTTCTAAAATAGCCTCAAATACAGCTTTTATAGTCATTTTTATGTGATTAATGTATTTTTGGTTTTAACTTTTATGTTTTGCATTAATTTATATTTACCTATTTATTTAATTTCTAACCGTAGTAATTAATTTTAATGAAAAATATAATAAAATTTCTTTAAACAAATTATATATATATATATATTTTCAAATTATAAAATCATTTTATTAAAAAAATATCTAATGGGGCAAATAGTTAATTTTAAAATAAATATGTTTAATCATGTAAAAATAATTTTTAAAAAAATGGTATTTTTATGATTTAAATTTATATATAATGTAAAATTATTTTGGATGTATTTTAATGATATAAATTTATTTATTATAAAAAAGAATATTTTATGATGCTTTCAAGGAAATTCAAAACATAATATCGCTTTAAAATACTTGTTTCAATGAAAGGAGCAAAAAAAAATTTTATTTTAAATTAACATTTTAGTTAGTTATTAAAAATGTTTTCAATAAGTTTTGTATGTTAAAATACAAATTTTAAATGTATAATTTTTTTCGTTAAATTTATATTTTAACATATAATTTCATTAATCTTCGATGTTATTCATATAAGATGATAAGTTCATACAATTTACCAGTTTCATGAAAACCGTAATTTTCTACTAATAATAATCATTATAAAAAATGGTTAAAATTTATAATAAGATAATTTTGATATGAGAAATTAATAAATGGAATTATTTTTGTTATTTTAATAATAAAACATTTGAATATTTAAAAATATTAATATAAAGTCGCATTAATCTACATATTTGTATGATATAGTATTTACCAGCTGTAATTGAGTTCATGGTTTTACAGTCACCCTCCACCCAAATATAATTTCAACCTCAAAATTAGGCTATATATCATCTATTAAATATATTTGGATAATATTTCATTTCAAATTCTTCATTCTCCTAGGTTTCATCTTCGACATTATGATTTCATCAATATAATTTGACCAAATGAGTTTTCTGAATCCTATATACACGCTACTTCTAATAAAGAAACTATATTATTTCATTATTATTTGATAATTCATGCTCAATATTTTTTCCATTATTTATTTAAACATATCTTGGATTTTGAATTTTATTTCCTCATTAATGAAATATATAATACATAATGTATTTTATAAATGTTTGGTAATATATCAAATTGTTAAGAAACTACCCCAATTCTTTATAATATTTCAAAAGGCCCAATTTACCTAGGGAATAACTTTTTGTTTCTACCAAATCATAGAACTCATTTATATGTTCAATAAATTAATAATAAATGATCCCTTACTTGAAATTCTTATTCATACCTTTGATTATCTGTATAAAACGTTTCTATTCTTTGGGATACATATTGAGATCTTGGATGGTACTTAATTTCACCATTGTATTCTCTACATGATCTATGAAAACTAACATTATTCTGAAAAATTTACCCCAATAGGTTATATCATGAAACTGTTTCCTATAAAATGCTTTTTATGGATCAATGTATATGCTCAAATGTATTATAGAATGTAAATTCCAACAAAGTTATATACAGATTCAAGATACCTTGTATATCAAAATAACATGATCTGAATATTTCATCCAATGTCTAGATAGTCCTTTAATACTCTCCATCAGTCTAGGGATTATAGTAGATGCATAAATGTATATCAATGTAGAGATACCTTTTAATACTCATCAAAAATTTTGATGTGAAACTCGTTCATGATGAGATATTTTAAACAGAGGTTCCTCTTGATGCCTTAAAATTTCATTGGAAGAGTTCCTAGAAAGACTCTCTATGAGTGGATATTTTATTATTTCTATTAGATGTCAGTACATAATAAGATGACCAACTATGACCCATATAGAATCATTCATCTTGAAAGTCTTTTAGAAACTAACAAAAACTTTCATTATATCCTTATCTCACTTACAGATAGGTATATGAATATTTTGGAAGACAACATTTAGATGTTGTCTTTCAACCTTCACCTACTATTCTACAAATAATCTAGACACATAGTCTAAAATTTCTTACATCATACCATCCCACTATAAATGATCTCTTAAATCTCTATACATCTTAATGATACCTATGTGTATTGAAAAACTCTTGTTATGTGTTCCATCTAGTATATCCCTCTTCAATTCCACTATAGAAATAACACATAACCTCTTTCACAAACAATAGAACATAATATTTACAAATAATTTCCAACAATTTACCATTAGTTACATCCTTAATCAATCTATCTATGTTCTCATCATCAAGTAATGACTTATCATCCCATTCAAGTAATGATGGATTAGCAATTTCTTTGTAAATTAATGATGGATACACTTGAATTGATATTACCATTTCCAAAATTACTAGATCATTATATATAGAATCTTAATTAATCCTTATCAGGCTTATAATTCAATAGTCCCTCACATTTAATGAATTATTCACCATATTTACCTAAACAATGTGGTAGTCTAATGAGTGGCCATAGTTCATGAGTATTTACAACCATCTTTTTTTTCCACAAGTTCAACTCCTACTAAAAATTGATATACATCAAACTCTTATCACCCATATATATCTCAAATATATCACCATAGAGATTGTGTTTTCCATATTTTAAAATAAATTATTATTGCTGCCAAATAATGTTCATGTGTTGTAATTTTTTCTTCATAGATTTTCAATAACGTTCATGTATAGTAAATCACTGTATCATTCTGCAAAATGACAAAACCATGTCATTTCAATGATTCATTACTATAGATTAAAATACATTCATACCTAATGGTATAATTTGTATTGCTTCATTAATCAGTCTCCTCTTTATCCCATAATAAAATTCCCTTAACCATGTGATTTTAGCACTTGTTCATGTATACTTGGTTAATGGATTGTCAAGCAATGTGAAACATTGATCAAACCATCGATAATAACTTATTAATCCCAGGAACCATAAGATCTCCATTATATTTTTTATTTATAATACTATTTGTCTATATTTATTTTTAAGGGGTCAAATGATTCCTATAACTGAATAAATTTTCACTAAGAAAAGAAATATAATTTATCAAAAATTCACAGTTCTTATACTTCCCATATAATAATTTTCTGAGATTCAAAAAATTTATTTTTTGTTGAATCATATTCTCTTCACAATTATTACTGTATATTGAGATATCATAATATATTATCCCTATAAATATCTCATGATACTCTTTGAATAATCTATTCATCAGATCTATAAATAATAGGTTCAATATTCAATCAAAAAGGTATTACTATAAAATCATAATTTCTATAAATTGTTCAAAATGACATCATTACTATACCATCCTTCTTCACCCTTAACTGATGATAACTATAATTAATATATATCTTTTAAAATTATTAGATTTTTCAATTTTTTCAAAAAATATCTTAATGTTTGAAAAGGGATACTTATATTTTTAGTATTCAAATTGATCTACATATAAATTATACAAAATAACATGGACCCATCTTTTTGTGAATAAAATAGTGGATCCCCATAATGAAACACTATGTTATATAAATAAATTATCTATTAGATGTTATAGTTTTTTTCCTTTAACAACACTAACACCACTAGTTCCATCTTATAAAAATCAATAGTAATCTGTCTTAAATTAGGAATTATTTCGATAGAGAAATAAATATCACACTATAGTGGTTGTCCCGGTAATTATTCTAAAAAACATCAATATGTTTTTTACGATATAACATCCTATATTATTATGATATCTTCTATATATATAGATTATTCTTGATCTTCCTCTCAAGTGTTTTTAATTAGTGAAAATCATTGATCCACATATCTATTCCGATGATAGACTACTAGGATGAATTATTCCTATTCACTACTTCTAAATGTGAAAATGTTCATCTATATATAATAGATTCATTCTTCAGTAACCAATGGATTATTAGGTCCACCAAATGATAGATGTTTTTCTCATATGATGTTGTTGACATAATTATATCATATTTTGGATCAATATGCCACTCGTGGAAAGTGAGTTTATTTTTTATAACCTAATTTTCCTACCCTAATGTGGTTAGGATCTAATTTTCCTCAACTCTATATTCACTAAATTTATTATTGAGAACACACATATATTAACTACTAGTGTTGATATATTTCACATTCTCGTTTTTATTCTACATCTAACTTAATGTTTCATTCATATATCTTCCACATGATATTTAATTGAAATATAAAATTCCTACATTGTCTTCTAAAGTTTTCCTTATAAATATAGAGGTATTTTTATAGTTATCATGAAATCTTAATTGGTTTATATAAATCTATTCCACAAGTTTGATACTATAATTTACTAGAAAAAAATTATAACATATTACAATACAAAAAACCATAGCTGATTGTTATATTACACAATTCGTAAAATGTTAAAGAGTTCCTAAAGGATAAAAAAATTAGTATTGGAAGACCATATACATTGACATATTACATATCAAAACATGGCACACAAAAACAACCTGTAGTGAGATATAAAACATGAACATATTATGAGAAACATGATTAAACCTTCTTTTATATACATGAAAATTACACATAGTCCATTTCTAGGTTTCTTATAGAAAGAAAAACCTATATGGATGAACTTAGATACTTATTAAGTGGTAATATAACTCACAATATTACATAATATAAACAAGACATAATTGATATAGAATGAGTAAGTGAAAAAAAGTAATCCATAAGCAACTGAAACTAAGGACTTGTTATATCCATGAAAATAAATAAAAACATGGATAACAATAATAATTAATCTCACTTGATGTAATGTATAATGAAGGACAACAAAAACTTATTCAGATTGTATTGTGAAAAGTCAATTTATTAGTCATCTATACCTCATTAAACACATTATCATATTATGGATTTATTTATATAAAAAACATATAATTTTTTCCCATGATACATGAGGATGCAATGAGGGTTTATATAATGAAAGCCACACCCGTCACTTGTTTAAGTATAATGCTCTCTCCATAAGAGTCAAAAATACCTTTTCCATTGTTCCCTAAGGAACATATGACCAAAAAAACATTTATTTCAATATAACTAGTTACATTAATATCTAATACCTCCCTATTTAATATAATAATGTTTATGAATATGAGAACATCCCTTAGTAAACATGAATGTCATGGGGTATCATCTAATTATCATGAATAACCCTTATCAAAAAAGTATAGTGGAGTGGATACATAAAATTTGATGATATATCTGTCCAATATAGTAATTTGATTCAATATATTACATTTATATGTATCCACGGTAACAATATAAAAAATATATCATCATCATTCATTAAAAGAATATGAATATTCAAAATCATATCTCACAAGAGTTCCTCACCTGATGTGTTATCATCTTCCCACTCATCATGTATAATATTTAATATGCATTAAATGCTAAACCAACCATTTTTGGTGTTATTACACCACATAATATTGATCCACATCCTCATTCTCTTTCCATTATCAAAATATGGATGTATTTGCGAGAAAAACTTACACACTTTTATTTCACAAAAACATGTGAGGATTTTCCAACCACAAAAAAGGTAACTAATAAAAAAATGAAATATGAGAGTGGGAAAAAAATATAGGCATTTAAATACATTAAATTTAATTTGTAACATGGAAAATGTATTCCCTGGTAATTTGTTCACCACCAAAAAAATAATGGTGATTACAAAATGAGTCAAAATGAGAAAAACATAAGAAAAAAACCTCTCTTTTTGAATGGGTGATAATTAATTCATAAATTGTGGAAAAATATGGAATTAAAATTATCTTAATTTTCCATGAATAATGTAATTTCAAAATATAAAACATGTAATAGGAAATATAAACGCTATAGGAAAAATTGTTGCATATTACAAAACATATCTCAAAGAGTGGAATTTTAAATGGAAACCCCATACCTCTTTTCTTAACTTCCTCAAACATAATTTAACATCCATTATCATAAAAATATATATGATAATAAATTAATTCAAAACCATACTCATATAAATTATCATCTATACTCTAAATAAATTTTCCTTTTATATATGAATTCTTCCTATTTTCAACATTGATGTTTATAATTTTCATTTTTTTTATGTTTTCCATAATAGTGGTGTCTCTATTCATTATTATAAAAAATTATATTATTAATAGTTCATTACATTTAATTTTAGGGATGATTTATAATAATTAATGATTTTTTAAATCTCTTCTGATAGTGTTTTATACATTATCCTTGCATATAATGTCGACAATAAGCATGTTTTGGTGATTTTTGATGAACAAAGGGTGTTTCAATAACTGATGAATTGAATATTTATATAATATCTCAACAAAAAATTATTTAAAAATTTATATAATAGTATATCATTAATTATATTTTCATTTTCATTCATGCTATAAATTCTAAATATTGTCTACGTTGGTAGTTAAAATAACCCAAGCATGAACATACATTGTTTTAATAAATGATTATGAGTTTTTTTTCATTATTATCAAAAGTGAAAAATTATTTTTTAAAATTTTTTAGTTTGATAACTCAGAATTAAAAATATAGTTGAAAAATAATTAATATATATGAAACATTAAGCAATTTGAGTAAAAGAGTATCATCATAGTGTGCTTACTTTAATCGATTAAAACAATAATGTTTGTTTTCTGATCATATCATTAATTGGTTCCTAATTTTTTCACACAAATAACATAATTATATCATAAAATTATATTTATCCTTAAATACAATCCTTTTATCGGACATTGTATGGTGGTTATGTAAAACAAAACATGATACATATGGGAGGCACTAGTCCGCACAGCACATGAACAACATTTCCTTCATTCTCAACATGGATGAGATATATGAAAAAAATGATTATAATATTATTATAGTAATAATAAATTTTATAAATGATAAGAATGTCATTATATTAGTTTTTTATAATAAATTTGGTAGATTATAATTATGATTAAAACAATGTAGTTGGTAATACTCATGCTATGGACATTATATTCTCCAGTGGTCTCTTTAATTTGGAGGGATTACTATAACTATGATTGATGGTAGATTAGGATATTGGGATAGAGTTCTAGGGAGAGATTATTTTATTATTTTAATATATAAATTATAATTGGATATGTGTCTTAATGTGGTGAAGATGTTCCCCTTTTATATGTAAGGTGAATGGTAGTTTATGAGGATGATGAATCATCGCTGATGGGACGACGTTATAATGATGTGACATTGATCGGTTTGAGAATCACGACTCGATGCAGGACGTGCCCTGATCCGCTGTTTGAATTTGGAAAACAAAAATTTGAAATTTGAATATGATTTTTGAGGGTTTATTGGGCAGTAGATTGATCGTATAGGTTCCCACTTTTCAAAAAAGTTGTTTTCAAAATTAAAAAAATGGATTGTGGAGTGAATGGTAGTTTTGGGAATACCATTATATTTTTTAATAGTTTCATCAAACTATTAAATTCTAAATTGCTCTAAAATATAAAAAAGTGGATATTAAATTGATTTTATGTTGAAACAGTCCTAAAAACAAAATATATACATTTTTTAGTGATTTATAGGTTTTCTACTTTTCACATTTCTCCTAATTTATCATTACCCTAGTAATTAATTTCTATCAAAATTAATTAATTTTAATGATTATGATTAAAATAGAACATTTACCTATTATCATATATATAATTTAAAATTATAAAATCATTTTAAAAATAAAATCATTAATGGGTTGAAAGATAAATTGTATGATTAATACTCTTAATAACTTAAAACTGTTTTTAGAGAAATTATATTTTAATTCTTTAAATTCATATATAATGTCATGTTATATTAGATACTAATTTTATTGAATTATATTTATTTATATAAAAATAATAAATTATATAAGTCTATCATGCTATGAGAAAACTAAATCTCCATGAATAATTGTCAAATTAATGAAAAGACTAAAAATTACTTTTATATTAATGTGACATTTTAATTAGTTCAAATAATTCTTGTCATATGATTTCTATGTCCAAAGAACATTATAAAATTTATATTGTGTTTATTAAATTTATATATCATTTCTTGAACTTCTTTAAAAACATTTAGGTCATTCTTATATAATGGTAAATTAATATGAATTAAAGCTATCTTGAAAACAGTAATATCTGAATAAAAATATACATTTAAAAAAAACATGATACGAAGATAATTATTTTTGATGAATTAAAAAATGGAATTAGTATGGTCAGTTTCCATCGATAAATTCTATTTTTGAATAAATTCTTGTATAAAGGCTCTATAAAAGGTGATTTTTTTAAATAGTTCAGGATATGATATTTATTTTCTATTGTTGAGTCTTGACTGTTAGATAATAATTCAAAAATATGAATAAAATTACTTGAAACATTTCCGGATATAAATTAATTCATGTCTAATGTAAAATAAAATACATTAATGTTTAATTGAATATTTCACCTCATAAACATTATCATTTTATCATCAATACCTTACTAAAATAAAATTGCTTAGAATTACTATAAATAATCATTAATGAGAGTGATTAATCATGAAAAATAATTCATAGGATTTCTAAATAATTAAACATTCATTTCAATTGATGACACTTAGTTTTAAAATAGGTCAACTATAGTCAATATCAATTCATATACTTCAAAATGGATCTTAAATAAAAAATAATTAAACTAAATATTTAACATGGGGACAAACATTGTAATTAGTAAGGGAACATTCTTTATGAACCATAATTATGGTTGAGATACAATCAACCTACTTTTTCAGGGTTATTACCCTGGGACAAATCTATGTAAAACCCACATCCACTTCTAGTATATAGGGATTCATTTTCATTAGAAAACTACACTCTTTCATTTGCCATTACATAGGATGTTCTACTATACATCTGTTTATCTTATGGGTTTTCACTAGAGATTCCACATTCTAGTTTCTACAATATAATAAACCTATCCTAGGATACAATATATATTGATCCATTATTTTTATAAAATAAAATTACATCCTATTAGATAAACGTTCAATACAATTCATAATAATACATGCCTGACAGTCATATAGGTTAAATTCCTTTGAGAATTTATATATGTAAGCAATGAGTACATAAAATATCTATTCAATTTCCTATTTATTACATCACAGCTTCCACCATTCTTATTCACAACATATTTAAATCCTTTCTTAATTTCCTAGGGAAGGGAATCATAATAAAGTGTGATAAATGATGATTAGTAAGCATAAACATAATACAGGATCATAAGTGCCCATATGATATGGATCATTGTATGAGAATATGACATGAACATTATAAAATAATACATATTAATTCATATATCTTAATTATGAAACAAGAAATAAAGTTGTATCAATCAAAAAACCTAATAGATAAAAGTGTGAAATAATCAATAGTCAATCATAAGACATGAAAACAAATCATTAGACTAAGATATAAGTTTGTTTCATATGAATAAGAATATAAAATTATCTTCTTATTCAAGTATTGCTACCAATACTATCATAGTGGATTGGGATCACTCTCTATTTCATTGTTCTCATAGTCACGAATCACTCTGAAGACCATTTTATTGGATAAAGTCCCTTATTTAAATAGAATCCATCTCCATTAATGTACTTATCATCTCATGAGATATCCATGTTTATTTAAGGTATTGGAGGGATATAATGGACCCACATAACCTTGGTATATAATATAACCATCTATTCCTGATTTATAACAGAACCACCAATCTCATAATGAAAACCATACGTATCATTGCCACATGATCATAAAACAATCATTATATCATCATCTCATAAACCATGTCAAGGACACAAGTTTCAAAAAAAATTAATTATAACAATAATAAAACATCTATAAGAATAATAAATAATGTAATATGAAAATATCCATTCTAAATCATAAAAAAGATTCAAATAATATTTTTATAGATACAAATTCCTTTAAAATATCACTATAATATATATATCGAAAAATACCCCTTTAATTTAAAATCAATTATTCAGAATTTTAAAATTTATAAAATTATCATAAAAAATTATTTAAAAATATAAAAAAATACTATAAATGTGTCTTTAAATAAAATTTTATTAATGCTGATTGGAAAATATGTTCATGTGTTGTATGTCAAAATAAAAATTCCTTTAACATTTTTAGTAAAAAGTGTAAAGTACTATATTTGGGAAATGATAAGAAATTCTTTCAAAATATAGGTAAATAAAGTAAAATATTGTTAAAAATTACTTTAAAACATCTTTTTAGAATATTAAAAAAAATAGAATCTATTTATAAATATAATGACATTGATGAAAAGTTTCCTGATCGAAGAGATAAATGAACTTTATTTTCATTAAAAACATCGTTATGTTATTTTATGAAATTAAAGAATAGATAATTAATGAAAAATATATAATATATGAAAAAATATGAGAATAAAATAAATTATTTTCGGGATAGTTAAATCATATAATTAAATTATTATAAATTAAAGCATAAATAATCAACAAAAAAATGATATTGTAACATAAAACACTTATGACATTAGTAATATTTGAATCAAAAGTTAATAGATGCTTGGAAATAATATAGATATATTAATACATATAATTATATCATGGACAATTGAAAAATAAACTCATGGGTATTATATAAACAATAGAGAAAATAAATTGGCGAATAAAATTAAAAGATGTCTCAATGAAGAGAAATTTTTATAAACACCCCTACATTATATCTGACTTGATTTGTATGTGTTATAACCTCTTGTATAATATATCAATATTAATTATATGTATATAAAATAATAATATTCACGTATATATATCATATATTATCCAGTTATACCCTTTTAATTGCAATTTTTTAAAATTTCTCTGTTTAAATTGACATTTTATGTGTTAATTGATTCATTTTTTATCTATGTTTTATTTCAGGAATTATGGACCTTGATCATTTTTCATGATTAATAAATCTCTATAATTTTAATAATTATACAATTATTATATATAAAAATTATATAATAATTTATAATCGATTATATAAAGAGGTGATGAAAAAATAATTGCATCGTTATGTTGATATTGTAGTTTGTACGCACACACGGGTGATACTTCTATGTTTTGATATATAGGAAAAAGGAAAATTAAATGGTAATTAAAAATTAAAATTGATTAATAAATAATAAAAATAAAATATTTTTATTGAATATATTATTATTACAATCTATGTTAATTATAAAAAAATAAATGAATCACATCGCTTTGTCGAGGTGGTGGTCTACATGTACAGACTAGATATGTTATTGTTTACCATTGGATAATAATGTAAGAAGGTATATATGATTTTATAATTATTGATGAATAATTATTTTAAAAATATAATATATATATATATTATAAAACACATAATAACCATCCATGAATGATTGTGGATGAAAATGAGTCATATTACTATGTGGAGGCGATAATGAACACGTTGCCATGAGAGATTCATTCATCTCCCATTTTATTGATAATTCGATGTAGATTGTTATTTAATCAATATAATAACATCTTAGTATATTTCCTATATTTCATATATAATGTTTTTATGGATACAAAATGTTTATAGAAGGTGTCAGAAGAAATTAAATTGGATGATCTTCGTTAATACTTATGCCTCTTATTTGAGTGAGCTACTTTGGATTACACATTAATTATTAAAAGATTGATCTTAAGAGAAGGAAATAATCACTATAATAAATTAAATTATTCTAGGAAGGATATTGAGTATGTATTTTCTATAATATAAGTCTAAAATGGCATGATTAATTGAGGAGGAGTGGTTCCCTTCTATAAGTTAGGGGAGGGAGACAAATGGAATTTCATAATGAAATTAATTATATAAGAAAATTTCAATTGAAAGTGGTTAAAATGGCCAAATATATTAAATTAAGCTAATATATTTTTTAAATATATTCAAATAATAATAATTGTATAGGTATGGATGAAAATATTTCCCTTATCTCCTGGTTTTACCCACTATTAAACACATTTTAACCAAAAATGTGATAACAAAATTATATTATTTTTACAATTCACCGTGTCCAATAATTAAGTTGGACCAGTTTAATTTTATTAATTATAAAAATTTCAAATATTGAATGTTATTTAAAAAAATCATGTTTTATAGATTTTACAAATTATTTTTTATTAAGCACACAAAATGCAATTAAAATTCATTTTCAATCAATGAATTTTTAAGTATAAAACATAATTTACTTCCATTAAATGATATATGAAAACTGTCAAAAGATTATCAATAAATTATTTTCATTATATAATCTATAAATTACATCGAAACCATTAGTTGATATATATTAAATTAATTTACTATGAACAAAACAAACAATGTATGTAAAAAAGATTTTTAGAAAAATTTATTTTTAAGCCCAAAAATAAACTTATTCTTAATTAATGTAATATGATGTTTCCTATGTAATAAATTTGATTATTTATAATTAAAGGATACTCATGTAAATTTAAGATTAAATGAAAAATATAATGATACATTTCCTTTCTAATAAGTGATAAATTTTGAAAAAAAAATTCATTTTTGAATATTCATAAAACTTCACCCTAATATAATATTGAAATTAAAATTTCAATAATGAAATTAATTTCATAAAATATTATTTATAGAATTATTATAAATTAATTATTATGTTCACGTGAAAAAATATGAAAAATCTCATTTTTGAAGAAAACATTCTTTTAATGTGAGAGAAGACTTTACTGAAAATTAAGCACTTGGTTATTTTTCATTATTCAATAAATCTTATTTATCGAAAACCTATATAAATATTTTTCATAAATTGATTATTATTATTCATGCTGATATATTTAATCTTTAGGTTTTCAAAGTATACTTTATTGTAGTTCATATTGACACAGGGTGCGTGTAAATCATGCTACCAGATACTTCATGTTTTATTTCAAAGTAAGTACACATAAAATACTTGGTTGTTAATATTAGGGTTGATTTTCAAATAAATAGATGGGTTTTAATAGTGCATTCCCAAAAACACTCAATAAAATGGTTATTTCTGTGCTAAATATTTACCACAGAAAATGATATGTTTGATTAATGATTTTAATTATATCACTCCTAAAACTTTATTTTATCAGATCTTTTTTATGTCCTGATAAAATCTATTTAAAAATTATTTATAAAAATATTAAATTTATATATATTTAAGATGGAAGAATTAAAAAAAAAAGATAAAATTAATTAATATTTTTAATGAATAAATAATCTTAAATTATTTTATGTTATAAATGAATGAATATTTAAATTAAAAACTGTATAAGCATTAAAAATATTTAAATAATAGAATACGTTTTATTAAATATATAAATTATTAAAAAAATTAAAAAATGAGTATATATAAAAATGAAGATGAATACATATTAAATATTTACATTACAACCATAATAAAAACATTAAATTTTAATGAATAACAATGAATAAATAATTATTATAAATGAGGAATTTTCAAAAATATTAAACAAATAAATATTAAAAATAAATAAATTAAAAAAAGTAAAAAATAATTAACATTATTTGTGAATATATGATATTAAATAATATTAAAAAAATTAATCTTTAAAAATAGTGAAATTTAATAATTAGAAAACCAATAGACTTCAAAAAAAATTAAAAAATGATTATGTTTTATTAACTAATGAATAATCATCTATAAAAATATAAAAAAAATTATAAATTTAAAAAATATATATTAAATGAATAAGTAATAACAATGAATAAATTATGAAAAATTATTTAAAATTATTAATATTATTAATCAACAAAAAATATTTAAAATGATTAAATTATAAATATGTATTTCAAATTCACAAATAGTATATATTAAAAAAATAAAATATAAAAAAACTCTCCTCTAAATAACAGAATATATTGAATATATTATGTTAATAAATAACATTATAAAATGAATATTGAAAATTGAATAAATTAATGAAATATTATGTGTGTGTTTCTATGTAAAATTTCATTAATTATGTATATGTGTGTAAGAAATTAATGTGTAAATATATATTGTTCTATATATATTAAAATGAAAAAATTGACATTTATATAATATGCACACTAAATATCCATTACTCGATACTAAACAATCAATATTTTAATAAATATTAATTTTTAATTACAATCATATTTTACTAAATATATGAAAAATTAAATAAAAAACATATTTTTAATTATATATATCGTATTTCTTTAATCATTATATATTGATATATGTGTGTATGCTTCCATGTGTGAGTTGGTAATTATGAAGTATATCTGTGCAGAATAAAAAAGGCATTGAATGGACTAAAACAATATACGGGGGAATGGTATTGAAAATTGGATAAAATAATAAGAAATATGAATTTTAACAAAAGAAGAGTGGATAAAATCGTTACATAAAAGAATGTCAAGAGTATTCAGTAATTGTAATTCTCTATCTTGATGTTATTATCTTTGGTGGAAATGATGAATGTTGTTGTAAAAGATTTTCTAAATAAATGAATATTTTATTGAAATTTACATACTGGGAGAAATGAAATACTTTCTTCGGTTACAAATCTAGTAAATAGAAGAATACATTTTCCTCTAACAAGAGTGTATACTAAAAAAGTCTCAATAGGTTTGGCATGGAAAATTCAAAACCCATTTACACAACCATTTCAGTAGGAACAATTCTGTGAAAATATATAGAAGAAAAAGAAGGTTATTAGAAAGAGTACCAGAATCTGATTGAAAGTCCATTGTATTTGGCTTCCTCAACAGCCTACATTGTGTATTCTATCACCTCATGTGATTGATATAAAAGTTCTACAAAAAAATACCATTTAATTTCTGTAAAAATAATCCACAAATACATCATAGGCACACAAAAAAATTGGAGTTAAAAATGATATATCAATATGTATTGAATAGATTTTGTATTTATATGCCGATTAGGAAGGAAATGCTGATGATAGAAGATCCACATCTGAAGGTGTATTCATTTTTGGAAAGATTTCTGTTGGTTGGAATTCAAAACAACAATATTCGGAAACTCTCAATATAGATGAAGCTGAGTATGTTGCTTCTACAAAATCCACTACTCAACTTGTGTGGATGAAAATACAATTAGAATATTTAATTATTGAAGTGAAGTTAACCTTGATATTGTTTTTGTGATAATTAAAGTACAATCAATACCACCAAGAATCTTGTGCAACATTTTCATTCAAAACATATTGATATCTAATATCATTTCATCAAAGATTGTGTAGAGAATAATGAATTGAAGCTTGATTATTTTCCTATATCAAATCATGTTGTTGACATTTTCAAAAAACCTTAATTGAAGGAATCAATCTAAATATTGTGGTTAAACATGGTTGTCGAACATCTTTCTCTTCAAGTTTGAGGTATGTGTATCTATCCCCACTCTCATCTATCCTTTGGATTGTTTTTTCAAAGGGGATAATGGTATTGTTTCATAAATAATTTTCAAAAAAGATAGAGTTGTGGGTAATATGTGAATTAAACATTATTTTGTGATTCAAATATTCTAACTGTTCATTGGAGTTCTTGTAGGAAATGAATTTTTTTCCAGGTAACCTGGATAGATGAGTTTATGTGATAGAAACATATAATGATTTGTTACGGAAGAATGATCAGAGAACATGTATTTTCTATCAATTATTCTTGATTCCTACAATGACGTAGCTCACATAGTCATAGAAGTTTTAATATGTAATCCATTTCATCTGGTTACAACTTTTAGGGATTTATAAAACATGGTTGAATACAACATTCATTGGGGGATATTGTTAGAACCAAGAAAATGAGGATGGTGTTTTGTATTAATGTTTTTTATTTTTTGTCAATCTGTGTTTTTTAGAAATGAAATCATATCACATTGTTTGGTAGAAACCACTATTATGGGTTTTGTTTGCAAATAATCAGACCCAGGATTTTTGATAATTGGACTCAAGTATTTAGAAATATTTTTTTCAGGATAAGAATGAAAGAAAAAAACATGAGTGAATAGAATGTTACGATACTTTCTGATGTAATTGTGATGATTCATTTCTAATTTGTATTTCAAAAAAATCATAACAAGATTTCGAGAACATGTGATGCAATCTTGATAGATGCACGTGGGAGTGAAATAGATGCATCCAATCGATAAGGAATAGTATTTGGATTTATAGTATTTGGATTCCAGAGTCAAATGTGTGGTACCGATTGTTTTTCAAAACAATTATATCCATCTTTAAGAGGCAGTGTTGATAGAAGAAGTCATATCAATAATAAAAAAAAGACACAATATCGATTATCTTTCAAAAAATTGGATACTGAGTGGATGAAAATATTCTGGTGCCAATTTGAATTAATGTGGTGCCAATGAAATGTGGTTCTTATGGAATAAGAGATGTTGATAGAATAGTTGGTGTGGATTAAAGAGGGTGCTGATGAAAAGTGGTGCCATTGAAAAGTGGTTCTGAATTGAAGGAGGTGTTGATTGAATAGTATGATATATTAATGATTTTTTCACAAAATGACCGTATCTAGTTAAAAGTGAATGAATGGGAAAGGTACCTATCCAAGATCTCTATTTTCATATTTTATTTCATTATACATTGGCAGATCATCCATTTTAGATTGGTTTGTATCATAATTATGATGATTATCCTTATCAAAATGTTTTGAATCATATATAGGAAGATTATCCTTTCTAAATTCTTTTATATTATATCCAGGTAGATCATCCTTAGCAGATTGTATTTTATTATACCTAGAAAATGATCATACGTAGGAAATGATCATACCCAGGAAATAATTCTTCCTATAAATGATCATACCCAGAAATGATCATACCCAAAATTGACTATACCTAGGAAATTATCATACCCAACAATCATACCCAGTAATTTTACCCAGCAATCGTACCTAGTAATCATACCCAGCAATTTTACCCAAAAATCATACCCATAATTTTGTGTTTTCTAAATGAAGAATTGTTTTGGGTTTTTGGAATGAAAATTTTTTATGAAGATATAAATTAAAGGGCTGGAGAAGGAGATAAACTTTGAAGAAGAATCTAGAAGCTTTAATATGGTGTTTACGAAGTCAAAATGTATCACAATATTTCAAGGGGAATTAAAATTTGGATAAATTTGAGTTTGTAGGAACTAATTTTTGGATTCCATTCAATGGTGTCATGGGTGACCTATAAAAGGCCCAAATACATTGTAATTTTCTAATACTTTCATTGTTCACTACAGATGAAAGTGAAGATCAAGGTTTCTAGAGAGAAGAAGATATCAATTATATTCAGGTAGACAATTGTTTTCGAGTGGTGCTGATTTGTTCATATTCTATTGGCCTTGACAATTTTATTTGGGAATTTATGTGTTTCAGATTCTAATATATTTTATTTTGTTGAATGAAAATCGGACTAAGAATATTTGGTTCAATGTGAATCATACTCGGAGGAATTTCTCATGGAGAAACGGACTTAGAATGATCAGACTATGGTTTTCTATCAATGTACACGAATTTATTACATTTATCTTGGGTAATGAATTAGTGAATTGTTTTTCAATTGAATACATCTATTTAATTGAAAATAAGAACATGTAATATGAGTTGTTAAAAATAATTGTATTAGCATATTTCACTAAGAGGATGCACATGGAGAAGTTGAATTGTTTCATAGTGCTACATGAGTAAAAGGATACAGCCTACTTATTATAATCCATTGAATGATTTCAAGTGTATTGTATGGTATTGGATCATTTTTAAACCATACCAAAGATATAACCATTCATAATTAATAGTGATCCTTGTAAATCATTATCTTCCTTATGATGTTTGTGGATTTGTTTCTCACCAAGTAATTGATTTATTTAACAAGAGATGAAGGTCGTTTCAATTGGAAATAAACATAAAAGAAAAATAGTATCACTAATTCTCCCCTCCCCCTCATAGTGATACAATACTCTGACTGGGCACATTCACATTTTTTTTAGTGAAAGATAAACCTTCACTCCCCCTTGATAGATATAGTGAACATATTAATAAAAATTTAGTGAATGTGTGGTTTTCAAACCTTATAGATATTTCTCCAATTTGTCTTAAAATTACTTATTTGAATACATTATTCTCAAAGGAGATCAGTTTCAAGAGATGCACTCTTATCCTCTTTGACCATGAGAGGTATTCCATGAATAAATATTATTATTTTCTAATCATAAACTTCAACATCTTGTATCTCCTTTTGTTTCCTATATATTTTTTAATATATAAACCAATTAATTGAATAATAATTGTCTACCTTTGTGCCACAAGAAGAACCTTTAGGTTTCATTCTTCCTCTAACCATATTGAATTATATCCTTAAAACCTACATATAATCTTCTTGGTCATGGAATATAGTCATAAATTCTTTTGACACATGTCCATCATGATTACACATTTCACAAATCACCATATTATTACTTAATGATTTATTCTCATGTACCTATTTTTGTTTTTTTACTATCTCCTTGCCTCTAATTTTTCATCCTCTTTTTCTAACTAAAACTCTTCCTGAATTGTTTCCTTTTACCAAGTAAAGCATATTAATCCAATAAAAATAGTAATTGATACCATATATTCGAAAACACCAATAATTTCCTATGAATTATGATCAAATGGGATGATTCTATACATATTAATAATATTATAAATTTATTCCACCTTCTATAGGGGTTTCTAGTCTAATATAAGTTTATTCCTCATCCTTTAGTGTGCACAATTATTTCTATTCATTATTTTGGAAAACAGTTTATTATATTTCCAATAACACATTCACATATTTTGCAGAATAGTTCTATTTTCCAATCAAATTTGTTTTGGATTACCTTATTATGATCATCTACTTATACCATCATATGAGGATTCAATTTTAACCCCGAAATACTTCCTAAAATTTATCTAGCTATATTAAACAAATTTTAAATGTAGAACAAGTGTATTGTGTCTCAAAAAGATCCTCTAATATATCATGCAACTTTTATTTATGATCACAAATTATATTTCATTGTTTATAACCCATAAACTTGTATCCCTTAATTCTACCAACAAAGGCTGATTCTGTCCTGAAAATTTCATACTATTCAATATTAAAAAAATGGTTTCCCTTTACACCAATCTTACTCACTTGAGAATCCAATTATTTATTATCCTTTTCTTGATTTTTCTTCTCTTTCTTAAGTTGTAAAATCTTCTTAATTCAGTATGCCAACTTACCTTTTAGATCTCATTTGAGTTATTTTCACTCTTATCTATCATCTTCAAAACATTTTTCATGTAAATGTTCTTTAAATAATTAAAAATATTTTCTTTATTGTCAAAATTTCAAGATGAACCAACATCCTCGAAAAAATACTTCTTATTTTAGTGTCAGGTTTCTACATTTTATTCAATTTTTTCCACCTTCAACGGATTTATTCATCCTTTTTTTATTCAAATTCCTTAGTCGGCTAAATTTTGAAAAATCTTTTCAATATATCTATTATTATTATAAATAAAACCTATAAGAAATTGTTTATGTTTTCTAATCCATTTTCCATTAAAAATTACTTTAATAAGTGTTTGATAATCTTATTAAGATCTTTATAATATTCAATATCATTATTACCTTAAACATATGTATTATTTACTTTTACTTCATATTTAAGATCATTCTCAACAACTATTTCTTTTTAAAATATAGTGCCTTCTTAATTTCATAATAAAACTAGTATTTTGAATCTCATCAAGTGAAATATCTTCTCAATGTTCTAAAGGTGATTCAATGGAATCAAATTGATCAAAACAGTATGTTATAATATTGTTCACAATAATAACGACTTCATGTTTTTAAATGTTCCAAATAATATAACAATATATATTATTTACCTGAGTTAATTATCTATAAACATCTTCATCTTCATCCATCATATTGCACACAAATCTTCTTCTCAAGATTTGAAGTTCACCTTACTTCAATTTGATGTTCCACTCATTGATTCTAAATAATTTATTTCACATATCATTTATAGTTTCATGATCTATCACCTTGTTGTAGAGATTACTTCATAAAAACATATATAGGGAATTTTAAATTTTTTCATTTATCCCTAAATTTATTTTAACAACATGGATCATATGAACATTTTTAGAAACCTGTGAAAAACCAATTTTAGTAGTATCACATTCATCAACTCCATGTTAATGGAAGTAAGGAATAGTTGTATACCTCCAAATATGAAAAAAATTATATTCAAAGATGGGCACACCTTATTTACTCAAAAAGTTATGATTCATTATTATTATTAGATAAATGATGTGTCCCCCGCTAATACCACCTGTTAGGATCTACATTGATCACTAAGAGGGAAATGCTGTGAAAAAATAATCCTATTTTTTGTTTTATGAGTTACTCCTTGTGAAAAAAACCTCTTCAACTGGTGAAGCTTCTCAATCTAATTGATAGTAAGTCTCATCCTTGAATAATATGTAGAAATAAATTATAAATGAAATGATAAATACAGGATTGTTCACCCATTATATGTCTTTTATATATTGATTCATTATCCCAACATGTATCCATCCCCTACTACATAGACGATTTAATAGAATACATTCATCACTGTATCGATCAAATTTCTATAATCTTTAGTAGAAACAAAATCTCTAAAATGTATTATACAATAAGAAAAACATTCCCTTGTTGGTCAATTTACCATAGAGATATCTTACTATTTTGATTCTCCTCCTCCAATAATAGATTGATCAAAAAATTCTATAACTATGCTCCTTAAACAACTTCATTATCCAATGTGGATGGTTTCATTATGGTCGTGAAACTCTAACTAGAGGGTTTAAGGATTTAGATCTTATATAATATATATAATCTTAATAATTTTCATCATCTCAATTTTATCATGTCTTTATCCTCTCCTGAATGATCATATTATTCTCAATGTTATCTTCTATATTTTTTCACTATCTCTACAGACATCTAGGGGAAAAAATCCTTCCTCAAATGGAAAGGGTTTTTGTGCATTATTTTGGAAACATGTCTTCTCTTTAATTAGAAATTCAATACACCCATTAACTTCTGTGAAACTACCTAAACATTTCTCCATAAATACTATTTAAAATATTTATTGTTCATGCCTTGTCGATGAATTATCCAATTATATACATTTAAAATGATTCAAACTCCTTCGAATGTAACCAAATTCGTTGAAAAAATGAATATGGTGGTTATAGAAACATTAAAGATGATTTCATGCATCACAATGGTTATTATCACATTACCTTCAATTCCTATGTCTGATAAGCCCAACTCCATGTACTAGTTAAAATAACTATATCATTTTCCCCCCAAAATAGAACCCACCATAGGAATGTTATCCAACAAAAAGTTGTTCTGAATTACGAATCCACCTATAAACCATATCAACTTCAACTATTACAAATGAATATCCAAATTTATCCTTTTTTGTATAGTATGTCTTCAATGTAGTATAATATATTGACTTCTCTTGGTTTACTATTACATAGCCCAAGTATTTTGGTCATTTTCCTCTAAAATTCCAAACACCATAAAATGCACATGGTATGATCTTGACCATGCAATCCTACAACACCATCTATCTATCACGATCACTTTATTGATCTATGACTACTTTTGTAATACCTTTTTAAGAAATATACTTCATATGATCTATGAATATGGACATGAGTATGTTCAATCTTTTTTTTTCAACTCAATATCTATATATTGAAACTACTCAACCACGAATACCATTATTTTCATTTTTGTATAATCTATGTTGCACAGGTGAACCATGGATTCACCAAGGCTTATATTTCTAATGTTTCATCCTAGGTTGTCATGTTATTCTTACCACACATTGTAAAATGGGTAGGTCTTCTCTTCTAGTTTTACCATGACCTCCACTTGTGCATGGATTTTCTTATATTGGGCAGTTTCAAAAATATATTCCACTTCCTAGGTATGGATCATATCCATAACTCCATGATATACTTAATAAGTCTTTAATCATCATTGAAAACACCTTATTGTAAATAAATCCAACATATACCACATAATCATTTTTAAAATATTACAAAATATACCAAGAAACTTGTCGACATGTTTTTTTCTATATGTGATATCATATTTTGTGTTTTCATTAAAAGATATTTTTTTATAAATACCAAATATGATATTGGGGTATGATATAATATGATTTAGGAAATATTGTGTGATAACCTTGTGATAATTTGATTTGGTTCCATGGAACTAATTACTTTGTCATTTAGATTTAATATATATATATAATGTCAAGGATATGAATATTATTTGAATATCTTATCCAATGATGAATTTTATTCTATGTAACATCAATGTGATAATGTCTTAAGAGTATTTGACATGTATATGGGACATAATTCTTCTATGATATTTTTAGATCCTTGAAAATATATGAAAATATTCGTTAAATACATGTTTTATTGTTGAATGACATCATCTAACTGGACAAAAATGATATAATCCATTAGGGACAAGAGGCTCATTGTATTTTGAGGCTTCTTCCCCTGAGTTTCATCATTCGTAATCTCTATGAGATGAGTTTATGAGAATAAATCTACAAGTAAGAGAACCACATGTTCATGTGACATTAGATATTCTTGTTTGTGAACATATGCAATGGTCATCAAACTAGAATATTATCAATCCTACCTTTCATTAGATATACACTTATGTATATTAATAAATTGTTATGAAATATTGTCATGGTGAGGTTGGGTCTATTGGGAGAATCACAAAAAATATGTTATTAAAGTATAAATCAATTAATGTCATGTCTCTTCGATATTTATAGAAGTAAATATCATTAAAATTTGATTGAAATAAAATTTTCAAAAAACAATTCATCGACATAGTGTGCAAATGGGTTTATTTTAGATAGTCAAATAATGTCATATCAAGAATATCGATAGATGACACAAGAATGTGAATTTATTAATGGGATATGTATATGAAGGGATTATATTATATATTGATCATTCATATGTGGTTTTAATCATTTCAATATTAACTTATCCATTTATGTGCTCTTTTATATCTATGTAGACCATAATATTGGACTTTATGTAGTCCCACCTAAGTCCACTGAGGAAAAGGCCGAGTGGGCCAGAGACTTAGTATATCCTATGATCTCAGTTAAATACCACTTCTATTTTATGGTTGAATTATTAATCAAATCTGTTACGTTACTATTCCGATGTGAGTTGAATATTTAAATGAATTATAATTCTCATGGTAATTATTAATTATGAAAGTACATAACATGTATTTAGAACTTGATTTATTCAAAAGGTAATACGTAATATTTATTATTAAATTTATATTTTTTATTAATGCAAATATTGAAATTAATATTTATTCAAATGACCATGGAAATGATATTTAATTATTTAATGAATAATATTTTTTTACATGTGGTTTAGTAAATGTTTAGTAGGATTATTGGGAAAATTAGGGTTTGATGATAAGAATAATATAAACATTATATATCATTAAATAAGTATAAATTTTTTAACTTAATAAAAATAAATTAATCAATTCATGAGTAAGAGAATTCAATGTTATAATATTATTTTTATTACTATCAAGGGGAACATATAGAGTTTAATATTTTATGAGGGCCTCAATCATCATTTTCATTATCAAAACCATAAATCTATATAGTGATATATTGTGTCATTTTCTATTGTAAACATGTTTTTTAGAATCATTGGTTGTGAAAAATGAATCCCACCAAATATACCAGGAATGTCAGCCAGAGGCAAAGTCTCTGACCATTTTTTAAAATAAAGGAAAAGCACAACCATAACAGCAAAAGAAACATCACAAAACATAAAAAACTACATGTCATAGCAGTCATACTCTTCTCTATAATCATGATCCATTGCATCATCCACAGTTTCCGACTCCCACTCCGAGCTGTCAACTTATGTCAGAATCTTGGCATATTTTTTTCTGAGGTTTATCTTTTCCATATAAAAAATCTTTTTATAAGATTGCAGGCCCAAGGACCTAATAGTCAACGTCTTAGGCATATAAGAGTAATATTTCTTAATCATTCTCCTTGGTGGATCTGTCACAACTTTCTTAGTTCCGAACTCATTCCTCATTCCACCTAGAACAATATCACTATAAGAGATTTCAGTCATGCTACCATCATTCCCTTTGTCACTATTAGAGAGGTCACACCATTTTCCAAAGGTGCGCACCTTCATATAACAATCACCCCCCCCCCCCCCCGTTCATTCAAAAATTGAATGTTTGAGTCAATCATTGATAAACATTGTGCATGTTCCCCGTGTTGAGGATTTCTAGGATCAACAGAAAACTCCCGACCCTTGGCCTCTTCCACAACTCCCCCATTCCTGGAAACATCCTGAAAATCAGAAACTTTAATTCCCTAACTACATTCTATCAATGTCATCCGATCATTCTCCAAACAATCAAAGCGGTTGCAGGTCACCACTCCATCAAAGCTGTGGGTATTCAATTTCGTAGATTCAAAGATCCCATCTGAATTCTCCAAGGACACCTCAGCGAGAGGAACCAACTGAAAATGGCATATCATCTCCTCCTTAGATTGAAGCCCTTATCCAAGATCATCCCTTCAACCTATCCAAAACATGCAAAATTTTTGGATTAATTGGCACCTGCACTGTCTTCATAATGAAAGCATGGTCTGGCACATCAGCAAGATGACCCTGCCCCACCTCCTCCTCCACAAGCCCATCAGGTTTCTTTTCCACTAATGCAAGAGCAGTGCAGGGGGCTTCCAGCCAGACTCCCAGCTCAGATGACTTTCCATTAGTGGTACACACAACAGGTTCCACAGAAGAGAACAGAACCACATTCATCTTCCCAAAATCAGATAGGGCCACTCCAAGGACATCCTCCATCACCACCTAAGATGGCCTTCTAGCATTACCAACATCACTTCCACAAGTGTAATGTCACTCAACCATATGTGAGGCACTACCCAGTCTTCCACAGTGGAAAATGACCTCCAGATTCCCGAACCTTCTTCACCCCACTTAGAAATGATTCAATGAATCGAATACAACTTCTTGCATCCATCGAAACTCTTTCCCATTAGTGATCCAAAAACAACACACAGGAGGCTTTTCCGCATCAACCTCCACACAAATTTGTGGGAAATTGTGTGTGCCACAGACTACATCTGTTGATCCGAGCATAAATATCTTCCAATAAAATTACCAACAACATAGAGAATAGAGGGATTCTGAAATGATAACGGAAGACTATGAAGAATTACCCATATTACAATCAACGAAGGGTCACGCCACATATGAAATTCAACGCTCCAATGAAACAAATAAAATGATGATCCACCACACCTCCATGAATTCCTGGAAAAAGTAGCAATCATGTCTTCCTCCATGCCGAATCGGACCATTATGTGTCTCCTGTCAAGTAACCTAATGATTGCGCGCTCAGAAAGATTCCTGGAATCAAAGAATAACTGATTAAAGACTTCTAATGAATGTCGATGAGGATTAAATCAAGACACCAATGAATATTTGCATCTGTCCCCATGTCCTCCTCTATCTCAAGGATGAGATATCAAAAGAATGAAAATCCTAAAACCGAGATGATTGTTTTGAGATCAACACAAATGATTCAAGGAAATCTGTACCTCTAAATTATCAACTAGAGATTCATTGGAGTTGTTTAGAAATTTAGGAATATGTGTAGATCACTTTTATAGTGATTCAATGATTGTATACTATCAATGTTGAAATGATACAAACGGGGGTTGAGATGGTCAATATCATCATCAATGAAAGATCATATCATCAATATATTCTTATTGTTATTAAATTGATTTTAAATATAACCTGAAAGTAACCACTCATTGGATCCAAAATTCTATGTTAATTTCATCTAGTATATCATTTGGACATGATAATTTTTCATCATTTAAATTACATATAATTTAATTATTCTGAAAAAATATGTGATTCGTTCGACACCAATTGGCACTTCTCCCATATAATGAATATTCAGGATTTATCATAGAGATCACATTCTAAATATATAATTATTTATTTTATTTATCGATTAATATAATTATTTTGTTAGTTTTTAGTTTGATAATATTTCATATTCCATAAATTAATATAAATTGTTCATTCCCTTTCTTATCACGTAGAGCCGGTCAAGAACAGCTAACATATGTATATAGATACAATCTGTAAGTGCCCGAGATTATAAACAGAATACTTTGTCACATGAGGTGTAACAAAAAATACCCATTGTAGAACAAGGTTCGCTAAATCAGCATGGGTTATATGATACACGACACATTAAACTAGAATTTAGTACACGAGGTGTAATTACACCCCACATATTGAACATCTTGATAGAACACATTTTTTGGGGCTATATAGTATGTGTTTGGTGTACACATCAGGTAACCCAACATGGTTCATCCAAATACTTTCATGGTATCCATATGGTAAAATAATGTGGTACATATTAATTACATGCCTTTTAGTGATTTAAACCATACCCACATAAATCCGGTTTTATTACATGAAGTTTGGATAGTGCACATGTCATGTAATGTGATATTATCCAACTCATATTTAACATTTAGTACCAAGGAATGTAACATGAGATTAGCCAATAGATGTTACTTATTATGTATTAGGTGTATAGATCATGTAAATCATACATGTTTACACATAGTACATGTTGAGAAAGTCATTACACATGTAAAGTAAATTACATGGAGAGAAATTAATTATTTCATTAAAATAGAACAACATGATGTGTAGCTACAATACATGATGTTTGGGAGAGTTTTTCAAAATAAATAATGAAAACATTAATTTCATATAATATATATATCTACATGATGTGCATTGTTTCACACACTACATTGGTTACAAAATAATTCACATGCATGTTTACATTCCCTGCAACTAAATGGAATTTTTCATACACTACATACCATGTGAATACACTATACAAACCAAAATATATTCCATGTTGATTTATAGGTAGGAATCATGTTGACTCCCAATACACACCATATACTGATGTGATTTAAATAAAATTAATTTATTTTAATTAATGTTGATGTTTAATCTTATATATCTCAATGAATTAATAGATTAATCAATCACGATAGATATATAATTAATTAATAATACCATTATATATTTATTAGTTATACAAATTTTCTTAATTAAATGGGTGATTAAATTTTTTTGCTAACTTGTATGAATGAGATTTTATTGTATGCATAAATGATCATGGGCATAGACCAACCAAATATGTGTTTTTTATTTTAATTTAATTACATAGGTTTAATTATTATTAAATTAAAATGATGGAATGTATTTTTTCCTTCTCCCCTTTTTATGTAGGACCGATGTATCAGTGGTTTCATCTAATCAAACCCCAATGATCATTCCATTGGTTATCAACACATATGTGTGAGTAAATCGGATATGTGGATGGGGATATTAAGAGAGAAGACAGTTCAATAATGAATATGTGGTAAAACGACCAATAAGATAAAAACATAAATGTTGGAATTTTAAAACACAATAGAACGGTAACTTAAAGACATTATTCAAATAGTTTCATATGCTTATTTATTTCTTGCATGATAGATAAACCATTAAAAAATCATTATTGTGCCATTTTATTTATTTTATAACTGTCAAGTGTAAGGTTAATTTTATGGATTCTTTTTCATGATTACCTTAATTAATAAATTAACAATAATTCAATAAATAATTAAAATCAATTATATAACTTGTAAAATTTTATTTTATCGAAACATGATTCATTAACATTGTAAAATTCATATAATATTTGAAATAAATGTCCAAGATTAATAAAAAATCTCAATAAATTAAATACTAATTCCAAAAAGTCATTCATTACATATTATATGAATGAAACCATAGATAAAGTTTCTCATATGACCAATGTAAGGGATATCATTAATTATCTGTGAGTTCTAACAAGATTTTTAGTTTGAATTAATAAATTTAAGGGTGGAATACAAATGAAGGACCTGGTATAACTTAATTGTAAGTGATGAGAAAATCTAAAATATGGTTTTAGAATTAGGGAGTACACCCATTGAATCAAGGAGCATCATACCCATAATTGGAAAGACCTTTTACCCAGATACCTTCCAATAACTTGTAATTACAATGTATTGACTTTGAAGAAGAAAATATAGATCATTTCCCTTAGAATTTCCACAGGATAAGACATCTAAAGATCAATATTGAGTGTTGTGGATATTTGATAAAATAGTGTGAGACTAATAAGATAATAAATTTATTTCATCACATATATTTAGGAAACAAAATAAATTAATAATATTATTCTGTTATTTTTTTTTGAAAATGGAAATTTCATTAACCCGAATAATATAACAGCTATTTAAATAAAAATCCATGCTCTGGAAATTCATAAAGTTGCTTAATCATACATTAAATTTTCTTTATGGTCTACCATATTCCTAATTACCATCATCATTAAATGGTAAAAGAAGAAAAGAAACCTATAATAGATTTATTGAGTATAATTCCTATTTCCATTTTATAATCCTATTATCAATTTCATGTGAGCTAATTAAAAAATTAAGAACATGGATGCTTATACTATATTATCATATATCATATCTCTTGGAAAAGATAGCGAAAGGCTAAAAATAATGATCTTTTCACTACAAAATATCATTATAAACAATAATAGTGATTTATCACAAGTGGCCATTCCTTAAAAATGATGGAGTACATTAATCAGTAAATAATGTTTTCCTCCCATTTGGATAATTATTTATACATTAATTTCATTTATCATCCTTTCCACCAATGTTTTCTATATTCATTAGGTATTGTTAAAGAAGTTATATGGATTGATCAGTTAATATTTATTTTTCAATATTTAAACAAATATATAAGTATTTGTGGGTGTATTTTTCTCCAATCATTATATTAAAAATAATGAAATAATTATTTGAAAATCCCTTGGTAGATCTAAAACATATGGCTTCACTATAAACTCTTTCAAAGAGACAAGTGATTCAATGCAAGACTAATGAATCAGAGGAAATCTTATTTTTATTTTGTAAGAAGGAAAATTCGAAGAATATTTTTATTTAATTAATGACAATGAAAAAATAATATTCTATTTTAATTATATTGATCATTATATGTAATTTTCTAGAAAAATTTTGTGTATATGTTTTCACGTCGATGTATTAAAAATAAATGAACCAAATATATAAAAAAATATTACAAGAATCAATATTTGTTTTATAAGGTCATAAAAGGGTGATTATTATATCAATTTTGATTTTTTCAGGGCTCTACAATTAATTTGAGAATTAGAGTTGAACTATTGTTTTATATTATTACAAAAACATTTATCTCAGTGAAAATTTTAGACACAATGATAAATTATTTCATTTTAGAATAAATATATGGATGGTTTTCCAATAAAACAATCATTTTGATAATTCATTATTCAAATATGTCAAACATTATGAATCAATGATGAATATATATAAAATACACATACCCACATATCTTATGTTACTCTTTTGTTAAAATAAATTTATAATAGATAAAAAAATTATATCAAACAAGGTATTTAGTTTCTAACAACATAAAACACTAGGTATACTAACTAACACACTTATTAATTTATATTCAAAGAAACCATTAATAATATTTATATTCTATAAATCATCAAATGATAGTTTAATCAGGAAATATAAACTACTCTATTGTGAAATTATATGTAATTTCATGAAGTATTTTCTATTAGGCTTAATTATACATTCATATATAATTTTTTTAAATCACAACATAGTTTACAAAAATATTATTGAAGTTATGGTATATGTTTTAGTTGATTTTGGTTTGGAGGATGAAAACACAATAACATTTATTCTAGAATATTATTTGGCATGATATGAACAATGTGATAATTTTGAGATCTAATTTTTCATTATAGATTACATTAAACAGATGTGCATGCATTGTAGTGGTACATGATTAACGTTATTGGTAAATGAGAAGATACATTGAGTCTCTCAAAAGTTACAAGAAACATTAATGATGTAGTTATAATTAAATTAAATCAATATAGGATTTAAATGTTTTATTTTGTAAAAAACCTAAAGGGATCATAAGCTTTATGATCAGAATAACTCTATATTGATCATTCAAAATAATGAGATTCAGATAATCATGTTAATTTTATTAAACTAATTCGTAATGTGATCACATCCAATTATTATATTATTTCTTTATAATTTCATTTATAAGTGCATATCTATGAAGATTTCATTATAAAACCATTAGAATATTTTGTTGTAATAATTGTTCTTTTTATCCTTTGAGATTGATGGATTTTACAATGTATACTAATCTATTTCCGATTAGCGTTATCATGATATTTCATGCTAAATTGATTTTCTAGCAATCTATGAAATTGATGGGTTCTAGGTATTGAAGACATAAATACCATATGAGAGGTTGAAGTCGATGGATTATTGGGTATTGAAAGATATAAATACAAACTAAAGGTTTCATAGTCTAGGATATTCGTTTGTTTAAATAGAGGATACGTTGGATAAAATTTATAGATCATCTTTTCACATTGGGATAAAATATTTGTATTAGAGATAATTTCCTTTTATAGTTTTTGGATTATTATCCTTACTTCATTCATTCTTTTTAATAATTATACATTTTATTATTTTTTAATTATTTTATATATTTATATGTTGTTAAAATATAGAATGTATTATTAATACTGCATATATATGTTTTACTATAATATTTTATGGTCTTGTTAAAAGACAATATCATTTGGTATTTTTAAATGTGATGTTTATTAGAAATTATAATTAGTTTTTTAAACTAAAATGAAAATCCATTTTGATTTTTACCATCCTTATTCATCACGAAAAAAAATTATATCAAATAAAGTCTCTATATTTCATAATTATCATAGTAATTTTCTTTAAATATTTATTTGATTGTAATAATTTTATCCCCAGTTTTCTTACACTAAACTTTTAGTTTAGAAATATTATGTTTTCATGGTTGTAGGAATACCAATTGGATTTATAGAAAATGTGAATCTCATTGGGCCAATGATATTTTGTTGTAGTTATTATGAATACTAAAATGAAAGAAGGGAGAATTTCATCATAAAAAATAGTGTATATAATTTTCATATGATAATTGAATGTTTTAAAAATATAAATAAATAAGGCACAAATTTTACTCAATCAGAATGATATGAATTTCAACATAATTTTTTTTTGATGAAAATTGTTTCTATTATATTAAATGGAATTTATGAAGTCAAGTTTACTTATATAGAAAAAAAATATGTAATATGGAAATTGTTCCAAGTTGTTTATTTTTTGACTTCAAAAGTCTTTTAAACTGAATGATCTATGCTAAAGATTGAGTACAAGGATTTCAATTTTTTACAGAGATAATATTTTTCTCAAATGAATAAATTGATGATGAATATTAGGAATTGTTTACAATGTATTTGTAAAAAAAATTGGATGAAAAAATTGTAAATAAATTCATAGTTATAATTTTGAAGGTTTGGTAATCCATGAGGACAATAATAGATGACACGAACCACATAACTAAATTAAATTTTGTTAATCTTATTCGAATCATCAAACAATATCTATGTATGGTAAATATAGATTCTTGAGAATAAAGGAAGAAAATTGTATTTAATTTTTTTAAAACATCTTGATATAAAATAAAAAAGAAAATATTTTGAGGTGTAATTCTAAAAGTTGTATACAGAATAGTTATTTATAAGTAAATTAGGATGAATTTACTTTTATGGAAATAAATATTTTCAAAGAAAGTAATTTCAAGAGATGTTATATGAAATATAAAAAAGAGAAAATAGATAATAAATACACAATAGAAAGCATTTTTAAGAATACAAGAAACCAAAAAATATTTTATATTACTATATAATGTTGATGGAAAAAAATGATGTTATCAACGAAATCATCCAAACTAAATGAAGTGAAAAATCTTAATGAATTAAATTCTTGGTGTATTAGTGGAAGGGATAGTACTTTTAATATCTCATCTATTGAAATTTTTTATGGTAGGAATATCATTATTTCAAATGTAAATATAATATTTATATAAAACATGAAGTTTAATATTAGTAAAATAAACAATGCTAAAAATTTATCACAAAATTTTGTGATAAAAAGTATTGGGTATTTATTGGATATAGAGGAAAGTGATGATTAATTGGTTTCTTATTCTGATAATTCTAAGAAAGTAATATATTTAGTGGAATTATAATATTAAATTAATAAAGATATGTATACTTAAATAAATTTATATACAGTCAATATAGGACTTACCCGTAATGTAATGAGGAATAAAATTGGATTATATAATTTATGAGTGAGATTTCAAAATTACCATTTATTCATAACTAAGAAAAAATAAATTATCAAAATATTAATGATAAGTTATTGAACATAGTTATAATTTTAAGGAAAATATTTCTCATGTTACATCAATATAAGAATACATGGAAAAGGTGAAAAATTAGAATATAGAATGTTTTTTAGTGATATATAACTCAAGGGAAAATATTTAGAAGAATAAAACTAAGTTAACATAAAAATTTATTATAAGGACATAAAATGTTTGTAATAGGACAATTTATTAAAATAATAAAGCTTATACCCTAGAAAATAAAGTACATTAAAGGAATTTATTACATATATGTATAAGATAGATGTTTTTTTATTAAGATATATTTTTAAATTGAATGTTAAAAAGTGTTAATTTTTATTTACTACAGGAATACAATTTTTGAAAATATTTTCTTTAAAAATATTTTTAAAAATGACTACATATAGAACTGGAATTAAATACATTATACGGTTAATTTATCAATTATAATATTTTTAAAAATTTTGTCAAATTTATACTAATTTTGTCATAGATTAACAAATTATAAATATTAAATATTCTTTTAATGCATCAATATCAATTTGAAGAAGTCACACATTTATCTCAATAGAATTTTCAACAGATAAAGGAATTTAGGTTCCTAAATTTCTATATTAAATTAAAGAAGATTTAAATATGCCATGCTTTCTCATACATAATTTTGGAATATTAAAAAGCATTGTGTGTTTGTAGATTAATTTTTATTATTTTTTAACTAGTAACATTGATTATATTTGTTGTGATTTCATTTTTTTAAATTCATGTTTTGTATGTATAACATTCTTATTATGGGAGATTTTTTCATTTCATTTCGATTTTTTTAGTGCATAGACATAATTATAATATAGATTATTTGCAACTGGTGATATATTATTCTTAAATTAAATTTTCAAAACCATCATTGAAAGAATATGTTCAATCTATTTATATGGTTGGTAAATTCCAGAAATTGATTTACATCTACATTTATCAATTTTATCTATATATAATAAAATTTAGTATTCCATAAGTTCTTTTTTTATGTCTCTATAGTTTTAATATTTATAATATTTATTTAAATAAATTGTTTTGAAAATATTTTATTATTTTAATAATATAATCTAAACTATAATTTTTGAAACTAAATACCTTTTAAGATTATGGTATTATCTTATTTTCTGTTATTTATCAAGGACAATTCTGTGGGGTTTTCATATTTAAGATATACTGTGTCTAAGAGATACTATTAATAACTCTATATTCTTAAATTTATCATTCTATATTTTATAGTTGTGTGCTAAATATTTTAAATTGATAATTTATTATTCACTATATGCATTCTTTTTTTATGGTGTCATCTATAGAAATATCAAAAAGGGGAATATTTAGGAAAACGATAATTGATCATGTTTGATATTACCAAAAACAATATTTGTTGAAAGAAGTTATTTTTCAAGGAAGGGATAATATTTTATTGTTATTATCGTCTAATGAACTTTTATATCCACATTTAATCTAAGATTTTTATCAAACAACACTTTTTTTGAAATTGGTGTAGTTTAGAACATATTATTTTGAGTTTGTGGAGTTGAATTCTCTTATTATATGAAGGAGATAATAAATCTAATATACATTCCTCTATATGGTTAATCAATATTTCTTTCCAACTAAAGTCAAGATATCTCTAGAAATTTTATTAACAATGAAATTGACGATAAAAATTTTCAAATCAATTAATGAGTTCACAAAATAAAACATTTATACACTCAAGTAAGAATGGTTATTATTTGTAGGATTAACCATTTAATAATCTAATAAAATTATATAATGATAATATTAATAGTCAAGATGAATATATTTTATATTAGATATTTGACATGAAAAATATTAATATGGATAAGATCATATGGGTATGCATTGATTTTTTGTGTTCTTTTATGGAAAGGCTAAATATTTTACCCTATATGAGATTTTTTTTATCAAATTAATTATTAACATATTATATAATGAATGAGTATATGATCATGGTATTATATATATAGTCAAAGATAATCCCCATAACTCAAAATTGTTTCCCATAATAAAGCTTTCATATTTTCTAGAAGAGATGAATTTTACTGGTATATGGTCAAAAGTTAAAATTCAATATAAAGTTTTAAGAGAGAAGAATAAAATGATAGAGACAAATAAAAAAAGTAAACTAAATATTATAAGTTCATCCTCAATCTCATATTAATAGGATAACTGATGAATATTCAAGAGTTATATATGATAAACCTGAAGATGAAATTAAAGGGGGGATTGAGAGTTCAGAGAATATTGAAACTTTGATGAAAATAATATTTGATTTAAAGGTAATGACATCACAAGATCCTTTTTAATCACAATAATTAAGGGTTCTTAGCTATGTAAAATTACCATAAATGAAATTATTGGATTTTATAGAAGTATCCTTCGAATAAGGAAAAGAACAATTATTGGATGTTATTCTACCCTTAGTAGAAGAAATTATTCTTCCACTGACAGTAGTGTTTTTAACTATTGAGTGACTAAATTCATGATAAAAATTTATCATAAATATCATATTTATAGTTAATTTCATAGACCTTATATTTAAAAATTGATTTTTCATTATATTTTTCTATGTTTTCAATTTCAAGTGGCTCATTAGAATATAAAGCATCCATCTCCTCTAATGTAATGTTATCATTAAACATTATATCTCCAATATGGAAATTAGAAAGGCAACAGAATCAAAATGATATGATTTTTATTAATATACAAGGTTTAGAAAGATTAATCTTCAAAACTAGTCAATTTTTTGAATGTTTATCCTTTGGGAAATTAATTTCAACCAAAAAATCTATCAAGGATAATGAATAAGAATCTAAAAGGAAACAATCTTTGGAACATATCACTATAAGTGAAATGAAAAAAAAGACGTTATCATTAATCAATTGAAATGGTACAAATTATCATCTTAAACATTCTTCATGTTTATTTTATGATAAATCAAAAAGAGGTTAGCATTTCAATGATTCAGGATTTTGAGACCCAATGATATGTTCTTGATCATCATGCAGAATTAAAATCTTATCAGGTTTTTTCAAAGAGTCTTGTGAAATCCCTTTTTTATTTTTAAATTATTTTTATAAATTATAAAATTAAATATATGGAATGAACATATATGATAGCTTAACATTCAAACAATATAAGGGAGTGTTATGAAATGTTTTATTCAACTGTTGATCAAAATCATGAGTTTCAAATATAATGAGAAGAATTTTAGATAATCTAATCGAAAGACATAATACAATGAAAAATATTACATATTAAATATAATTTATCTAAAATTTAAATTTATTAAAATGATGCTTTAGATAAATACTAGAGAATATAGATATAAAATAATGAAGGATTGGGAAGATTAATTCTAAATCTCCTAAAAAATATTGAATATATAAAAATTGATGTTGATTTAAGATATTAATTATTTTGATTAAATTATTTTATATTAAAATAGTTGAATGTGTTAATTTAGTTTGAATTAATATTCCAATTTTTAGTGCATTTATTTGTATTTTCCATTGAATGGGTATTTGATTTTTTATATCAGGGATGATTGGTTTTTCAATGCCTTATTGATTTATTTTTTTATTTCATGATTCTTGGTATGCTTTTTGATGCATGAATGATTTTATTTCATGAATAAATTTTTAATAATTTTTTTAAAGTGAATGAAATTCCACGTAAAAAGTAAATAAATGTTTCTATTTCTTATTTCAAAATATCATACCAATACTCTATGGTGAATAAGTTTTTAAAAAAAGTAAATAATTTCGAAGAGATATTTTTTCATAAACATATTAAATTTTATTTTCAGGGAGGACTATTTGATTAAAATATTTATTATTTCTATTAGGTGTGCAATTGTTTAAAACTTTTAATATTTATATTTTATTCAAATATTTGGAATTATTTTTTTAATACTTCTGCTTCTATTTTACTTTTAAATTCACTTTTTCTTAAAAATTTTAATTCTTTTGTAAAATCATAATCTGAGAGGAAATCTGGATATGGTATATAAAATTAATTACATATTAGAATTTAAAAAAAAGTATTAAAATATGGGTAAAATATAGAAATGATATCTCTACTTGAATTTTTGAAATAATAGCTCAACTCATTGAGGGATGATTTTTTTATACAAAATTATTTTGAAATCTAAATGTGTGACTAAATAAAGAAATTTTTTCTATATTATATGCATGAGATATTTTAATATCTCAAGGGAGTATATATTTAATATTTTAATGGGGGTTATCATTACAAAGGTATAATTTGATACTAAAAAATGTAGATATTTTTGTTTTAAAGCCCACATTAATATCTTTATTTAATAAAAATTACACTCTAAATAAGTATCATTTAATTACACAGTGTATTGTTTTTTAAAATTTTATGTTTTTATCTTTTATTCCCATAACATGATTTGATTTTTCAGTATATCTACTTTTATTTTTCTTTAATACTCATTTTTCCTTAACTGTTGTAATTATTTTTGAAAATCATAATCGGTTAAAAATTTGGGATATGATATTTTCACATAATTTGATATTGAAATTTATAAATGATATGGAAATAAGGAAATAATAGCTCAACATAAATTTTTAAATAATATTTCTTATCATTGAGAGATTTATATTCGATAAAAGTTTATTCAGAATTCAATTTGTGTGACTAAATAAGAATGATTTTTTTTATGGTTGAGATGTTTTCATAACTCAAGGGAGGATTTGTATTTAATATTTCATTTGGGTTAATTATTCCATTGGTATATTGTGATTTTAGAAAATGTCTGGATTCATGTTTTAATGTCTAGCTTCATATATTTGATTTCAAAATCATATTACACTTCAAAAAAATCACATTTAATTTAATGGATTGTGTTTTATTTGATTTTGGGTTGCATGATGAAAATTTAGTAACATTAATTGCAATGGATTTTACATTGAAATGGACAATGTAAATATTTGATGATATATTTTTGAATTCAATATTACATTAACATAATTTACAATAACTATAGTTATGTAGGATTAACATCATCATAAGATGAGAAGCTATATTGATCTTATCAAATGATATTGTATAATCATATTATACTGTTACAACTGACTCTCATGATTAAGGGATTCAAACATTAGATTTTGATTTGATTTTTTTATTAAATAATTCTATCCTAAATGATCAGAAAAAAATTAACTAGATCCTAAAAAGAAACATAATTTTTTAATAAATGTTAACTCATAATTCTTATTACTATTTTGAGCACTTATAATCATTATATTATTTTTTATGAGTGTATTTATAATTCATTCGTGTGAGGATTTCCTTATAAATATCTTCTAATTTATGATTGTAATTTTTATGTTTATTGTCCTTCAAGATAATGGACATTCCTAAAGAAGAAATAGATATTTATGATTACTGTGATCATGAGCTTCCAGGCTGTGGAAGTGAGCTACTACCAATCAGCATGATTGCGGGATTCTAGGTGTGGAAGATTGAGATACCTTCATAAATGTTAATGTTGATGGATTCTAGGGGATAAAAATAAAAGTATATCAATTTATGGATTTGCAATCAATGAAATTTTTATGTTTATAATGATGATACCTTATATTATGTTTTGAGACCCTCCTTTCACTTTGAGTTAACAATGAGGTTTTATTAGAAATATTTTTTTTATTATTAGTATTATAATACTTACTGTACACAATGTTTTTGACAATTTATTATTTCATTTTTTTTGTTCTTTTAAATTTATTGGATGTTTTAAATATTATAAAAGTTTAATTTCCACAATCTATATATATGTTTTATTCTATATTTTTCTGATTGATCATAATATCATACCTTATAATTATTCTAAACATGAGGTGTAAAAACTTCACAATTATCATTATACACAAAATTTCACCCTATTTTATATTTTACCTATATTATTAATGTAGAAAAACACATTTATAAAATTTTTATAATCCTTATCTTGTTTATAATTATACTTAGTTAAATAAATTATTACCATCGGTGGTCTATATGGGGATATCCTTACCTTGTGTCCGTAAATAATATTATATAACCAATAATGGGATTCCTAAACTCATATTTTATTTTTCACGTCAATAGAGTGATGGTAGTAAATAGTACATCAATGATATGTCTTATATGTATTTCAAAACATTCATGATTTCTTCTATGGAATTTTTTATAAAGAGAAGTTAATGAACTGACCATATGAATTAAAATTGATGAATTGATATCAATACATAGTGAGTTTATATTATGTCAAAATATGAAGTGTTTATTCAGATATTTTTTTTGTAATATGTTTTTAGATACAAATTAACATCAAAGAAAAATTAGTGCATCTCAATTTATCTTCCTATTTCTAGGAATGATATTGATGTCTTGTCAAGACCGACTATATTTCCATATGAAAACGAAATGATATTTTGAGATTTTGTGAGAATACATAACTTATAAAATATTAATGTTCTAGATGCATGGGATTTGGCATATGGTTATTAGGCTTCACTAAGCTCAGTGGCAGGATTTATTTTAGAGAAAAATTCATTATAGTATGTTAAAACTAAATTGGTGGATACTCAGGAATATAACTTATTGAGGGATTTTCTCAATGTAGTGAGGTTTAAATAAATAAATTCACCCATAATACATATGGAATTTCATTCCATAGCCATTGTAAAAAGTGATAGATCAATATTTATATATATACAAACTATAATCATGTTTAACATGTTAGAACTAACATGACTGTTAGTAGTTGGATCTAATGTATGTGGTAGTTTGTAGGAGTTGGTTATCTGGAATCATGTAATATGAACAATTTATTACCAATATAAATATATAGATATATATATATACAATTATGTAAATATTAATTGAATATATTGTCACATGAAGATTTCTTATTTATGTAACATCAATGTGATTATTTTTTGGTGATTATTTTTCATCTCAAAAAGAGATAAAAATTTAAAACAATGATGATATCCACTAAGTATAATGAATAAGTTTTACAAATAATCACATTATGGTTAGATTTAATATTCATACTAGACAAAATTTTATAGACCTTATGTGTTGAGAGGTTCATAATACAGATAGACTTCTTCTCATAACGTTCAACCTTTTTAATCTCTAAGAGAGGGGTTATGAGAACATTATCCCAAGTTACAAATTCATATGCTCACATTTTATTATATATTACTTTTTTTAAACAGTAATAACTAATCTTAACCATTATGATTAATAATAATACATTATATGAGTCGCTTTTATGCATTATTATAAACCATAATGACATTTATGTATGGTGATGTCAGGTGCATCACAAATGATATTTCATTAATGAAAACAAAGAGGAAAGATTTTTATGTTCCATTTTTGCAGAGGGTGATATAATGTCCCTTTGAAATGGAGTTCTCAAACGAAATTCATTGGACATGGTGTATTAATGGGTTAATTTAAAATAGTGACAAAAATATATATTTAAAAATTAGTTGATTACAAAATTATTAAACCTTTTTTAGAAGATATCAAGGTAAAGGGATTATATCACACAGTGGGCATTCATATGTGTTTTTTTCTATTGGTAAATTAATATCATCCTCTATGGGTGCCTTTATTTTTTAAAACATGGATATTTGAATTTAATAAATTTATCCTAGTTCCAGTATGGATTTTCCCTATATGGTTACACACTTTGTGTATGCTAGGATCTCATTTAAATTCAATTTGTATTTAATGGTCGGAATATTTACCACATTTATTATGTAGTATTTTTACATGAGGTGAATAAGTAAGCATTTATTCACAAGGTTAGTATTACTTGTTTGAAGTCTTAATAATTTTTATCTCTTGATTTATTATTAAGTTGATAAAAAATATTAATTAATAAATAGAAATTACTTAAGTTTTGTGTAAACAAAACTAAATATTTATTCACAATATTATGTATATAATACTTATCTATCACATCAAAAATATTATATTATTCAAGGATCAATAAATTTCAAGGAGCATTATCATTCTGAGATGTATATAGTAATGATAATTATATAATCGTTATATATCATTAGATAATTATTAATTTATTTGTTTAAAACATTCACATTATGGAAATGAGAGTTAACACATTCCATGTTATAATAATATTTTTATTATTATCATGAGAAATTAAAATAGTATAATATTTGATGAGGAACTCATGTATAATTTAAAAATTAAAACTCTAACTCTATATATTAATATCCTTTATCCTTTTCTAGGGTAACAGAATGGTGTGAGAATCATTAGTTGGGCACAAAAATTCTCTACCTAGATAATTATCTATATGAAGAATATATCTTGGGTTTACCTAAAGGAAAAGTTATTCCCACACCTCCACCTCCCTCTCTATTCAATAAGATCAAGTGATTCACAATCCATAAACCCAAAAGATTATGTTTTGATCGACATGACCGAAAAAAGGAAATTGGAATATCTAAGCTAGAACCCTAAAGACTTTTTTGGTGATATTATATGATTAAGCATGATTAGATCAAAGCAAGAGGGATCCTATATTTGGATCCTCAGGATGTTGTGAATGTATATCCATATGGAGGTTCAAAAGATTAAAATTTAAATTGATGAAAAATCACAAGATAAATGTATTCATCTTGTTGTTAAAATAATTATAAATTTAGCAGGATAATATTCACCCACTAGTTCTAGGATTTAATTTCAATTTTATTGAGTATATAATAATGATATGATGATTCTTAATCATGTAGAGGGTAAATAATTTTTTGATTATGAAAAAACCAACTTTTTAACCAAAATAGGAACATATGTTGTGTTTGAAACATTGAATCAAAACTATTTGATAGTACACATTACTTGTATTACAATAAGTGATATAAGATATTGTTGAATGTGATAATGATAGAAATATATATATTTAAATACTCTCTTTTCCAATTATATTTTTTTCTTTACTAAATAATGTTTTATGGGTTTTCTATATTATAGGTTGTGATAAGAAATCGTTGTTGTTTGATATATATTCATATTTTATTTTGTTATATTAGTTTATTTCCATTTATGAAATTATTTTATAAATTAAAATTTTTAGTTAAAAATAAATAAATATTTCATTCACATAATAGATTTATGATGGGTACATATTATTAATTATAAAATTGAGAATATTACACAATTTAAAATTAAATATTTTTGAAATATTTAATATTAAGTAAAAATATTAAAATGTATAAATTTTATTGATTTTTAATTTATGATTATGATGTAAAATGATTATATCAATATTATAATATCATTTATAATCTATTTATAAAAATTAAAATAAATACAATATAATGTATAAATATTGATCGATTAAATGGTACAAAATTTATTATTAAAAATGTTCATATTAATTCAATATTTTGAGAATTTATTTAAATGAAATCATAATGGTATTGGTTTTTAAGATTAAAATATAAATAATAGAAAATTATTTAATGTAAAATAATGATAATGTTTTAGATTACCATTAAGCATTTATATATATTTAAAACAGTAAAAGTTTGTATTTTAATAAATTATATATTTTAACATGATTCATTTGTATGTATTTCATGGAAATTTGAAATTTTATGTGTTTATATATTTAATATAAATATATATGTTGAAACTCCATTTTTTAATAATGAAAGGAAAAATGATTACTAAGAAGCACTTTGGATATCCTAAAGTATCAATGAAATTTAAAGGAAATAATGAAATATAGTTCAAGGGATCTATACAGCATATCTGCGTATAAGAAGGCCAGCGCAGCTCCAACCATTTCAATAGAAATGCATATAGACCTACATGGCAGACCTAGGTATCAAGCGGCTAGCACTGGTCTAGCCCGAGCAACCCAATCTGTCACCACCTTTGTCTAGGACCAATATTGAGGACCTAAATTGCAAACCTACACAAAATTATACTTTTTTCACCCATTTATATGATATCTATGTTGTAGAGCTACACCGATGACCTGTGTGGACAGAATCTATTTGACCTTGTCCCCTCCTTGCCTCTAAATAGGACCCTTGTGTTTTCCATTTTAGCAACTAAAAATGTTGAATAAACATCTGAATCTCCCATTACATAGCTCATTTTCCCAGGTCCCGCAAATTTTCATAGGTAGCTCTCAAAAACCAGATGTAAATAGAGAATTCGATGGGATAAGAAATATCAATGTCCTTTTAGGGTTTTAAATACAATATATCTTAACAAGTATTCTTATACCATTAGAAGAAGTCATCTACGTAGGGTTTATTCTATAATAAAATTACGACATAGAATTCGTCTAAGGACATCAAGGGACACCCAGGGTGCTTACGTTAAAACCTCACCCAAGTTTTTTTCTCTATGTAGTTCATTTACCAAGTCATATCAAGATTTCAAAGGCTTTATCCATCCTATGGTAATCATTTTTTTCTGTTCCCCTTTGGACCTGCATTGTACACCTATATATCATACATATACATCATATCTACGTGGACAACCCAAATGATCTAACCTTGAATGCATATTCTAAGTCACCTATGGATCCAATTTTCATTAATTAAATTCCATGTATGAAATATCCCAATTTGAATCCTCCGCCAAAACCTTTTGTTTTATCAAACCTTTTGAAAAGGAATATCAATGTGACTCTTATTTGGATTGGATATATATAGTAAGGTGTTTCCCATAATCATCTTACAAGACGGTAGGGATCCATAAAGTGTTTATGGATCTGAATATACATGGTAATATAAATCCATAGAATAAAGAAAGTGTTGTGGAGTTCCCACTTCTGTATTATGGGGATATGACTCTATCTTTCCCTCCTAGTCTCCGAGACCCCATGCCTACGGTCCCTAATAAGAATACTGAGGATCACACTTGATATTCCCTTTTATAGGTAATGATATCCTCCTTCCACTATGGGATCAATTCTTGGAAATCCTTTAATAGTGTAACACCCAAGCTATTCATACCAGTCCAATTGACCGTCACATTCATTTCACATTGAAGGGTTCATTTCTCTGCACCCTCATCCACTGTCTCCCTCGATTCTTTTGTTGTAGGCTGGACCTCTTTCATCAGCAGAGTAGAAAGTGTGTTGTTTGTTGAATCATTCACCCCTCTTATTCCTCACATCGAGAATAACTAACATGGAAATAAAGATTGGTGGTGATCATAATATCCATACATTCCACCTCATATCTTGAACAATGAGCACTCTAATTCCCAACCTAATTTGGATACACAAGAATCATTCACCTAGAGTATGACATGAATGGAGTTCCTCCTCAGGATTCCAACCCTAATACACATAGTTTAGGTCTCATCCAAAGTAAGAGGCCCCTAATTAAAGTCCCCCTTAATTATTCAAGAGTTAATAAATTTCTCATGGACCTAATTATAAGTGAATTATCTTTAGGAGTAATCCCATAATATTTCTATCGAAGGATCATATTCCCCTATGAGACTTACAGAACAACATGTGATTTGAATCCCATCCAAATGGGATACATATGAATACCCCTATGGTATAAACACAACACTACCAATCATCCATGTTCTCTTTGGGCCACATTCATAGAAGGGTATAATATAAAATTGAAACTCAGATCATTTCTATGTTCCTTGGGATTTTTTGGTATCAGTCATGCACCAGACATTAACTAGGAACCTTCCTCATATATTCTCTTCCACATGAAAAAATCAATTTTGTTGGGTCCTTATAATAGGACCTCAAAATGTATGATGTGTCCCATAAAACAGCACCAAATTACATGGGTTGTCAATCCTTTCTCAAGGATGCGTTCGATGCCCATTTATGGGATTGTTCCAAAAATCAAATCAACTTTTGTCTCCCTTAGTGATGATAAATTTTAGAGTTCCCCATTGAGTGGCTTGAAATACAGAATTGTCTTAATAGCGACCAAAATAATCTCAATGTTGTATATGAGAGTATAACATTGATGGAAAATATTGAATATATACAGATATATTATTTATCAAGAACCTCAAATACATACAAATGATTCTAATTTTCATACAACCTAAAATATTGATTACACATTTCCAGTGAAACCTACGATACACATTGTAAATTCATAAGTATTCATGAATATATCTAATATCTATATGGGAGTCCTCGAGTATGTAATAATTCTCCATAAAAGGGTGTGATGAGCCTGACCCTGCATCCCCTCAAACAATGTCAGTTCTTAAGTATCATAGGTCAACAAACCAATTGGACGCATGAATTTTAAAAGAAGCTACCTTTTGGATATTGAACCATTAGGTTTTTATGGTTAAATTAATAAATTTTTTTGAACCCATTCTTAAATATTGATTCCTTAGGAGAACACACATTATGGGAGAAACAAAAAAATGGTGAAACTGACATGAATCCACAACCAAGATGAGAATGATAACATTTTTAAGGCCCCTATCAATTGAGAAAAGAGAGCCAGATGATGTAATCAATTAATCATTGATTATTATAAAAGATATTCCATTGCTAGATTTCATTGTTTGTATTTGTCATATATGCAGTAACTTTTTTCCTAGAAACTCCCATTATTCCAGATGAATTCCTTAATGTTAGCACCCATGAATTCCCTGACTACTGCTCAAGCTGGTTCCTTGTCCACTCAATGGATGTCATCAATGACTCAACATCATCTATGGTGGGTCTCCAATGAATCAGTCCGAGAGTGTCTTAAACAAGGTATTATCCTGACATTGGAGGATGCCTAATAGTCCCTCCAAATCCTGAATAACCCACAGTCATACAACCAATGATGAATAGTGGCCCAGAAGCAAATGGTTCCAACCAATATCTTCAACCATTTCAATATTTTATCTCCAAAATTAAATCACCAATACCTCCCATATTCCTAGGAGGTAAACCAAGAGAACAGCCATGGAATTATGTTGAAGACAGATGGGTCCATCCTGAAGGACCCTTCCAAAAATCACTGTCTTCAACATCATGTGGTAGTAAACCATCAACATAATGAGGGTGTTATTTTCAGTTGTTCGGTATTACTCCCTTAGAATGGGGAATGAAATATAATCTTCAATGGACAAAAACTGCCTAACAGGGAGCATGTGATTACACATTCCTCCTCATGAGAATAACATTAACCTAGCTTTGTGGAATGAAGTGAATAGGCACGTACACCCGTCTGTTTTCATTCCATCAGCCAGTATACTCATCTGGCATCATTCAAGGAATCTGACCTACTAAATATTCCAAAAATTTGCTAGAATGAACATAAAACGTCCATTATTTATCAAGCATGTCAACAATCTCATTTGGCCATACTCATATAAGTCATTCAGAAATATCTAATGACAAACCATTGGCAGACTCAACTCACTGCCCCATTTATGAGTACTATTAGTATCTACTTACAATAACGGGATGATTGGATCAAGTACATACACCTAATCCAAATATAGAATGTACTTATATTCTAGTTATAATAGCTAAAGTCACCAAGAACATTTTAGAAATTGTAAAATGTAAGAGGCAAATCCGTATCAATGTTCTTGATGCTTTCTATAATATCAAAATTAAAACATCTGTAGTAATATAGATTTGGACACATAATTCTATCATGTTATCAAGGATGACAACTCGAAGTGCCATCCTATAGTATATACACAACTCTATTCATGTCTAGGGGTTATGTGGCATACTCCCCCATATCAAACAAAATGGGATAGGGCACATACACTCATTCCAATTATAGGTAATTACTTTGTTCTGACATACACTCCAAAGAAGGCACATACACCTTATCATGATAACCACGTTTCCCAAAAGGTGGCCACAATTATGAGTAAGAGATTGTCTAAGAAGAAGTCTCACTAAGAAAAGATGGAGAATCAAGGGTTTATATTTAATCGAGATCCCTTTAATGTTGGTGTTCTTGAATCCTTTATACGATTATATTGTAGATCCAGATCTTACCATCTGATTACAAAATTATAGGAGTAGTAGAAGTAATTATGAAAGTCCTCATCGTAAAATTCCTCATGAAGGCTTTCTTCAGGTAAATTTAGTCAATCTCACGAACCAATCATTAAATGAGAGCCACAAAAACCCTCCATACATCCAGAAGACAAAGAGAATGAGTATTTATAACTTTCTAGAATACACCATGGTGGTCCTCCCCATGATTCCATTTACTGTGAATGTTATCTCTGTAGAAGTGTTTCACATTATTATTAATATTCTTCTACTGAAATTCTAGTGATGAGAAAGACCTATTAACTTATGTTAGTTGAAAACATATGGTTAGTCATGTCTGATTTCATATTACTAGTAGGTGAAATAATTTCTCAATATGTATATAGCCAAAGGCAACAGTCATTCTCCAAGCCTACATTAGGTCGTTTTCCTTATAGAATAGTAGAGTAAACACCAATTGATCATAATGGTTGTGTTAATTAAATCAAGAAGTGTCCACTTTGGTCGAACCGTGATGAGAAACCTACCGTAGAAGTTTAAGAGGATATGTTGAATATTTGAAACCAATAGGCTATGGGTGAAATACCAGTCCTATTCTGGCTTTTGGCATTCTCTCAATACCACATTCAAGAAATTTTTATAGAAGAATGTATTCATGATATTTTCCCTAACATATGGAAAAAAATTCATTATATGAAAATAAAATTCCTAACATATCTTGAATATAAAAGTCATGTTTAGGTAATAGAAGGGTTACAACACCAAATTGTCATGGAATCTCTATAGGTTCCCTGATATCCTATGATCTAGAAGCATGTGGAGGCCCTTGAACATACATGCTTCAATGCATTAAAGAAGATACAACAATTGATCATCAACACACATTCTAGAGTTCATATCATTAGATGTGGTGCACATAGAGCATATAATTTTACTGTGCGTGAAATTCAACAAATCTCATGAAAGTGGTCTCAAGAAATGTTATATCCCTTTTCCGGATATAACAAACAAATTCAATTCATGACTAAATAGATGTTCAGCAAGAACTGGACTCAATCTGTTTTCCCCAATGTCAGGGCCAAAGATAGAATGATATTAAGATGCATATGCAAGAATCATATGATATATATGGGTGTATTATAATGAACAAAGCCAGTGTTCAGACTTGAATTCATAAAATCAAAAGAGAAGGTAAGCTAATACAAGCCATAGTAGTCTAAGAACCACACTGAATCACAGGGCATGGGTCTTTTTAAACCAACCATCATAGTCAATAAACCGTGATTTAAGGTTTGAGGAAGATTAATAGTTGCCGCCTCATCCTACAAGGTTAGTGGATTTTTATCATCCACAATCCCCTCAAAAATGGAAGTATTTTTTCTACAAATTATGGAAGAACACATAAGGTGAATGTACAAATGAACTGTTTGAGGATAATTTACGATTATTTTCCATCAAATTTTTCTGGGGGAAGTAGAAATTGAGAACAATGCGTAGTGGATGATGAAGAAGAAGGTGATCAGATAATGATACTAATAGAATGCCATCAATTCATAATGTGTCGTTGAATGTTATTAATACCATAATGGATGATCCTATATAAAACGATTCTTGTTTGGGGGAGTCATAGGATTATGTTCATATTCATAATTTGGTACACACCAATGAAAATGAAGGAGGTGTATGTACCTGAAAACTGGGAATTTACCAAATTTGATGTATTCCCTTGAGTAATCAACTTCTACCTTTTTAAATGGAACCTAATAAGGGTAATTTTAAAGGTCAGATCATGTCTCACTTTTCTACTAGATAATGTAAATCCATTTTACTTGAAGAATTATTTTCCCCACAATAGGAGGAGATGATGGAGTTGCAATGACTCAATATAGAGTCATTATGAAGCCGCATTCCTGCTAGATATGCTCCACATGAATATCCTCAGCTTTCACATTCATTAGGATATCCTTAACAAAGAGGATTTGATGAAACTAATGATGTAAAAAACTAATTCCCTCAAATGGGTTCACAGTAAGAATAGTGACAAGTGCATACCTATATGCCTTTAACCATGGGTAATACAAGGATAATATGAGCATCACCACCACTGGTGGTCCTACCAGTTTATGAAACACATTAGGATCTAGTTGTTATACCTATACAAGTCCCAACTCTTCCAGATATTCCTCAAATTCTTATAAATTCCATTAATTCATTATTGAATCAATTAGAATATATGGAAGAATGGCACGAATAGGTATATCTATGAATGAAGGCTTACCTGAAATTGGTAGATCTAATTCCTCCCCCACCAAACATTTTTAATTCCACATTTATAATTTTAATGTGTTGGGAGATATGGAGCACACTTGATGAATATTGTTTGTTGTTGTGATCCCTTAATGGGGACCCTACAAAAATAAGATGCAGTAAAGATCATATGTTTTGTGAAATCAGTGTAGGGGATGACCTTTTTCTGGAATACATATTTTCAGTCTCGATCGATTACTAGATGGGGAGACCTCTATCAAAAAATTATTTTCCAATTCATATCAACACATCTGAATTCAAAAGTCTTAAATCTACTGAACTACAAACAAATAGAGTATGAACGTGTTTTTGAATTCATTGCTTAGTGGAAAGGATTAATATACACCTTGAATACACCACTCACATAAGAAGAATTGATTCCCATTTGTGATTCAAATATTCATGATGAGTATCACACACTATTAATCACTATAAAATACATAGAAGGGTTTAGTGATTTGGCTTAAATTTCTCAATAGTTATAAAACTTCATAACAGAGACTATATACAAATCCTATGTAATACCCTCAATTCTGAGAAAATGAATTGGAAAAGTAGAGTTTGTTTTAGTTACACTCAAGAAAGCACATATACATGCATCGACTTCAAATAAATCCTTATAACATAGGTATACACCTTCCATGATTAAGAAGAAATGACCACCTCATCAATATGATCCAATATATCAAAATAAGTGATAGGTTGGGGAGCAGAAAAACAAGGTCTATTATTTCTGAAATGAAAATGTCCCTGGATACTTCATATAATATTTGAAAATAAAACAATGTTCAGTTTACATGGCCAAATAAACCAAATAAATAAGGATATGAAGACCACACAAACTACTATCACTTCCATCTAATTTTAGGACTCACCATTCATTAGTTTTTTTTTGATGATCTCCTATAAAATATGATGGAATCAGGACAAGTGAAATTGAAATGTTCTTCATCCCATGTAACATGTGTTATTATTGCCAATTTGAAGAATGATGATGGATGTAAGAATGTGAAAACTAAGAATGATAAAAATTTTGTTGAATGGATGGTAAGAAAAATGATCTATAGAACTCATGACATTATATGAACAGAGATAAATCAACTGAATATGTATCCTTCCACTACCACTGCAACCAAGACATTTTCATCAAAAATTAGTCATCCCAAGGACAATCCTCATGGTTCAAACATGTTAAAATGGATAAAGATATTTAATAAGAATTTGAGATTTTGATAGGTCCAAATGTTCCCTTGAGTTTTTCATATTTCATGACATTTGTCTCAAAATCATAAGAACTACAACTGAAAAGTCTCAAAAAGACCCAACCTATCATGTAGAATATTCATTAGATGAGGATTTGATCTACAGTTCTGTTAACATTAACCAATTAATCAACCAACATGCAAAAGATAATTCTTAGTATGTACCTAAATTCAATGTACTTGATTAGTGAACTATTAGAAGAAGTCATCAGGTTATATGATACAAAATAAGACATAGGTTTTCTAGAAGCTACTATTTTAATTACACCCATACTCAAACCATTTATGTAGTAGGGACTCAATGGAGAGCCCTTTAGATGGCTTAGCAGAAATAATTGATTTCCCCCACACATGCTAGGTTTGGCCCTGGCATGATCCTTTTGGATGACTATTTAAAGGCTATACCACTACTTTCTCAGCAAGTGGACAGACCTAGTCTGCCTAATATTGCAAGAGAATAAGTATTTACAACTTCCTCCCTAACACGTGGTCAATCTTTATCGAGAAAATCAACTTCTATCACACTAATAATAGTGCTTCTCCATGATTGAAAACACAATCCATTGGAGAAGAAGTATGATGTTTTTATGAAACCGGACCATGTAAAATCCATGTTATCAATCTGGTATTCTCTGATTCTGTCAAATTATCTTCAGGAAGAACATATTGAGGCTTTGTCAAGTCCTCTAGATTTTATAGATGAGGATCCTACTTCTGAGATCTACCGTATAGAGAATGATCATGCAGAATTTCATGCAGTTATATATTTCATAGACCTAGATGATGATGTTGTTGTACATAGAGACATCAGGACATAATATTTATCTGGAAAGGATAATGATACATACATTCAACATGCCTTTATTGATAATAGATCAAGAGTCAACCTTATTCTCACCCATACACCTTTTCAGCTGGTTATCATTGAATCTGACTTATCTCTCTCTACTCTAATGCTTCATGTTTATGAATGGATGAACAAGAACCTCTAGGAAAGATTACACTCAGATCTATGTTACGAGATCATGTATCTAATTCGGATTTCATCATTATCTCGTAGCACACAACATTTAACATTCTTCTTGGAAGACATTGGATACAACAACATGTAGCCACTCCTTCTTCGTCACACCAATGTCTCGATTGTTTCTCTAATGGTAAAATTTGTACATTTCTTGGTGAAAAGTCCTTGTATAAACTTCTTAATCTCAGTATACTGAGGTAGATTCTATCACACAAAGGGAACATGGTCCATGGAAAAATATATAACAAGAATAAATGCACCTAATGGTCTAGAAAAGATCCCATCTACCCCATTTAAGAATATTATTGATTATTGTGTAATTTATATCAGTTAAATAAAAAGGGTAGATGCAAATCAAAGAACACATTTACGGGCTTCCATAATGTTAGTTGTGGTAATTGTTCCTAACAGCATAGATGGAATTATTGATTTACAAAATACTGATGGAAGCCTAAATATTGATGTCTGCATTCCATGTATTTAACTTCAGCATGTCTCTGCATCTTTAGATAGTATAGAAGACGTTGTGTCATTAATAGAGGGAGATATGGATACTAATTCCCAACACATCATTTTCTCTTCAATTCTCTTGGAATATTCTTCATCATTAGTAGGTTCAGAAATGGTTCTGTCTTCATAGGTTTGTCCAAATATTGAATCCTCCACTAGATTTGAATGTCTTTCTTCACCACATACCCTTAAATTAGATATATAAGAAGTGATGCATGAGGAAAAATAATACCTGACGTATTTCACCCTAGCATTTGAGGAAGGCATCTCCACCACTATAGATGATATTAGAGAAATAAATTTTGTACAATTAAGATCCACACCCCACTATAATTAGAGAATCCTTGACATTAGAAGATAAATAGGTTTATAATTAATTTATAAAGCGACACTAAGATGTGTTTTCTTGGAAATATATAGAAATTATAGGCCTTGCACCCGACTTGGACTACCATAATTTGGTTTTTTTAGAAGAGAATTGGTGATTTAAGAAGGCAGCAAGAAGAACATGCCCTAATCATACCTCCAAAATTGAGGCTGGAGTCAATAATATTATCAAACCAGATATTATCCATGTGTTACAATATCTCAAATGGCTGGATAATATTGTCCCAGTAAAAATTAATAACGGATTTGTTAGTTTTTTCATTGGTTTTAGAGATCTCAACTGAAAATATCTCAAAGATGACATTCTGGTTCCAATCACATAGCTTTTGATTGATGTAATTAATGGCTACGAAGTACTCTTCATCATGGACGGATACTCAGAATATATCAAAATCGGAATATCCCCAGATGATGAAGAATATATAGCTTTCATATTCCCTCAAGGAATATTTTTTTATCAGCTAATGTTCTTTTTTCTTGAATAATTCTTGTGCAACATATCAACATGGAATAGGCCACATTTTTAATCCTTTCATAGGGAAATTAATTTAATACTATCTAGATGACCTGTAGTTATGTTAATATAATCATTTGATCACTTTTCTGATCTGGAGACCTTATTTAGCAAGCACCATCCACCTAACATTATGATGAACACCATGAAATGTTCATTTGAGGTAACCTTGAGAAAAGTTCTCTATTTTTTGTACACAATCACAGTATTGAAGCTGATACAAAGAATACTAAGGCTATACTTGGAATTTCACCTCCTTTAATCATGAAGGAGTTGAGGGGACTTAAAGGAAACTTGTCCTATATGCTACGCTTCATATAAAATTTGGCAGGCATGTGTTTTCCCTTCAAAAAGTTGATGATGAAGTGGGTCATATATTAGTGGACCAATGACTACCAAAATAAATTTTATACCCTCAAGAAATAAATCTTGATCCCACCGTTATTGGTTACACCTATTAAAAAAATAAATACATTCATAATGTGACCACCTCAGAGCAATCACATGGAAACATACTTGAACAAAATAAAAAAGATAGGAATGGAAATAGCCTTTACATTCTCAGTCAAACCACACTCATGAGGTCCACCTAGTATCTTGCAATAACCTACTCAAATTTATTCTTAGTCATCTTGTACTTATAGGACATCTGGCATGGTGGGTGGTTATTTTGTTATATATTGATATATATTTTATGGCTCAGAAAGAAGTAAAAGGAAAATCTTTAGCTGACTTCCTTGCTGAGCACCCATCTACAGAAGAAAAGTAACTAAATACTAATTTTTAGGATGATGAAATCTTCTCTATTATAGAAAGTACCAAAAATTGGAAAATTTACTATGATAGTGCTTCTTGAATTCCAATGGGGAAGGTAATGGAAAACCCTAAACACAACAATATTCATTTATGAATTATTCTTACTCCCTAGAGAATGCAATGTTTCCATTTTCATTTTTGTTATCAAAAGGTGGTACCAACAATGAGGTTGAATATAAATCTCTCATTATTGACCCATAATTAGCACTTCAAGTAATAGTGGATTACATAGATGTGAAATTTAGTTCATAATTGATAATCAAACAAATCAATATTGAATACACCATTATGAAATAATAAAAAATTCCCCCATATACTAATAATTGATGGTTAATGGAAACATTTCCCTCAAATCCAATAATGTCTTACATACCAAAGTCAAAAAATTCGCACCCTGATGCATTGAAAAGTGTATCCACAACCTTGGAAGATCCAAATCAAGATGAAACTATCATTAGCATTTCTCATTGTTGAGTGGTTTCACATTTTTTCAAAATCATAATAGAGGATATAAATTAAATCAGTTCCATTTATAATCCATATGGTCATACCACAGGATGGATGATACCCATAATTTAATAGCTCAAAAAAATGGTTACTTCTAGTACATATAATTAGACAAGAGAAGATCTAGAGATTAGAAATTAGTCTCACTATTTATGAAGGCATCGATCATGAAAATATCTTTTATATATGAGGATTTAATATAATTCTTCTCAAATGCATTTATGTGGATAAAACTATCGATATCCTGATAGAAGTACAAGTAGGATCTTATGGTTCACCCAAGACTTGGCATAGGCATTCAAATCAAATCTGAATACATGGATACTTTTGGACTTTGAAAATGCAAGATTGTCAATATTTTACAAGAAAGTTTCATCCCTTCTAGATGAATTCCAACTACATTCATCAACCCCTAATGTTTCTATATATATATATCTATATAATCATGTCTATTTTCTATATGGGTAATGGATGTTGTAGGACCCTATAATCCAGCTACGGATAACCAGTTAATGTATATTATTACTACTACCAATTTCTTCTCAAAATGGGATGAGGAAATACCTCTCAAAAAAGTTAGGGCCAAATGCATTGTAAGATTTATCAATGCTAAAATCATTACCAGATTTGGTGTCCCATATATCATATTGATAGACAATGACACCAATTTATGTTCTACTAAGTTAAATAATCTTTATCAAGAGAACAATATCAAATTCCACCATTCATCCTGCTACCAAGAAGTGGCCAATAGATAGATAGAGGCTTTCAACAAGACCATGTCAAATATACTCCAAAAGATGGAGGATAATGATAAAAATTATTTCCTAATAATCTAATTCATGTTTTTTTGGGATTATCGGACTACTAATTGTACTATAACATAGCCAACCACATATTCATGGGTATATGGGATATAAGTTTTTCGACCTATGGAAATTCAATTACCATCAATAGGAATTTCCATCTGTGACCAATTATCTATAGATGAACTGTCCTAGAAGTGATTTGATGGGATAGAAGGATTATATTAAAAGATTTTATACCTTGCATCACATGGAAGTATATCAGAATATAATATCATAATATTTCAATAAGAATGTTATCCTCTACACATTTCTTCAAGAAGAATTAGTATTATTCCTTAGGACTCTGATGATACCAAAAAAGAAGCCACCAATGTTTGAGCCAAAGTGGGAGGGTCCATATTATATAAAAAATTTACACTACAATTGAGATTATTTCCTAATATCAATTGATGGATAACTTTTTAAAACTCAAAACAATACATGATTCTTGAATAAGGATTATATTCATGTCTAACATGTTAGTCCTTGTCTCATTACGTTAAAAATCATGACACCATTTGTGCTCAATACATGAAAATAAACATTATGGTTAACGCCTAGTAAATTTAAAATTATTAAATCCCCCAAGGTAACAAAAATTCGCATTCCATTTGACTATATAGAAAACGACTAGCTACTATGTGAATGCATTACACTAATCATTGATACTCATTAGTGGCACAAGAGCCCCATTTCTCCCTATGTTGGAATTAGATATGCATAAGGACCTATTTTCAAGATCTATATGTTTCTTGATTCTTTCATTAGACATGATACGTAATGGAAGTTGTGTTTTATCCTCCGTTCCATCCATCATGTTTCTTTCACATCTGGTGAATTACATCCTCATCAAAATATGTTAAACTGTGCAGTTATTCCTGAAATATGTATGTCATGATTCTCATTCCAATGGGATATGTAGAGATTCCAATATATATAATTTTGGGCCCATCCATGATAAAACAAATTCCTACATTCTTTATGTTTATGAGTAAAATCTACACATGGAATACCATCCTCAATTACTATGTGTGGCTTGATTCTAATTCCAATTAGATGCACTGTGATGCCCAAATCTCTATTCTTGGGCACAACCTTAACCGTAAAAAAAATTATTTCCCATTTTTTCTTGTATATGAACTAAACCGATATAGAGTAATATTAAAGAATACATTGTTTGATTTTCATACCATCTTGAATCATAATCATAACAATTTTTCGGAAATATATTAATGCCCTTGTCACTCACATTAATCTTAATTGGTGTGGGAAAAATCTTTTCAAGAACTACATACCTCTTGATTCTCATCTAAATGAGATATGTACTGAAACCCATATCTCCAATATATGGTCCATCCATAAATAAATTACCACTTTATCACATTAAACATAGTTGGAGTAAGAAACTTATCAAGGACTTTGTATGGCGTTATTATCAATCCAAAGGGATATATATAGATTCCCATATCTTCAATTATCGGCCCATCTATGGTAAAAAAAATCTCCATCACTCCATGTGTCTATGAATGAAACCCGCATAGGGAATGTTTCAAGAACTATGTGTGTCTTGATTCTTCCTCCAATAAGATACATATTGACATATGGGTTTTAACTTAGGCATAGTCATTATATATTGTTCTTTTTAGGTTAGTACATCTTCATTCTTACCACATGACATTAAACTACATAGAAATACAAAGAACTCCTTACTTATAGATTCACATTCTATTGAGATATGTATTGACACTTGGATATCCTATCTTGGGTCTATCCATAATAAAAAAAATCACATACTCCATATCTATAGATGAGACCTATATGGGAAACCCTCTCATGAACAACGTATAGCTTTATTCTCTATCAATATGATATACCTAATGATGTAAATGCTTTTAATATCTTACCCAACCATAACAGTAGGAGAAATTTCCACTTTCCAACAATGTATTTATTTGATCTACATAAGGATATTCAATAAAATTTCTTACCATACACATGAAATAATATTTGATAAAACTACATGTGATTTGATTTTTTCTTCGATAAGATATGTAGTGATGATTGGGCTCAATGTACTAGTTTAGCAACATTATTTTATTTCTCTTAACAACAAGACACCTAATGTCCCTATTGTATGAATTTAAACATCACTACATAGTGTCATTTACACATGAATTTAAACTGCATGGTACCTATAAGTATTTTAATTCTCATCCAATTGAGATACATAGTGAAAACTTGTACATAGTTCTTATTCTCTAACAAGTTATTAATGAAAATTCCCCTTCTCCCACGTAAAATTTAAAATCAATAAAGGAGACCTTATTTTGAGTCATGTATTTAAAGAAACCATCAATGAAATAAAATATATCCCTATTATATATATCTGTTAGATCATTATAAGTGACACAAACTCATGGCCATTATTGTTCCAAATTTTTTTTCATTTCCATTAGACATGACCCCTTTCTCATTTTATACTCTGAATCATTAATACTACCTTATATTCAAAATCTTTCTTTGGTTTATAGTGATGGAATATCTGATACTTGAGATCACTTTTTTCTAACTATTAATTTCTCCCCTAGGAGGCCTTTCATAACACTCTATCATAATGGGTTTTTCATCCAAAATAGGACACTATTTTGGTATGTAGTATATTCCCTAGTCGGCCCTGCATAATATAACCCCAATAACTTGTTTTTCAAACATATGTTACTTTTTCTTTTGGGAGAAGCTGCTTCTATCCCCTTAAATAATTGATGATGGTATGGAAGAACCCATATTTTAAAGCATTCATCTATTTAATATTTTTCCCATATCCTTTCTCCCAACAAGAAAGTCTCCAAGAATATGGTTTAAATAGGTTCACTTCACGTGATCAAATCTTACTAAAATAACCCAGGGTAATTTGACTACATGTTATCCATTGTTTCCATAATATTTTGGTCCTATTTTTAGGATCTAAAAATTATAAACACCATATTTCCTATATTCGGATAACAAACTCATAGAAATTCTATTCCTCAATTTTTTTGGAATCCACAACGGGATAAACTATTTTTGTGTTTAGGTAATTTTCTCCATAAAACAATTTTATGCTTCTGAAAATCATAATCTCTGTAAAATTTCATCATATTTTAGCAATAGAAGGTATAATACAAAAGAGATCTTTTTCATGAATATGCAGTACATACCCCTAGGTGGCCTTGCATTATTCACACATATAACAGCCCTATCATCCAAAAGATTCCACTATTTGGCTATGCCGCACGTTCCCCAATTGGTCCTTCGTAATACATCCCCCATAACAGGTTCATCAAATTGCAGTAAATTAGTTCTTGGAAAAGGATTCCTCAAATGAAATTTATCCCTTTTCCAATCTTCTTCTATAGATCCATAAATTCTCAATTCATAGTATTCAATTCATCCATTCAATAACTAAATATGGTAGTATGTTTGTAGAAAAATTACCAATAAATTGGGGATTAATAAACCTTTTTTCAAAGCTAATTTCAATAAAAAAATATCTCTAATGTTCTTACTGCCGGACATAAATCTACACAGCATAATGTTCATTCTCTATGACATAGAACTACGTAGAAAAATATTAGAAATCCTCTTTCTAACTAATATTCCTTCCTTCAAATATCAAAATCAACTGTGAGTGATTTCTCTATCATTGGAACATGCTGGCACAATTGGTTCTTTTATATTGAGATTCCATTCATTGGAAAAGAAACCCACTATGGACTTCAGACATCAAAATTTTAAACCCATTTCAATATCTGAAATAAAATGTCAGAAAAATTGAGATCCCATTCACCTGATTATGCAGTATGTTCCCCAGTTGGCCTTGAATAAAATTAGCCAACATAATGAGTCTGTTAGCCTTAGGATGCCACTATTTTCCTATGCATCATATTCCATAGCTGTCCCTACATAATACAGCCACCAAAATGGAATTTTAAATAAGTGGTAATATTTTTCGTAGATGAGACCACCTCTATTCTCATTCATAAATTATTTATATTTTTAACCATAAAAATCCAGACTCAAGATACCCTTTAAAATTATCTAATGAATTTAGGGACCTTACCTATCCATTAATCATTGATTGGTTTATAATTTTAAAATATCGTGGTCAAATCTATTCAATCTTAAACATTAGCATTATTAGCCAGTTATTACTGAATTTAAACTTCACTTAAAAAGAGACATGATCTACACCAGAAAGAAAACCTATAAAGGGAATTATAGAAAAAAAGACATGTCTCTAACCACTAGACCTATACTCTATATGGTGTGGTAAATATAATGAAATTAATTGATAAAAGGCAAAAATATCATTATGTTGAATACCCAAAAGGTAAAACATTAGGAAAAAAGCCAAACTGTACCAGCCAAGCCTTCTCTGCATGAAACATAAGAAACAATTTGGGAAATGAAAAAAGATAATTTTTTTACAGTAATCCATATGACCCTAGTAAAATTCAATCTACACTAACTAGGCCCCTTTTGTTTGGTTAATGTTAATGCAGCCACATCCATGTCAGTGTAATTACGATTATTTGACATAAATATTCAATGTTTTGAAAATCATCTTTGATATTTCAATTATATAAATAATGTTGGTGTGGAAACATATATTTTATTGGAGACAAAATCATTTTAATTTATATGGAAAAATTGAATGAACATCTACAAAATGGTTTATGGCTATCCTATATTAAGAAAGCATTTGGAATTGTCGAACAACCTCATGGGCCCTACCATTTTCTTGCTGAAGCTCAGTCAGTTGAGTAGCTGCAGGATCCTTGACTAGATGAAGTTCATATTTGGAAGTTGAAAAATCATTTCCCCTTCTAATTTGGCTTCTTCCAATTATTGATTTCGTTTCTATAGCCTATGTGGAACAACATCCATTTTCTGCTATAGATGTTCCATTTCCTTCATTATCTACATAATTTTATGATTGAATCCCTTCAATTGTTTTCTATGGATGGATTCTATGTTCGATATTGTAGCTTAAAAACCATCAATGTTGGTAAGCAGTTGGGCATTTGCATGATCATTACCTTGTTTTTGTTCTTTCCTCGACCTGTGAATGATCTCTTTCAACGCATTGTAAACTTCGCAAAATTCAATTCCACAAAATCCCATTACGTAAAATAATTATAAAAGTCCCCTAAAATGTGAGGGATTCTAATCTAATGGTCTCTCTAATATTAGATCCCAAATGGTTTTCCATGACTTTTTACAAATGAAAGAGAGAGAAAACAACCACTCTTTGTCAAAATAGAAATCACTACACTGTGATAGAACATATTCTGGAATTAGATCACTCAAATACGTATTTAGATATGCTCTTCTCATAGAATCAGATGCATCATCTTCCATTTTTTGTTGGGGGAACACTGGGGCTTCACCTTCAGACCTAACCATGGGAACATATATCCATAAATGATGAATTAAATTTATTTTTTACCCCCATATTTAATGATATAACAAATCATGGTCAATACTATCAATGAAATTTACCCAATAAAAATCCAGTTGCCTGAGAAGATTCCTCCATAGTATTCTAATCATTAGTAGTAAGAGTATGTTCTTCTTGAAGAGGTGATTTAATATGTGCTTGCCTAGTCACCATAACCATAGGCTTTGGATCATCTCGTAATGTTGTATTTTTAGTTGGTATTTCATCATCATTAGTGGAATCATGATAGAGTGGATTTCCAAGTCCTTGAATGGTCTTTGAAATGTTTTCTATAGAAAATGATGCATAAATTGAGATTTGATATGAAATATTAGTTAAAAGCAAAATATTGAATCGATATATCATGAATATGAACCAATGTCCTTTTAATTACTCATTAAAATGCACAAACTCCATAATGGAACATTCAATATCATTGTATGGATTAAGATATTCAATAATATCAGTGTATAAATTTTTTTTATTTTATATCCTATTCACTCTTTAAGTTATCCAAAAAATGATGATCAATACAAAAAATGGATTGACTATCATTCACTTTTATCATCTCTTCAAATGGTGAAATGTCATCATGCCTTTCTGAATCAATATCGGTACAAGTACCTACTCAGATTTACATGGATCCATTCTCCGTCCTTCTATAAAAACAAGAATATCTATGTTTATTATCATAGGATCCTTTGGGACAGGAAAAAAATATAAAATATTATGAATAAATGAATGTTATAAACATCATGTAATACCCAGATGAAATGAATCAAATATTATTGTGACCCTTTTCACTTTCTGTCAAAATAGGGATAGATATAGCCACATCTCTTAACACTTCATCTATTAAGGTAAAGTATTTATCAACACATATTTTTAATTATCCTAGAGTATCCTTCTTAGTACATGAAGGTCCAATTTTTAATCCCTTAAAAGGACTAAGGGATGTATATCCATTGAAAATATGAACATGATCACTAAGGTGTATTAAGAAATTAGTAATGCTTGGGGAAAATGAAAATAATCACTTTTTTGACATAACCTTTGGATCAATATCAATGATTTCGTGTGTTTCATTTTTTAATATTGTGGAGAGATTGTACTACTCTTCTTGGAAAAAGATACATGAGGTAATAGATGAGGATTTTTTTATCACCAATACCTCCATCATGGTTCTCACTCCTTGATAATGTCTTTGATACTTAGGGGTTTCATCAAATGTGTCAATGGGGGAGACTATAGGTCCATATTTTAGTGGCTCTGGAACATTTACTGATGTTCATCCTTTAATTAGATGCAATAAAATACAATCCCATAGATATTAATAATGGTGGATGGTGGAGCATAATTAATACAGAAGAAATGGGAAATGAATTCTCAGTATTAACATAAATGTCCAAACCCTCTTCAAGGTAAACAATTATCCATTCATGTATCCCATGATACGTCATGTCAAATACTCATTTTTAGGATGGTATATGTTCATTGATTGGATAAATGAAGTTATCTAGATCCACATTATTCTCATGCACTTCATCTAGATTACTATACAGATGATAATCAGAAGGTTCTCTAATATCACCCATTCTTTTTTTCGATGGCCAAATTAGAGAAATTACCATGCACCCCAAGGATCAGATGTCTTACATCCACAGTACTATATTACTAAAGGCCACACCTAATTCAGCTTTGATACAATTGAATGTATAGAAAACTCAACACCCTATGATTAGAATTCCACTTCTAGACTTCTATCTTCAATAGAAGAATCAGATGTTGGGATGGTTACCTCTTTTTGACGATAGTGACTAGATCACCTCAGTGTTAGAGGTGTTTTCTCACTAGCCTAAATCTTCTTGGTGGATTGTTTTGTGAGATTTTTTGGAAGGTTCTGAATCATATGAACTAACTACTTTATATTCAGTTTTAGACCTTTTTCCACTGTTCCTTCGAACAATAGTTATTGTGGCCACCACCAATTGTATGACTTTTGTTAAATACCACTAAGCATATGAAGAAACCCAATCTGTAGAATATATAGCGTCTAATCCAATTGATTTGACTAATAGAGGTAGTGAAATCGACATTTTGGATTTCTATAAATCCATCGGAATCTTTAATTGTTTGTCTACCATTGGGTTCTTCCCCTATCTGACATTGGTGGGAGTAAAAGTTCTCAATTGTTAAAGGAATTTTATGTGGTGAGAAAACCTAAAAGTGAAGTAATACTCACAGATAATTTTATGATAAATCCATGTTAATAATACCCTATCCCTAAATGTTATCATATAATCCCTCACCTGTTAATTATATTCCTTACCATCATCAACAAATGTTCAAGTTGGTGGGTTACCAAAAGGAAATAAGTTGAATTCTACTTATTCATTCTGTACACTGGGCACATTATCCGAATTTATTTTAAATGTATGAATCTAGAAACATTCTATAAAAATTGATTAAATCTACCATTGGGTATTCTAAAAAAATTCAACGACTAATATGAACCAAAATGTGATGCAATTGAGCCCCACAATACCTGAAATGGCTCTGAAAGTCTAAATAGAGCCTTCCCATCATACAAATGCAATAGATAATGATAAATTATTGTTAATATAGTGGTATCAAAACCAATATATTTTCACCCTACAATTTTGGGTTCAATAAAAAAATCCCATGTTCTTACAGTACCACTTGACTCACAGACTGGAAGAAAATTAATTCATAGAAACATGGAATAGAAGTCGCCTAACTATACTTTTTCGTTAATTTTAAACATAACATTGTAAACCCAATACTTGTAATCATCCCTCTCTAATGTTGGCATATAAATTCTAGAAGCATCCAGATTATCTATTGTTGGGAAAATTATAGGATTCCCTCAAGTAGGACTATTTTTTTTATCTACTTCTAAAAATTCATCCATCCAAAAATTTGCATGAATATCAGCGTAGTGAGATAACCATTCATTTATTTCATAAATTTTTTATCTATTTTTAATAATTTGTGAGCTAACGGTGTCATCCACATAGAATCATCCCATGTTGTTGGAGGTTGAATTAATTGATCATACATTTCTTTGAGAATGGGAGCCCCAGATATTTGGTAGATATCCCTCAAATTGATGTGAACCTCAACATGAGTAAAGTGGAAAGAATTTTATTATGAATTACATCAGCTTAATAATTCAGAAATATACTAATTTTTTTAAACAGATTTTTTCCTATCGAGAAAGATTCATAATTGTGAACATCCATCTGTTCCATCCTTAACTCTGAACAAGTCTGGCATACCCAAAATTCCAACATCCATTCCATCTTGACAATTCCATAATAAAGGTTACAGTCTTCACTCCAACCATTAGATCAGATTGCTGTTGAAGCCCAAAAGGTTGAATCATACCAATACAACCTTGTATCTATAACATGATCCTTCATATCTAGAGTACAACCACTATGATGTAGGATGCATCCAATAGGGAAAGATACCTCATGAACTGGCATACTTGTCATAGTAATATTTAAACAATGATAGATGAGGTGTTAAAAAATAAATTCTTTGGAAAATATTTCTTATAAACCGGAATCTAGTAATCTTGTAGAAGCCCATTCCCATATAAATTTAGATATTAGCTTCATGGGTAATCACATTGGTATGTATTCAAAACATTCACCAACTTAGGAATGGTACTCTCAACAACGTTGTAATAGTCTGTTCTAATGATTTTCAACATTTTGGTTTAGAAAATTCAACATTCCACAATTGAAGTCATCAAGAGAGACATTTCCAACAAGAGAATTACCAAATTTTTCTCATGTACTATGACTATTGTCTTAAGACAGCTCATATTTTATCATAATGGAATTCAAAAATTTACCAAAAAAAATTTCCATGAATCTCTTTTGACGAGGTCACTCATGTAAGTCCTTCAATAATGACCTTATATGTAGTTCATTAGATAGTGTAACTTTGTGTAGCTCCATTGCTCAAATGGATATACCATGGGAAATTTTCAAGGGACCTACTCAAGAACACAATGTGATAGAACTAGAAAAACGAGATATGAAATGAGAGTTGAAATCTGATAATGAGGGTAAAGAAAATGAAAAAAGGAATGGTGGAATTTATAGGCACCACTTGCATATGCTATTGACTTACGAGATATAGATATATAGAAGATATCTATAGTCCAGAATTAATTTTCCATAATATATTCCCCATAATCATTTCATGAGACTCGACCCTCATTCTAGTTGGATCAAATCCTAAGGGGTGGGTGATATTGTTGACACTCTTTTTTAATAAAGTAATATTATTATAAAGAAGTACTTTCGATATCTTAAAATATAAATGAAATTTAAATTAAGTAAATAAATATAGTTCAAGGGATATATGAAGAATACCTGTATATAAGAAGGCTAGTGAAGGTCCTGATATTCCATCAAAAAGGCACAGGGACCTATGCTGCACACCTATGCATCAAGTAGGCAGAGCTAGTCCTGCCCTTGCATCCCAATGTGATGGCCCAGTACACTGAGGACCTGCTCTAGGGACCATTGCAATTGGCCTATGTTGAAGTATAATTTTTTACACCCCTAAGTGGATGAGTTGTGCTATTAATTTACACCAACAACCTACATAGACTAAATCAATTCAACTGGTCCCACCTTGACTATAAATATGACCCTTGGTCTCCACATTTTCACAACAGAAAATGTTGGTTGAACTCCTCAAGCTCCTATTGTGAGCTCCATTTCCCAGGACCCCTATATTTTTGTATGTAGCTCTATAGAAATACAATATAATGGAGAAATAAATCATATCTGTAAGATCATGTTCCTTTCAGAGTATTAAACACAAAAAATATGATTATGTAACCTCCATCTATAAGAAGAAGTCGTCTTTCAGAGGTAATTTCATTAAGAAAGGACTTATGTGGGATACTTACAATGTCATCAATTGAAACCCAGGTTTTTTAAGTTAAAACCCCACACATGTTTTTTTTCTAGTAGTCCATTTCAAATGGAATATCAAGGTTTCACATTCATATCCTTCCTGTGTTATAATTTTTTTAGTTCCTCCTAGAACCTGAATGTTACACCTACACATAGTACATATGCAACATACCTTCAAATACCACCTACATGATCCATCCTTTAATGACTATTCTAATCCAACCATGGAATGGTTTTCCTTCCTTTTATGCCTTCTCCAAAAAAGCCCCAGTTTAAACGTTCACAAAGAACTCCTAATTTATCATTCCTTTGAGAACATCGACATGTCTCCCATTTGGATTTGGATATCTATGGTCATGAGTTTCTCACACTCTTCCTACTAGACGTTATGGATCCTCAAAATTATATAGATCGGTATATACATGGTCACATAGAATCATTTCATACGGGATGTTTTATGGAGTGTCCGGTCTCATATTTAGGGCATATGAATCTATATTTCATTCCTCTTCTTTAAGATCTGAAGCCTCTAACCCCCAAAAGGATGAGTGAGGATCACAATTTCGTTTCACATACATATGGAATGACATCCTCATTCCACTACGGGACCCATTACATGGAATACCTTTTAAAGTAATCCCTTAGCCTTTATGACTGGTCCCAATGTCCTTCACCATAATTTTACCTTGAATGGTTCATTTATAACCTCCCTCGTCCACCATCAACCAGGATTCATTCATTGTAGGAATGACCTATTCCATTAGAAGAGTAGAATGTGTGTTATAAGGACCTGGCCTTAAAACATACTTAATCTTGAATTAAATAGGATAATTCACATTGATAATATTTTATGGTTTAGAGTTTTAGAGAATTAGGACATAACTATTACATCTCAAAATATTACAAAGTAGACACATCTACTCAGTATCCATTTTTTCCACAAGATAAAAACTCTTTAACAAAAGAGTCATGTCTAGTTCCATGTTTAGAGAGCATGACATTTCCTTGATCTCATTCTTGACCCTATTCCACTTCATGTCCTGTGAAAAACATTTCAAAAACTTGGAATGAGTATAAAAATCTCATTAAGGGATATAAGAGTACAAATTGAAAATGATAGTCCATGTATGAAAACATACTTACTCATAAAACATAATCATCTTAAAATACCTCATGAAATCATAAGTTTTATGAATAATTCATAGAAATCATAAGACATAAAGGTAACTTGAGGCATTCATAACATTCTTGAATAGGGAGTAACCCTCTTGGTTACGTTTGGAATACCCATCACAGTATATTCCCTTAAATATCTTCGGAGAAACCTTAACGTTTAACTCCTTAGCGTTACCCAATTCATTAGAGAGCTATATCGGGCTCACCCGCCCTTATTTTATCACAGAACCACCCGTCTTCATACTAATTTCCAAGAACCATAACATAATCGTATCACATAAAACATACATAAAGGAAACATAACATTTCCACATTTCAATCACAAGAGATCACATCATGATATTATAAAAACATATAATAAAATCATTAAATCTATATGAAAGAAAAATCCCTTTATACATTGAAAATATTAAGAGAATACATTTAAAAGATATTTTAGAATCAAAGTGTCCCATACCACTTTGAAACCTTTGAAAGGGCTTTAAAACATTCATGTTCATATAAATAAATCCTTAAAACCAATTTTAAAACATGGACATGGAGGATAAATGTTTAAAAGAATAAATCTTTAAAACCATTTTCAATACCAAAATAAAATCATGGTATTTATTTTTCATTTTAAAAATTTATGGCTTGAAGAGGAAGCCAAAACTCAAATAATGGTCACTGTGGCAGAGAAGTCGTTGTCGCCGAATACGTACGAAAAAACATTCCCTTTTGTCGTTTAGTAAACGATTCGTATAAAATAATTCCTTTTGAATAAACGTAAAAGTCAAAGGGTTTTATACACTATATAAAAGAATTATATTTATAAAACAAAATATTCCTCAATGAAAGACGATTGAGTCAGATTCCCTCAAAAAGACGGTATCGTTGGATTAAAGAAAAAGCAATTACATAATTATGTGTGACAAAATAATACACCAAATATAAGTGGATATTAAGTGTAAAACAATCAGAGGTAATTCAATCATATTCATAGAACGACATATTCAAGGAGTGGAAGTTTATCCCAAAGAATTAGAATTCGGTAAAGAAGTTCCCTTGCAAAAAAAAATTCGACAGCCTAATGGCGTCACTTCAAAATTCAGAAAATGAGTTCATGAGAGAGAAAATGGTATCTCATCACATGGACATAAAATTTACATCAATAAGGATATAGAAGAACATATCCCACCATAACAATATGTAAATTAAAAGACCCAACAAAAGTAGTCTTTTAAAAAATGGAGGGTGAAAGAATCCCTTACTGATTTGGGAATCTTTCGAAACGTGCACCCCATGAAAGAAGGGTCATACAATGATTACGTAAATAACCATAAATGAAATTATATTACACAAATAGTACAATAATGGGCAGTACATAAACCACACAAAAGTAAATAGTTGCAAATGTAGCATGAATCTCACGGGAATAAAAGTGAGATAAAAAATCCCCTTATGAAAATTCGGTAGTCTAAGGGCGCCACTTAAAACTCCCAAAAATAGATTGTTGAGATCAAATAGGGTATCTCATCATATGAACATAATTGGACAGTAGGATTAATATAAAAGGACATCCTCCAACATAATAACATGGAGCATAAATTTAATGACATAAAAGAGAGTACTTGAAAATAAAGAAATAGGTAGGGTTCCTTACATTCAGTCCAACTTGTCTTGTTCGTTTCTTTATATTGCTGAATAATAAACTTTGGTCAATTAATAATTGCTTAAGGACCTACTTTAATGTTTATTATTCAATTAATATCACATATTATAATGTTATAATAATTATATTATTATGTTGGATTATATCCGATGTTTTTGTCGATGTTCGGTACATGAGTCAAAAATGAACTTGTTTGAAAAGAATTGTCCATGAAGTAACAATTAAATCATCTCCAGAATAGTATTAATGATATTAATATCATATATATCTAGTATATATTCATTTTATACTATTCCATAACATTTGGAGATAATAAATGAAAGGCACCGTTCATGAAGACGGTAATCCGTACGTACGCATGAATGCTACTTTCATTTCCATTTCATAAATTAATAGAATGAAAACATATTGATACATAGGTATATTATAATTACAGTATAATATCATATATAATATTATTAACTTTATCCTTTATACATCCCACATATGGCATTAATGAATCAAATCACTTTGAGGTGGCGGTAGTCCGCACTTCCTTAAATGAAGATATCGCGTTTACCCATAATGGAGACCATGAAGGAGTGTCATAAATGAAAAATATAGAAGCTTAAAGAATGAATAAACATATTATATATCATATATAAAAATAGTGACATCATAATGGCCACCTTTGAAAGTGTTAGATGAGTATTGAACAATCATCATTTCGGGAGGAAGGATTTCGCCATCCACAGAAACATTATGTTCATTAACCATTTGATGTAGGTGTGTGTGAGTGTTGCTCTAATACTTCTTATAAAAACATCCTAGTATATTGAAGATACTGCAGTTGTTACAAAATAAATTAATAAAAATATTTTAGGGGGTTGGAGATGCAAAATAAAACAAATGAACACAAGAGAAAGCATTACCTTTAAAAACTGTAACTCCTTTTGATTTGAGCCTAATGGCTTCCTTGGAAAGGATTCTGCACAAAGTGAATCCTCTAGGATGAGGAGAGGTATGTGGAGAGAACAAATGGGCCGGGGTTGGCCGAGCCAAAGGCTTGAGGAGTGTGGGAAATGAGGTAGAGGTGGGGGCCTTTTATAAGAGGAGAGGAGGGGAACTTTTTGAAATCATGAAATTATTATTTTATTTTCAAAAGTGTATCGGATTTTTAACGTCCCACATTGATATATGTCGATGATAAGTTGATATGGGTTCGAAATATACACCTCCAATAGGTTTTGAACATGTGTAAGGCTTAGATTGTTTCATTATCTTTTCATTTTATTTATATCGCTCATTAATGAGGTAATCACTACATCATCAAGATGTCAAAAATAAATTAATTTATTTAATGTCAAAAAATTATAAAAAAAATATCCTGATGTAGGAACACTTTTTAGCTTTCTAGATAGTATTTATAGTCAAAAACCGGACTAGTATAACCGCTTCTAAAAATTGTTTTAGTAAAACAATTTATGCTTGTGACATTTTTACTTTTATTTAAAAAAATCATTAATGTCTTTATCTCACCCAAGTGGATCCATGGGGTCCCCTAAATCGATACATGGGTTGTAAGGGTCGGTCATTACTCAGCCAATAGGGTTAGGACAAGTGTCATAGTGTTTTCATATTATAATAACATTATTTTTACCTTAAATTACACTAATTACCTCTAATCGCGATTAATAAAAAAAGTTACTATTCACCAAAAAATTATTTTCATCCCATTGAACCAAATTTTACATACTAATGACAACCATGTATGTTGGATTTTGGAAATTCAATACACACTAGTGGTAAAATTTCATTTAACTGAAAAATCAGTTTGCTTGATCACCACTTAGTGGTTTCACCATTCATCAAAAATTGATGTTTTTCAGAAAATTACCAAAAATTCACCCTAAGATATATTCGATATTACGAATTCAAAAATGATGTTTATTTTACATAATTCAAATAATATAAGTAGAATTAATTAATTTAATAATTGACTCCCGCTGTCAAAACAAATAACGTGTTTTTAAGAAACAATTTATATCAAAAGATTAACATTTGTTTATGTCAAATTTCAAAGTGAAATTAATTCCAAAGTCCACCATTGGATAAAATGGTAAAAATATATTATAGTTTCACTTTAAAACCAATTCAATAGATAGTCTAGTCATATAAATAAATTAGATTAAAAGGTGGTTTTGAATTAAAATACAACATTTTTCACATATTCATTAAAAATGAATTTTATCGGAAAAATAACAAAAACATACACAAAGTAAATTTTGATGTCCCAATTATAAAGAAGGATTTTATTTGGTCCAAAAGAATGTATAAGAGTGACCAAAACTACATTTAAAGAGGGTTCTCCATTAAAAGGCGCTAAATCAACCTTTTAGTGAATATTAAAGTATTTTATGCTTAAAATTGAATTCTTTTCTTATTTTAAGCCTTTATCATTTATTGGATAAATGTAAAAACATTTAACAAACAAATATAATCATATTTTAGTTATCTCTATTCATTCCCACCAATACAATGGCGATTTGTGAACTACCATATAATTATATTATTGGTGTGCATTGTAATATTCCAACAAAAACTCATTGTTGTGTATTGGGTACGCTATCGAACTTAGAATCCCCTTCAAAGTAATTATTAATATTTATCTTCAAATATTAATAAAAAGAAAAAGTAACATTGGTTATTTACCTGGGATGTTACATCCTTCCCCCCTTTTGGGAATTGCATCCTCGCAATTTAAAAATTAGGCTTGGAAACTTCATTGAAAATCCCACATCGAAACATGAGTCAATAAAATAATCACTTTAAAAGAAAGAAAGTGGAGTATAAAGGTCACCCGAGTTAACCCATACTAGGATTCCATGTATGAAAACATGGACATGGAAGAAAAAACAAATGGTCATGTTCTAAGGGATAGTTATAGTAAACATGTCTATGAGAAAGTTAACCATAAAAAATCACAAACTTGTGATGGGTTAAACGGTGTTGGGTTCCCCAGTAGGAAAAGTTAATAAACAACATTTTTGTTTTATGTTACTCTTCACTGAGGAATTTATTTTTGAGCTTAACTAAATCATAATGAAACATACTTACTTGTCACGTAGACTTTTAACTTTTACTAGATTCCTTAATCAAACTCATATTTTCTCCAAAAAATGAGTATTTAGGAAGACTTGTTCACATTAAGAGTACTATGATCAGCTTCTTGAGAATCACCTAATCCACAAAAGAGAACTATACATTTCCCATATCTTTAGACAAAAACCAAAACTGAAACCAAAAAGGTTAGTATGAGATCAGATAATCCATAGAATTATAACCCTTTATAAAAAGAAAATCTATTCTTAATCTCCAAAATTTGTCAAACAAAACCCAAAGTTCAACAAGGACCATTCCATAAACAATTTGTCTATAGAATTCTTCAAAGTAAACCCAACTAAGATCGAAACCCAAATATTTGAAATATTTAGTCACATAGTCTTCCAAGGTACAAATTAACACTTCTCTTCAAATAACATCAGTTGCTCTAAAAGTCTCATTTTGAAAAGTAATTATCCTAATCACATATCCTCCCTGATAAGATAATAATTTCCATAGATAACCCAAAATCAACTTACTCTTAAATCATAAAATCATCTAACTAAATAGAATTAGTCAAACTAACCAGAGACTTCATGTAGTCCAGTGGTAGGTGATAAATACCAGTCGCACTTTGGTTGTGGGTTCGATTCCTGCAGCTTTGTCTGACGCGACGGGTTGTCACACGGTCTGCGTGTTGTCCTTTTTCCAAAACTCCAAAAATAGCCCTAAAATGTTTTACCGTCAATAGTTTCCTTATACCTCTCATTTTCATCCAAATTTGTTATGATCTCAACATCTTAATTCTTGAAGTCTTATTTTACCACCATAAGATAAAATAAAACGATTCCCAAAAAGAATAACAACATACCTTGATCATGGCGTCCACTCGGTTTCATCATCATCTTGTTCACATAGGTAGAAGTCCCATGCATTACAACAATGATTTAGAGATCCTTCAAAATAACTTTCTTCCTCCATCCAAATACACCTCGTACAACATGGGTCATATGGGTGTTCACAGAAAAATAGTTTTGGAAAATAATCATTTAGGACATATAATTCCAAAACATCTGATAAAAAATGATTTCTATAAAATAGTCAGACCGAAATTGAGTTAAAAATTTCTATTATTGGTCCTTTTAAAATACCATAATTATATGCTATGAGACTATATTTTAAAATCAAATATAAATAGGTTGCGCAAGGGTCTCCTTCCTCAGCACCTTTCTTAAAATCATAATATGCTTCAAATACTTGTGATAAGGTAAAGTATTTGAAAATGCCTTGATAATATTTACCTTTCTTGAAAATATTAGAATATTGAGAAAATAGTATTTTTCTAAATACAACCCATGATCCACGATGATAACGAGGTATAGTGGAGGTGTTTGATATCGCAAACAACTGCTTGAAATTGAGTTGCACACTAGAAAAAGATTCACAATCATCCGAACATGACTTTGCAATAATTATTGTGAGCATGTCATCAGGAAGGGATAGAAATGTCATTTGAGATCCTCCTCCTTCCATTTGTGACTGACTTTCCTTGATCTGTAAAAGTTATAAAACAAGGATTTAACTGAGATATTACTCATTGGGACTAACCATGTGTATAACAAAAACTCATATTCCCTAAAGTTGTCTAAACCGACCTCTGATACCAACTATAAGGCCCCGGCCTTAAAACTTACATAATATTGAATTAAATAGGATAATTCACATTGAGAATCTTTTCAGGTTTAGAGTTTTAGAGAATTAGGACATAACTATTACATCTCAAAATATTACAAAGTAGACACATCTACTCAGTATCCATTCTTTCCACAAGATAAAAACTCTTTTACAAAAGAGTCATGTCTAGTTCCATGTTTAGTCAACATGAAATTTCCTTGATCTCATTCTAGACCCTATTCCACTTCATGTCCTATGAAAAACATTTCAAAAATGTGGGATGAGCATAAAAAGATCAGTAAGGGATATAAGTGTACAAATTGAAAACGTTAGTCCATGTATGAAAACATACTTACTCATAAAACATAATCATTTTAAAATACCTCATGAAATCATAAGTTTTATGAATAATTCATAGAAATCATAATACATAAAGGTAACTTGAGGCATTCATAACATTCTTGAATAGGGAGTAACCCTCTTGGTTATGTTTGGAATACCCATCATAGTATATTCCCTTAAATCTCTTCAGAGAAACCTTAACATTTAACTCCATTGCTTTACCCAGTGCATTGGAGAGCTATATCGGGCTCACCCGCCCTTAGTTTATCATGGAACCAACCGTCTTCATACTAATACCCAAGAACCATAACATAATCGTATCACATAAAACATACAAAAGAGGAAACATAACATTTCCACATTTCAATCACAAGAGATCACATCATGATATTATAAAAACATCTAATAAAATCATTAAATCTCTATGAGTGAAAAATCCCTTTATACATTGAAAATATTAAAATAAGACATTTAAAAGAGATTTTATAATCAAAGTGTCTCATACCACTTTGAAACCTTGGAAAGGGCTTTAAAACATTCATGTTCATATAAATAAATCCTTAAAACCATTTTTAAAACATGGAAATGGATGATAAATGTTTAAAAGAATAAATCTTTAAAACCATTTTCAATACCAAAATAAAAGCATGGTATTTATTTTTCATTTTAAAAATTTATGGCTTGAAGAGGAAGCCAAAACTCAAATAATGGTCACTGTGGCGGAGAAGTCGTTGTCGCCGAATACGTACGAAAAAACATTCCCTTTTGTCGTTTAGTAAACGCTTCGTATAAAAAGATTCCTTTTGAATAAACGTAAAAGTCAAAGGGTTTTATACACTGTATAAAAGAATTATATGTATAAAACAAAATATGCCTCAATGAAAGAAGATTGAGACAGATTCCCTCAAAAAGACGGTATCGTTGGATTAAAGATAAATCAATTACACAATTATGTGTGACAAAATAATAAACCAAATATAAGTGGATATTAAGTGTAAAAAAATCAGAGGTAATTCAATCATATTCATAGAACGACATATTCAAGGAGTGGAAGTTTATCCCAAAGAATTAGAATTCGGTAAAGAAGTTCCCTTGCAAAAAAAATTCGACAGCCTAATGGCGTCACTTCAAAATTCAGAAAATGAGTTCATGAGAGAGAAAATGGTATCTCACACATATTCATAGAACGACATATTCAAGGAGTGGAAGTTTATCCCAAAGAATCAGAATTGGGTAAAGAAGTTCCCTTGCAAAAAAAATTTGACAGCCTAACGGCGTCACTTCAAAATTCAAAAAATGAGTTGATGAGAGAGAAAATGGTATCTCATCACTTGTACATAAAATTTACATCAATAAGGATATATAATAACATATCCCAACATAACAATATGTAAATTAAAAGACCCAACAGAAGAAGTCTTTTAAAAAATGGAGGGTGAAAGAATCCCTTACTGATTTGGGAATCTTTCGAAACGTGCACCCCATGAAAGAAGGGTCATACAATGATTATGTAAATAACCATAAATGAGATTATATTACACAAAGAGTACAATAATGGGAAGTACATAAACCACACAAAAGGAAATAGTGGCAAATGTAGCATGAATCTCACAGGAATAAAAGTGAGACGAAAAATCCCCTTATGAAAATTCGGCACCCTAACGGCGCCACTTAAAACACCCAAAAATTGATTGTTGAGATCAAATAGGGTATCTAATCATATGAACATAATTGGACAGTAGGATTAATATAAAAGGACATCCTCCAACATAAGAACATGGAGCATAAAAGGAATGACATAAAAGAGAGTACTTGAAAATAAAGAGATAGGTAGGGTTCCTTACCTTCAGTCCAACTTGCCTTGTTCGTTTCATTATATTCCTGAATAATAAACTTTGGTCAATTAATAATTGCTTAAGGACCTACTTTAATTTTTATTATTCAATTCATATCACATATTTTAATGTTATAATAATTATATTATTATGTTAGTTCATATCAGACGTTTTTGTCGATGTTCGGTACATGAGTCAAAAATGAACTTGTTTGAAAATAATTGTCCATGAAGTAATAATTACATCATCTCCAGAATAGTATTAATTATTTTAATATCATATATATCCAATATATACTCATTTTATACTATTCCATAACATTTGGAGATAAGAAATGAAAGGCACCGTTCATGGAGACGGTAATCCGTACGTACGCATGAATGCTACTTTCATTTCCATTTCATACTTTAATAGAATGAAAACATATTGATACATAGGTATATTATAATTACAGTATAATATCATATATAATATTATTAACTTTATCCTTTATACATCCCACATATGGCATTAACGAATCAAATCACTCTGAGGGTGCAGTAGTCCGCACTTCCTTAAATGAAGATATCGTGTTTACCAATAATGGAGACCATGAAGGAGTGCCATAAATGAAAAATTCAGAATCATAAAGAATGAATAAACATATTATATATCATATATAAAAATAGTGACATCATAATGGCCACCTTTGAAGGTTTTAGATGAGTATTGAACAATCATCGTTTCGGGAGGAAGAATTTCACCATCCACGGAAACATTATGTTCATTAACCATTTGATGTAGGTGTGTGTGAGTGTTGCTCGAATCATTCTTATAACAACATCCTAGTATATTGAAGATACTGGAGTTGTTACAAAACAAATGAATAAAAAGAGTTTAGGTGGTTGGAGATGCAAAATAAAACAAATGAACACAAGAGAAAGCATTACCTTTAAAAAGTGTAACTCCTTTTGATTTGAGCCTAAAGGATTCCATGGAAGGGATTATGCCCAACGAGAATCCTCTAGGATGAGGAGAGGGATGTGGAGAGAACAAATGGGCAGGGGTTTGCCGAGCCAAAGGCTTTAGGAGTGTGGGAAATGAGGTAGAGGTGGGGGCCTTTTATAAGAGGAGAGGAAGGGCACTTTCGGAAATCATGAAATTATTATTTTATTTTCAAAAGTGTTTCGGATTTTTAAGGTCCCAAATTGATATATGTCGATGATAAGTTGATATGGGTTCGAAATATACTCCTCCAATAGGTTTTTAACATGTGTAAGGCTTAGATTGTTTCATTATATTTTCATTTTATTTTAATCGCTCATTAATGAGATAATCACTGCATCATCCAGATGTCAAAAATAAATTAATTTATTTATTTTCCAAAAATTATAAAACAAATATAATGATGTAGGAAATCTTTTTTTCTTTCTAGAGAGTATTTATAGTCAAAAATCTGACTAGTATAACCCATTCTAAAAATCGGTTTAGTAAAACAATTTATGCTTGTGACATTTTTACTTTTATTTAAAAAAAAGCATTAATGTCAATATCGCACCCAAGTAGATCCATGGGGTCCCCTAAATCGATCCATGGGTTGTAATGGTCGGCCATTACTCAACCAATAGGGTTAGGACAAGTGTAATAGTGTTTTCATATTATAATAACATCATTTTTACCTTAAATTACACTAATTACCACTAATCGCGATTAATGAAAAAAAGGTACTATTCACCAAAAAATTATTTTCATCCCATTGAACCACATATTACATACTAATGACAACCATGTATGTCGGATTTTGGAAATTTAATACACACTAGTGGTACACTTTCATTTAACTGAAAAATCAGTTTGCTTGATCACCACTTAGTGGTTTCACTATTCATCAAAAATTAAAGTTTTTCAGAAAATTACAAAAAATTCACCCTAAGATATATTCGATATTACGATTTAAAAAAAGATTTTTATTTTACCTAATTCAATGAATATAAGTAGAATTAATTAATTAATTAATTGACTCCCACTGTCAAAACAAATAGCGTGTTTTTAAGAAACAATTTATATCAAAAGATTAACATTTGTTTATGTCAAATTTCAAAGTGAAATTATTTCCAAAGTCCACCATTGGATAAAATTGTAAAAATATATTATAGTTTCACTTTAAAACCAATTAAACAGATCATATAGTCATATAAATAAATTAGATTAAAAAGAGGTTTTGAATTAAAATACAACATTTTTCACATATTCATTAAAAATGAATTTTATCGGAAAAATAACAAAAACATACACAAAGTAAATTTTGATGTCCCAATTATAAAGAAGGATTTTATGTGGTCCAAAATAATGTATAAGAGTGACCAAAACTACATTTAGAAAGGGTTCGCCATCAAAAGGCGCTAAATCAACCTTTTAGTGAATATTAAAGTATTTTATGCTTAAAATTGAATTCTTTTCTTATTTTATGCCGTTATCTTTTATTGAATAAATGTAAAAACATTTAACAAACATATATAATCATATATTATTTATCTCTATTCATTCCCACCAATACAATGGCTATTTGTGAACTATCATATTATTATATTATTGGTGTGCATTGTAATCTTCCAATAAAAACACATTGTTGCGTATTGGGTACGCTATCGAATTTAGCATCCCCTTTAAAGTAATTATTAATATTTATTCTCAAATATTTATAAAAAGAAAAAGTAACATTGGTTATTTACCTGGGATGTTACAGTGTGGTCTTTGGAATATTTTGCACAGTTACCTATCTAGGATAGATTTGGAATATTTGAAAATTGTGAAGTCTATATTATGATAGATTTGTAAATAACATGAATTTTAAGATGATATGATACACCTCATCCATCTATTATAATATACACAACAAAAAATAAAATAATTTGCGAATATGACATATATCTCAATGAAATAAAATTGTGATTTTTTTATGATATTTTAAGTAAATAAAATGATTGAATATGAAGGATGTGTCATGAAAATATTTTTAAAATACACGAGAAAATATTGAAAAAAGTGAAGATAATTTAATTGACTGTAAGAGTACTATATAAAATATGAATTGTTATGTAATATTAATATATTACATAATGAAGGGAAATTGAGAAAGAACTATTATCATTACTATTGTTGTTATAAATGTGATTTTACTTCAAATATAATTACCATATTTATAAAAACCAAATATTTTTAAAAACTTTTTTTAAAATATATTTAATTTCATATATAGATTTCATTAAATGAAAAATTGACATTAAACAAACCACAATATATTATTATAATATTATTTGGTGATTTTTATAACCTATACATTAAATTAGAATGAATGAACATAATTAACTAAATTATGTGATATATAGAAATATGTAATGAACCCACCCAGGATACTATATAAACTGGTACCCAAGACGATTCACCAACAACACACAGAGTGTTCCTGATCTCCATAGGATGACAATAATCACCCAGGCATGAACAAATAATGATTGTGAAGGATTTCTCCTACAAAATAATACAATAAAATAGTAAAATGTTTAAACATTCTTAGATATATGTTAATCAATTCATATATATCAAAGTACAAAGAGTCACTTATAAAATATAAGGTATAATACAACTCACCAAACCTACCACCTAGTTGTCCAAGACCACATACCATGTCCCATGTTTCCCACCCTTGGTCACCAATGTATGATCTTAGAATGGAAGGGGAGTGCATAGACAAATGATATTATATAATAAAGGGCTCCAAACACTAAAAGGTTAATGCCAGTTGTGAACTACTGATCATAGTAGTATTCGACTAAAGATTCTATATAGTTACATCATTAGGTAATTAAAGTATGCTAAAAAGGAGTACAAATAAGAGATTTTGAGGATTATTTTAAAAGATATATTTTTAAAAATCTAAAAATAATTTGCCCATGTGAACCTGTAAAAAATGCAATTTCACCATTTAGAATGTAGAAATTTCCTTGAAAATAAGAAAAAAATTTACAATATAATGTCTTATAATCAAGAAATATGAGAATATTAACGTAATATTTAAATATTAATAGAAGTCAATTCAATATAGTCATGCTGCATAATAATAATAAATGAACCGTGAAAAGGAAATGTTAGTGTCAAATAGTGACCAAAAACACTTCAATGTATCGATAATCAAGTAAATAGATTTCATGTGTACAACTAAGGTATGATAATCCATCCACCGAAGAATAGCTGATCAAATTATAACTTGAAATATTTTTTGGATTATATCAAGTCTTACGAGCATAAAGAAAACTAGTTATATGCAAAACTTCTTTCTTGGCTACAATTTTATAGCCTAAACCTTTAATGTTCTCAACAGATCCACTATATGTGTGTGAGTAATCTAGTGAATCATATATCTAGGTAATACCATCTAAATAGTATGTTTCCCATGACTAGTTAGAAAAGGTGTGAGGTAAAAAATATTCTAGGATCACACGTGTATCCTTGTTGACAACATAAAACTCTCACCAACAAAACTCTCTCAAATTAAATAATCTATTTTCACCCCAACAATAGTGGGATGTATATTAATCATTCAACCTATAATTATGGTATTTTCACATGGGGGAATTATCATAAAGTGACAACCGGGCCGTCATGCATCATAAATTTTAATTCAAAATCATTTATACAATTCTATATTCAAAAGGGTAATAACAACTTCATCCTTTCACAATTCATCTGACAATTTTTAAATTGGAATTTAAAAAAATCATTTTTTCCCAATCACCCCTAAATAATTAAAATGAAGTATCAAAATATCAAAAGATTTGAATACATTTAAAAACATTGGTTGACATCCTCTTTCCATAATGATAAATAATTTTTTTCATATAAACCATGAAAAAATAAAAAATAATGAAAAAATCATGTCAAGTGTGTTTACGATTATTTAAAAAAAATTATACATTTAAATATATTTATAAAACATCGAATAGTTATATTTATTTATTTAAAATCAAGGAATATTTTTTAATAAATCAAAACCAGGGCCAAGGCCATAAATTTCACCAAACAATTCTTTAAAGTTTATTTCAACATATATTTAAAAATCATGGAATTATAAAATTAAAAAATGCTAAGAATGGTCATGATTATATCCATTAAATTCATTCCAGGTTCATTTCTGAGTAAAATTTTCCAATTTAGCTTTTATGAGGAAATAAATGAACAAATATCAAAGAACATGTGATAGAAATCACAAAACATGTATATATGAATTATCCTGAAACAATGAATCAAAAAATTAAGGAAAAACATATAACCAAATACATAGTAAAATAATGAATCCAACCATAATGAATATGAGATGTGTATCCTTCGATGGTATTCACTAGATTTACGAAGATAGATCATGAAAGATGAGAGAGGTGATACTCGATCTACAATTCCATATACATCAACGATGATCCAAAAAAACTACCGTCATGAAATTTAGCAAGATGTAAAAAATATGATAAGGGATTTTCATGATTAAGAAGATAAGAAATCATAGAATTAGAAGATATCTGCTTTGATTGGAGCTTCAATCGTCCAAGAGATGATGTTTGAGGAGAAAACAATTCTCTAGAGGGATACCAAAATCCATAGAATCGATTTAGGTTTGATTGGGAGGTGTTAAGTGTGAATTAAAAGGGTTATTGTATTTGAATTACAATTTTAGTGTCTTTAATTACCAATCAAAAAGTTTCCTTTTCCAAACTACATGGTTAGTACCAACCATGCTCAAACAATGCAACAAGTTGCACACTTTTTTAAACCATGAACTGTCCAAACAAAAACCATGCAGTAGGTTTCAAACATTGTTTAACCATTTAAAACACATATCAAAACCAGGAAACATCTTACACAATGTTATAACCATTCACAAACCAAGTGAAAAACATGCATCCCAGGTTGCAAAATTTGCTTAACCATGAACAAACCTAGTACAAACAATGAAAAGACCCATAAACATTCATAAACGCTTAGGTAAATTACTAAAAACACCTGTAAAGAGATAGAAATATTATGTAATCAAATCAATGGGTCAAATCACATAAAAAAAGTGATATGATTATATAACCACCCCACCATATGACTTTTTATCCTTAGACAACATCCAACCCAGAAGATAGAACATGGTGACACAACAAGATCTTCCTCAATTATTTTTTGATTTGAAGAATACATGGTCCAAAAGTGAGACTCAACCAAAGTCGAACAACACACACAACCCCAAGATCAAAACAAGAAGATCATCCAATTTCTCCAAACAATAGAAGGACTAGAGGCCAAAAAGAGGGCTCCCCACCATTTAATGATTAACCAAAACTGTTAACATAATAAAATTTCATCCCAAAGACCCAAAGAAGATACATAAACTATTATCTAAGGATAAACAACAGAGATATAACATCCACATGAAATGTACAGAACTAATAAGAATTTCTAACCTAGGTAAGTGATCATTAGAAACATAGTGGTTTTTAACCATATCCTCACATCTTTATGTGATTATCAAATAAAATGAAAGAACCACTGTGTGCATAGTCTACAAAAAATTCACACCATCCTAGTTACCTAAAAACATTCCCAAGGTCTATACAAGATAACTTTAAATGACCTCACACAACTAGGTTAGTGGAAGACATTGCACTATACTCTCATGATGGAGAACTTCTATTATGACTTAATTGATCTATAAGCGTTAACTCAATAAAAGTTGAAAAACAAGGAACAACAATCACAATATCAAAAAACAAAATCGTTATTTAATTTGTAATCCACAAATGATTACATCCAAGGTCTATAAGATATAATCCATAATGACCTGATATGCAGAGTTATCTAAAAAAACAAGACACAAGATGGAAAACTAATACAATTTCAACTTCCATGTGAGAAAAAAAATCAAGAATAACATTATTGATATTAAGTAACCAAAATCTAACAACTAACATCCCCTATACTACATGAAAATCTTCACACCAAGGCCTATGGTTTCGGCCCCATAATCTTAATGGATTTCCTTTCTCATAGTCAAAATCTAATATTCCCAATTGAGTTTTCCATTTAGGGTGGAACAACATAAAAAACCTCTTAATGTGACCCGGACATCCACACCATCCAAAAAATCTTGTAGCATTCGAATACAACATCTTATAATTACTAGGATCATTATAATGGAAACACATGAAAGACAACCTATATTCTCAAGATGTATGTCCCTTTTCAACCATGAAAGAAAAATTATTCCCTTTTTTTCTCCAATAGCTCAACATCGATGGAGAAATCCTTATTGAGCATCAGTGAATAAGATATCAACCCTTTCGTAGGCATGAGGATTAAGAGGTATGCATGAAAAACTTTTCTGAAAAATATATACTTATTGACATCATCATGAAAAATAAAAGATATTAAACATTTCAAACATGATAATTTAGTGGGATACACCGAACCAAACATCATATCTTGATGAAAACCAAAGAACTTAGAAGCATTCTCTTTCTTAACCTCATCCGGATACTTAGATCGAATGAAAAATGACTTAAAGAATTCCCAATACATCAGTGTCTACAGACAATGGGGAATCTGAACATTCCACCAAATCTAACTAGGTCCCTCATATAAAGAGTCGATATACATAATCTTTAGAGTATCAAAAGTTTTGAGAAAAAAAAATATCAAAAAATTCTTCATGAAACCTTACTGCCTGAGGAGAACATTATTTCCCACTATAAGAAGGTGCATAAAAATCGATGAATTCACATATGGGGTTCAAAAAAAAGGAAGATACTAGCTCTACCATTATGTTCAGAGTTTGGGTATAATCATTAACAAGGGGTATGACATCTGGTGAATGTGAGGAACTAGCCCAAGAAACTGACCATTGTGACAACATTCTTACATTATTCAATGAATTTGTAATGATTCAGTTTATTTTTTGAAAACCATCCTTTTCTTTTAATTTGAAACATTATAGAATATAGAAAACACATGTAATCTTTTTGATTTATAATATCCAATTGGATTTAAATGATTGTCATGTATTATTACCATTGAAAATGTATCCATTGAATAGTGACCACATGACTAGTATAAAAACATGGTTTTAAAAATCATTTTGTCACATATGAATGATGTGATTACCTCAACATGTACGATTGTACTATATGAATACCATTTATTAGAGCTTCCAAGGGAGACAAAATTTTTGGGCATTCCAATAGACCAAGACCAATCCATGATCAAGCAACATAAGCATAACTAAAACTATATAAGGGATAAGTTCAAGCTCATCAAGATAACGACCCAAACCATGTTCATCGAATGACTACATGAAAACCCCCACCATCACACACATAACTCGTAAGGTGTATGCTGGTGTAATAAAGGTATGTGTAAAAATACCCTAGTATTATGATAATAGGTGTTATTTTTGAATAGAATTACAATTATTCTTCCATTTAATTATTGTTGCATTTTAAATGATTTTTAATGAACAATTATATTTTTGGATAATATTAAAATCCAATTAAGAAATCTATATTGATGAAATAATGGATTTATTAATTCAATAATATTTTAATAAAATATTATTATTAAATTAAAATTATTATATATTAATTATTGTATAATTTTTATAAAGTCAATTGTGATTTTTATTATGGATTTAAATCAATTTTTCCCAAAACCAATCAATTTTGAATAAATTTCAATTGTTTTTTAAGTAAATATTCAAATAGTTAGAAACAAGTTAAGATAAAATGAAAATTATTTTTGGAATATAATTGAAAAAATTATTCAATGGTGAATTTTTCCTAATTTTGTGAGACAGCCGAATTTATGGATAAAAATGAAATACTATTTAAAAATATTTTGTGTTTATGACCTCATAATGACCCAATCGTGATGTAATAAAATAAAATAAATGGTTTTATAGAAAAAATATATTTTTTCATTTAAAATAATGTTTTTTAGATTTATTTGACATATTTTACAAAGACTTAGTAAATATTACATGTCATATAAATTTGTTTATTTTTTTTAAATCATTACCTTGAAGGTGTGACTCCCTTCCACATTATCAAGGGAAGTATTTTACTACATTCAGAAATTATCACATAAGATATTTAATACCACTACTATTTTCTAGAAATCATGGAAAAAATTGGTCATATGGTTTGTGGTTTTGAATATTTTAGTGTGTAGTGTCCAAAACTAAAATAATAATGAATTCAACCACCTTTCTTATATAAACCCACAGATTCATACATTTATCTTCACTAATGATATTTTAATCTTGCCATCCCTATATCCCCTACTCCCTTGATTCCTCCCATGTCACCCCAAGCTCCTAAAAAGACTCCCACATGCCTTCGGGATTACAAATCCAAGTAAGTGATTCCTCATCTCCTCTATGAATTCAAGCTCTTTCTTTGAGAGTAGTTATTTTAATTTCAATTTCGTGCATTTATATTGTTTTTTAAACATTACCATACTAAAAAATTGATTTTATTTCAATGTGGGATAATTTAACCTCCCTTATTTGTAACCATAACTAAGCCTTTACTATGGAGAAATTCATTAAGGGATTTCTCACTTCTCATTTCCATTCAAGAATTTATTTTATTTTATGCATGAAAATTATGTATCATATGTTGGTATGTTTTTTTCCATGACCCATAACAATCCATTTTGTCTATAAATAAAGAAATAACAGTTCAACTCTCATCAACCCATTTTACTAATTTCTATTTGATGTTATTAGGTTTCAGAAATTGCACCATGATTTTCCTTGTCAAAATCATTATGTAGTGAATACCAAATGAATTTCTATAAAATTTTTATTAATCTATATGATCATTTACTTGGTGAATTAGGACATTAATTTTTGAATTACACATTCATTTTTCCTAGAATAAATTATCATGTTTAATGAATCCATGTTTTGTGATCTGTGTGGCACACTTATATAAGAAGAAAAAATGATTATTGAATGGTGCACCCTGATTGAGATCCAATGTATTGTGTAATGTTTAGTATCATGATACATCATGTTAAATGAGGGATTAATCATGATAATACATGTGTAATTAGTATTTTATGATGTTAATTTATGGGAACTTTGGGTTTACTCTTTCTAATATATGTGCAATGAGACTTGGATCATGCTAATATCATGTTGTATGTTATTGCCACATTTCAATGTTATTAATATCATGATATATCTTCCCTTTATGTTAATGTTTCTTTTGTTCTCCATTTATATGTCTATTGAATGAAATGTATTTTATTCCTCATTTTATCCCATTATTATTCCATTAATGGGCTTTATATCTCTCCCTATTCTTATGTACGTTCTCACGTTATCCTATGCAATGATAACTACGATGTAATGATCATGTAAAAGAAGTTTTCAGTAAAGATTTGTATTTCATGTTTTATGTTGTCATGTAATATTCCTAATACCCAAAGACACTAGACCTCTTGATCTTCTGGGTTAAATTATGTTCACGGTTCAATAATAAATCAATTTTCAATATGAAAAAAAAGAGCATGGTATTTATATTCAGGACAATAAGATAGGTTTAGTTATTATCGGGATTATGATTATTAAACTATAGTAAAAGTAAATGAAATAAGACTAAGTATAATAATATAATACCTAAATTTTAATGATTATAGATTAAGTGGTTCATAGACAAAATATATCATTTTTTTATATGAAAAAATAGATGTGGATCTACCATAGATATATCTAGTAGTAAAACTTCAAAATACCATTTTGAGCTAGACACTAATATAAACTAGTGAAGGAAAATGGGACTTGATACACTCTTGTATTGACACTCCCAGGGGTTATTCTTTAATAAATTCAAAATCATAGATTGAACCACTATTAAGGTGAACAAATCCCCCATGAATATAAGTTAGGAAGTAGATCTTGGATAACATAGATAATTATTAGATATTTATAAGTTAATGAGAAAAATGTAATTTATATGTATCCATTTATTGTAATTGGATTCTCATTTATGTGTTTAATAGTTCAAAATATTTACCCCTAATTTTTCCTTTTATTCAATCCAATGCCCGATAATATTAGGAACAAGGATAATAACCGACACAATGATCAATGTTATGATTTCTCTAATAAGATGCTTAATCCAATGGGAGAGGAAATGAAAAAGTATTTCAAGATACTCTCCCAGTTAAATCATGTTTTTAATAGAAAAATGGTTCAAGAGTAATTTTTAACCACCCTTAAGAAAGAACAAGTCACAATCATTAGTTTCAGGAGTCAATGGCTTCCTACATTCAATGGATCATACAATCCAGAAATTTCCAAATAATAGATCAACTACATTGAGAAGATATTGTCAATGATTCAATGTTCTGAACAAGAGAAGGATTTTCTGGATTATTATCACGTGAAGGTTTAATCTGATAAATGTTATACATTGATCCAGTATACAAAGCTTGAGGAAGATATAAGCGTGTTTGGATGGAAGTATTTCTTGAAAAACAAATTCGGAAAATATTTTTTTGACACCTTCCGTCATAAAATAGAATGATATTTCCTTGAACTCAATCATAACAAAGATGAATATATTGGTGATTAAGAAGTAAAATTCACAATACGTGAATGATATGCCTTTGGTTTTGTCATCACCCTTTAATATAAATTTAACTCATTCATTAGTTGGATAAATCATTTTCGATGAAAATCAATGGCAATCTGTAAATCTGATAGCTATGAGGAAATTTTCAAATGTGCTCTCCAAGATGAGATGGATATTTGAAAATCATAGGGGTATCATGGGGAAAATAATTGAAAAGTGGACTTTAATTATTCTAGTATGATTGATAAATATGATGGATCTATGAAATTAAAACTCTACATTTGTAAAAAGTGCGGAAATAATAACCCAAGAAATAGCATTAGAGTTTCATGGAAATGCTATAGGTCTGTAACAGATGGGCACCCGGTTAATAATTTCCAATAGGAGAAACACCTCAATGTGATAGAGGAAATGAGTTCTTTTGTCAGCCCTCAATGATTTTTAATTTCTATAACAGCAAGGAACCGGGGAACTTTTTGAACCAGTAACCTAAGCCAAGGGTAATTGGTGGTAACCAATAACCTCCAATGTAGCTAGGGAGAACTTTTACCATCACAACAGTTCATGTGAACCCTAACAGTGAATTGGTGATAGGTGTAATTGTTATTCATTTAATTATAGTGAACATACTTTTTTATTTTGGTTCTATACATTCTTTTATATTCTAAATGTTTAGTAGAATAATAAGAACACATCCACAATGTATGGAAGTAGTGATTTCAGTGAAAATGACAAATAGGGAAATTATTTCATGCTATTTATATAACTCATCCCCTATCCCAATTTGTGTATTGAACTCCAATAAAACTGATCATACATCCCTTGGTAAAATTTGACTCTATTATTAGCATGTATTGAATATCCCTATATAGATCCCACATTAATTTCTGCACGAATGAAATCAATCTCCATACATTGAATCAACACCTGATTCTATACAAGTGCAAGGAGGAAAAATCTTCTTAATATCTATCATTTAGAGAATGGTTATTACTTCTATATAAGCATTAATACCATTATCAGATGATTAAGTCTAAGGAAAGAACCATTTTCAAAATCATTCCTATTGTGTGGGAATTCACTGATGTGTTTGCTAAGTAATTTCCTAGTCTTCCTCCAATAAGTGATATTGAATTCTCTACAGATCTTCTACTTGAGGCATTTAAAATATCCATGAAACCTTACAGAATGACTATTTTGGAGATTTAGGATTAATGAAACAATTATAGAAGAATCTAGATAAATAGTTTATAATCCCATGTGCTCCAACATGGGTTTCACCAGTCCTTTTAGTTAAGAAGAATGATGGTTCCATGCGACTTTTCATTCATTATAAATGTAACACCCCAAGATTTCATAGTGTGTTACTTCTTCAAAATAAATCAATAACTTTCACTACATGAAACATCGAGTTCAAGTGCACCATGACTTACCAAACAAGCTGAATGTAACATCCTAGGTAAATAAAGAATAAAATATTTTCATATTTATTAATATTTGTGAATTAAATATTAAAAGGGGTCGCTATGTTCGATAGCGTACCCAATACGCAACAATGGGTTTCTTTGAAATAATACATCGTACACTAATAATATAATATTATTATTTTAAATGGTCGTTAAATCCTAGCCGTTTTATTGGCAGACTGCACAAAACTAACTACAATTTGATTATACATTTATTTACAAGTTAGAGGCTTAAAATATGAATGAATCTAATTTTAAGCATAATTTACATTAAAAGGCCGATTTACCGCCTTTTAATGGCGAACCCTTTTTAAATCTATTTTTGGTCACTTTAATACATTATATATGAAAAAATAAAATCATTCTTTAGAATGGGGACATAAAAATTTACTTTGGGTAATTTTTTGGTATTTTTCTGATAAAGTTCATTTTTTATGGATACTGAAAAATTACTAAATTCTAATTAAAAACAACTTTTTAATAAAAAAAATTAATGGTGATAAATTATTGAATTGAGTGATTTTGAAGTATATTTAGAATATATTTTTACCATTTAATACAATGTTGGTCATTGGACATAATTTCACAATTAAATTAGAAATAAACAAGTGTCAATCTTTGATAGTTATTTTATCCTAAAAACACTCTTTTTGTTTTGACAGCGGGAATTAATTTTAAATTAATTTCTGCCACTTCTATGTTTTGAATTTGGATAAATGGATTCCATATTTAGAATCAGGATTTCTAAATTGTTTAAATATGTATCTTTTATTTTTACACATTTTGAATAATTACTTCGGTAAATATTTTATTTACCATGGTTAAAGGTAAATCTGGTAAATAAGGGTAACAAACTAATATTATAATAATATTAATTTACCCTAAAACTTGTCCTAACCTTATTTGTGGACAATACCCGACCATGGGCATCCTTGGGTCGATTTTGGGACCCCTTCGAGCCACTTGTATTTGGTAGGGACACATTATATTAATACAGTTAAAATAAAAATAAAAATGGCATAAACTTACATCTTTTAGAAGAACAATTTTTACATAGCGATATACATATTGGATTTTCGATTATAAATATTCATTATAAAGATAAACAGATTTCCTAAATAATGATATTTTATTTATAATTTTTATACATAAAATAATTTAAATTATTAATGACACAATAATGATGCAATGTTTACCTCATTAATAAATCATTTAAATAAATAAGATTATAATGATTAAAATATTATCTAAAACCTGTCAATTCCCATTGGTTGATTTTATTTCGAATGTGAGTCATATTATCTTCTACCTCAATGATTTTTGGACCATTATAAACCGAATATCATAATATTATATAAGTAAAAATTTCACTTTTTCCTAAAGAGTCCATCCTCTCCTTTATAAAAGGAGACCACTTCTACTCATTTCCTCACACCTCTCAAGCCACTTAGCTCGTCCAAACTCTGCCCAACTAAGCTCCCAACATCCATATCCTCCCCTTAGAAGTCTTACCTTATGTAGAAGACACTTCAACAAGCCTTTTGGTTCAAAACAAAGGATGTTACCCAAATTAAAGGTAATGGTTTCTCTTAAGTTGTTTTCATTTATTTTGCTTCTCCAAACCCTAAACTCTTTTTATTTCAATTTTTTTGTAACAACACCAGTATCCTAAATATAATAGGATGTTGTTATAAGAAGTATTCGAACTACACATACACACACCTCCATCTAATGGATGAATAAAATAATGTTTCTGTGATGGCAAATGAACGCCTCACGAAACGATGATTGTTCAATTACATCTTACCACCTCTCATGGTGGCCATTATGATGGAACTGTAATTAAATATAATATTAATGACATATATTTTATATATAAGCTTCTGTAATTACATTTTATATCATACCATTATTCGTTTCGTGTTGTATATACATACGATAATTTCATTTGTGGAAGTGCTGACTACCGCCCCCTTAAAATGATATGACTCATTCATACCATACATGGAACGTATAAAGGATGGTGTTAATGATCTTAAGTAACATATATAAAATATTATATTATACTGGAATTATAATATACCTATGTATCATTTTGTTTTAATTCCATTAAAGTATGAAATAGAAATGAAAGTAGCGTTCATGCGTACTTACGGCTTACCGTCTCCATGAACGGTGCATTTAATTTCTTACCTCTAAATGTTATGTAATATAATAAATACATGTATATACTGGATATATATGATATATATGATATATAAATCATGAATACCATTCTGGATATGATGAACTATTGACCACATGGACAACGTGTAATTATAAGAAGGCCATTTTGACTTAAGTACCAAATATCGACAAAATAAACGTTATTAACTTAAATGTTTACATAATGGTTATAACATGGTAATAATTGATATAAAATAATAATAAACATGAAAAAAGTTCTTAAGCAAGTAGAAATTAACTTTAGTTTATTATTCAGGATATTAAATAAGGAACGGGTAAAGTTGGACACGAGGTAAGGGATTTTCATCTCATTACTTAATCCTGTGAGATTCATGCCATATTGCCACTATTACCTTTTGTGTGGTGTATGTACTGCACATAATTGTATTCGTTGTGTAATACACTTTAATTTATGTGTATTTACATATTCCTTTTATGATACCTCTTTCATGGGTTGTATGTTTCGAATGTTACCAAATTGGTATGGGTTTACTTCACAATCTCTTCCTTATCCGAGGTTGTTTATACGTATTTACCTACTGGGAACTCGTTATCATCCACATCCATGTTTATTAAAAATGTCTTTCAAAACATTTTTACTATTAAATAGAAAATGGGTTAAAGTCATTTATACCCTTATACGTTTTTGAAAGGAATATTTCCGTCGTTTTCCAAACAATGTACTTTTTGCCCATTTTGACAAATTTAAGATAAGAATGTTTTTTTTAACATATACGGCGGGTGCGGCTATTTTCCACCATTATAAATTCGTCGAAGCTTCCCTTAAAAGCATATAAAGTAATATTTTTAAATTAAATGTATTATTTTATAATTATGTGACTTTTAAATGATTTCAAAAAAAATATACTTCTCTCAATTAGTTTTGATTTCATCTATGTCAACATCCTTTGATGAATTTTAAGCTTAATTGATGTTGATTTATTATGATACAAAACATCCATATTTTACTGAAGGTTTTGTGATATGTTTGACTGTGGATGAGTGTAACATCCCAGGTAAATAAAGAATAAGACATTCATATTTATTAATATTTTTTAATTAAATATTAATTTTATTTTGGAAGGGGTTTCTATGTTCGATAGCGTACCCGATACGCAACAATGAGTTTCTTTGAAATCTTACGTTACACGCTAATAATATAATAATATTATTTCAAATGGTATTTAACACGTAGCCGTTGTACTAGTGGTAATGAATAGAAATTACTAAAATACGAATTTATATGTTTGTACATTTATCCAATAAAAGATAAAGGCTTAAAATAAGAAAGGAATTCAATTTTAAGCATAAATACTCTATTATTCAATAAAGGGTCGATTTATCGCCTTTTGATGGAGAACCCTCTTTAAATATAGTTTTGGTCACTCTTATACATTCTTTTGGACTAAATAAAGACCTTCTTTTTAAATGGGACATCAAAATTTACTTTGTGTATCTTTTTGTTATTCTTCTGATAAAGGTCATTTTTTATGAATAAGTGAAAAATGTTGTATTTTAATTCAAAACCTCTTTTAAAATAATTTATTTATATGATTAGATTATATTTTGAATTGGTTTTAATGTGAAACCATAAAATATTTTTACCAATTGATTCAATGGTGGACTTTGGAATTAATTTCACTTTGAAATTCGACATAAACAAATATCAATCTTTTGGTATATATTGTTTCTTAAATACACGCTATTTGTTTTGAAAGTGGGACATAATTATTAAATTAATTAATTCTACTTATATTATTTAAATTAGGTAATATAAACATCATTTTTGAATTTGGAATATCGAATATAGCTTAGATTGAATTTTTGGTAATTTTTTGAAAAACTCCAATTTTTGATAAATAGTGAAACCACTAAGTTGTAATCAAGCAAACTGATTTTTCAGTTAAATGAAAGTTTATCACTAATGTGTATTGAATTTTGAAAATCCGACATACATGGTTGTCATTAGTATGTAATATGTGGTTCAATGGGATGAAAATTATTTTTTGGTGAATAGTAATTTTTTTTCATTAATCGCGATTAGAGGTAATTAGTGTAATTTAAGCTAAAAATGTTATTATAAAAATATGAAAACACCATGACACTTGTCCTACCCCTATTGGATGAGTCATGGACGACCAAGACAACCCATGGGTCGAATTAGGGGACCCCATGGAGCCACTTGTGTGAGATAATGACTTTAATTATTTTTTTAAAATAAAGGTAAAAATGACACTAACATAAATTGTTTTACTAAAACAATTTTTAGAAGGGGTTATACTAATCATATTTTTGACTATAAATACTCTTTGGAAATATAAAAAGATTTCCCACATCGTGATAGTTTTGATATAATTTTTGGACATTAAATAAATTAATTTAATTATGACATCATGATGATGGAACAATTACCTCATTAATGAACGGTTTAAATAAAATGAAAAGATAATATAAAATATAAAACCTACACTTGTCAAAAAACTATTGTATGGGTATATTTAGAAGCCTTATCATCCTATCCTAGAAATATATCAATGTGGGACTCTAAAAATTTGAAACACTTTTGAAAATAAAATAATAGTTTCATGATTTCCAAAAGAGCCCCTCCTCTCCTCTTATAAAAGGCCCCCACCTCTACCTCATTTCTCACACTCCTAAAGCCTTTGGCTCGGCCATCCCCTGCCCATTTACTCTCTCCAAATCCCTCTCCTCATCCTAGAGGATTCCCTTTGGGAAGAATCCTTTCAAAGGAAGCCTTAGTCTCAAATCAAAAGGAGTTACACTTTTAATGGTAATTCATTTTCTCATGTTCATTTGTTTATTTTTCTTCTCCAACACCCTAAACTCTTTTTATTTACTTCTTTTGTAACAACACCAGTATCTTCAATATACTAGGATGTTGTTGTAAGATTTATTCGATTTACACTCTCACACAACTACATCAAATGGTTAAATAACATACAGTTTCCGTGGATGGCGAAATTCTGCCTCCCGAAACGCTGATTGTTCAATACTCATTTAACACCTTCAAAGGTGGCCATTATTATGTCACTATTTTTATATATGTTATATAATATGTTTATTCTTTCCTTAAGCTTCTGTATTTTTCATTTATGGCATACCATTATTGTTTCCATTATGGGTAAACACGATATCTTCATTTTAGGAAGTGCGGACTACCGCCCCCTGAAAGTGATTTGATTCGTTAATACCATATATGGGATGTGTAAAGGATAAAGTTAATGATATTATATATGGAATAATAATATAATCTTATATCATTATGATTCCATTCCAGAAAATACGAAATAGAAATGGAAGTAGCGTTCATGGTTACGTACGGCTTACCGTCTCCATGAACGGTGCATTTCATTTCTTACCTCTAAATGTGATGTAATATTATAAATAAATGTATATTCTGAATATATATGATATATATGTTATCCAAATAATTAATATCATTATGGATATAACGAACCTTTGACCAAATTAACAACATGTAAGTGTAAGAAGTCTATTTTTGACTTAAGAACCAAATACCGACAAAATGAACATTATTAACTTAAATGATTACATGATGTTCATAACATGGTATAAAAGGAATAATGAACTTGAAAAAGGTTCTTAAGAAAGTATAGATTAACTCAAGTTTATTATTCAGGAGATTAAATAACGGTCGGGTCAAGTCAGATACGAGGTAATGGACTTCGTCTCAATCTCCTTTCATTGAGGCATATTTTATTTTATACACAACCTTCTTTTATACGGTGTATGAACCCCTTTGACTTTTACGCTTATTCAAAAGGAATATTTTTTATACGAAGCGTTTTACTAAACGACAAAAGGTAATGTTTTTCTAGTCGTACGTATGTGGCGACAACGACTTCTCCGCCGCCGTGACCATTATTTGTGTTTCGGCTTCCTCTACAAGCCATACCCTTTTTTTAAATGAAAAATAAATACCATGTTTTACATTGGTATTGAAAATGGTTTTCATAATGTTTTTATTATATCAATCTGTTGTATTGATATCTCATCATTGAAATGTGGAAATGTTATGTTTTCTTTATTCATGTTTTATGTGATACGAATTATATTATGGTTCTTGGGCATTATTATGAAGACGGGTGGTTCTGTGATAAACTAAGTGCGGGTGAACCCGTTATAGCTCTCCAACGCATTGGGTAACGCAAAGGAGTGAAACGTTAAGGTTTCTTCGAAGAGATTTAGGGAATATACTATGATGGGTATTCCAAACGTAACCAAGAGGGTTACTCCCTATGTAAGAATGTTATGAATGCCTCAAGTTACCTTTATGTCTTCTGGTTTCTATGATTTATTCATGATTTTATGAGGTATGTTAAAGTGCCTATGTTTTATGGGTAAAGTATGATTTCATTCTTATGTATATATGAACTCATATTTCTCTTCCATGTTTTTTTTATAACCCATACTGAGTTTTTATGCTCATCCCATGTTTTTGAAATGTTTTTCACAGGTCAATGGAAAAGTACTTGATATGATGATAGAGTCAATGATGTGTCAAGAAAGAATCCATGTTTTATTTTCAATATGTTTCCATTGATGGGAAAAAAAGAATACTATCTTTTATTGTAACCAATTTGTTTAAATGTGGGTTGTAATGCATGTTTTAAGATCTGATTCTCTAAAACTCTAAACCTGAAAAGATCCTCAACATGTAATCTTGTGATAACTCAAGATTATGTAAGGTTTAAGGCTGGGGCCTTATAGTTGGTATCAGAGGTCGGTTTAGATAACTTTAAGAGTTATAATTGTAACATCCCAGGTAAATAAAGAATAAAGAATTTTCATATTTATTAATATTTACGAATTAAATATTAATTTTATTTTAAAGGGGTTGCTATGTTCGATAGTGTACCCGATACGCAACGATGAGTTTCTTTGAAAACTTACGTTGCACACAAGTAATAAAATAATATTATTTTAAATGTTAGTTAACAAGTAGTCGTTGTACTGGAGGGAATGGATAGAAATAACTAAAATATGATTAGATATGTTTTTAAATGTTTATACATTTACCCAATAAAAGATAAAGGCTTAAAATACGGAAAGAGTTCAATTTTAGGCATATATACTCTAATTTTCACTAAAGGTTCACTTATCACCTTTTAATGGTGAACCGTCATTAAATATAGTTTTGATCACTCTTATACATTCTTTTGGACCAAATAAAACTCTTATTAAGAATCGGGACATCAAATTTTACTTTTTGTAATTTTTTGGTACCTTTTTGATAATGTTCTTTTTTTAATGAATAGTGTAAAATGTTGTATTTTAATTCAAAACCTCTTTTTATTCTTATTTATTAATATGATTAGATTATATTTTTAATTGGTTTTAAAGTGAAATTAGAAAATATTTGTACCAGTTAATCCAATGGTGGTCATTAGAATCAATTTCACTATGGAATTGGACTTAAACTAGTGTCAATCTTTTGATACTTATCGTTTCATAAAAACACGCTATTTGCTCTGACAGCGGGAATTAATTATTAAATTAAATAATGTGACTAATATGTTTTGAATTTTGTAAAACGGACTTCATTTTTGAATTCGGAATATCAAATATAGCTTAGGGTGAATTTTTGGTAATTTTCTGAAAAACTTCAATTTTTGATGAATAGTGAAACCACTAAGTGGTAATCAAGCAAACTGATTTTTCAGTTAAATGAAAGTTTACCACTAATGTGTATTGAATTTTGAAAATCCTACATACATGGTTGTCATTAAGAAGTAAAGTGTGGTTCAATGAGATTATAATAATTTTTTGTGGAATACTAACTTTTTTTCATTAATCGCGATTAGAGGTAATTAGTCTAATTTGAGGTAAAAATGGTATTATAAGAATGTGAAAACACCATGACACTTGTCCTACACCTATTGGGTGAGTCATGGCCGACCAAGAAAAGCCATGTGCCAACTTGGGGACCCCATGGAGCCACTTTAGTTGGAAAATGAAAATAATATATTTTTATTTAATGTTAAAATTAAATTGACACAAACATGAGTTGTTTTACTAAAACAATTTTTAAGTAGGGTTACACAAGTCCAAATTTTAATTATAAATATTTATTGGAAAGATAAAAGGATTTCCTACATCATAGTTTTTTGTTTATAATTTTTAGACATTAAATAAAATAAATTATTTATGACATAATAATGATGCAGCGATGACATCATTATTTGACGATTTAAATAAAATAGAAAGATAATGCAAAATCTATAAACTAAACATGTCCAAAACTTATTGGATTAGTGGATTTCGAAGCCTTGTCACCTTATCCACTAATTATATCAATGTTGGATTTTTTAAAACCGAAACACATTTTCAAATAAAGTAATAATTCTTTACTTTCCAAAAGTGCCCCTCCTCCCCTCTTATAAAAGGCCCCCACCTCTACCTCATTTCACACACTCCTCAAGCCATTGGCTCGGCCAACCCCTGCCCAATTACTCTCTCCACATCTGTCTCCTCATCGTAGAGGATTCCCTTTGGGCAGAATTTTTTCAAAGGAATCCTTTAGGCTCAAATCAAATGGAGTTACACTTTTAAAGGTAATTCATTCTCTCTTGTTCATTTGTTTTATTTTGCTTCTCCAACCCTCTAAACTCTTTTTATTTAATCCTTTTGTAACAACACCAGTATCTTCAATATACTAGGATGTTGTTATAATATTTATGTGAGCTACACTCTCACACAACTACATCAAATGGTTAAATAACATACGGTTTCTGTGGATGGCGAAATTCTGCCTCCCGAAACGATGATTGTTCAATACTCATTTAACACCTTCAAGGGTGGCCATTATGATGTCACTATTTTTATATATGATATATAATATGTTTATGTTTTTGTTAAGCTTCTGTATTTTTCATTTTTTGCATACCTTTATGGTTTCCATTATGGGTAAACACGATATCTTCATTTAAGGAAGTGCGGACTACCGCCCCCCCAAAGTGATGTGATTCGTTAATGCCATATGTGGGACATGTAAAGGATGGATTTAAAGTTATTATATATGATTTTATACTGGAATTATAATATACCTCTATATCATTATTATTTCTTTCCATTAAAGTATGAGATAGAAATGAAAGTAGCATTCATGCGTACGTACGACTTACCGTCTCCATGAACGGTGCATTTCATTTCTTATCCCCAAATGTAATGTACTATTAAAATTACATGTATATAATGTATATATATAATTAATGATATATCTAAATGATTAATATAATTCTGGAATTAAAATATACATACCTCTCATTTAGTTTTAATTCCACTAATATGACAAAGAAATGAAAGTAGCGTTCATGCGTACGTACGACTTACCGTCTCCATGAACGGTGCATTTCATTTATTACCTCTAAATGGTTATGTAATATTATAAATACATGTATATGCTGGATATATATGATATATATGATATACAAATCCGGAATTTCATTCTGGATATAAAGAACTTTTGACCACACGAACAACATGTAATTGTAAGAAGTCAACTTTCGACTTAAGAACCAAATACCGACAAAATGAACATTATTAACTTAAATGGTTAAATAATGTTTATAACATGGAAATAAGTGATATAAAAGGAATAATGAACTTTAAAAAGGTTCTTAATCAAGTATAAATTAACTCAAGTTTATTATTCAGGACGTTAAAGAACGATCGAGTCAAGTCGGACCCGAGGTAAGGGACTTCGTCTCAATCTCCTTTCATTGAGGCATATTTCGTTTTATAGACAACTTTATTTTATAAGGTGTATAAACTCCTTTGACTTTTACTTTTATACAAAAGGAATATTTTTCTACGAATCGTTTTACTAAATGACAAAAAGGATTTTTTTTTAACGTACGCGGTGACAACGACCTTTTTCCGCCACCGCGAGTATTATTTGATCATTGGCTTTCTCAACAAGCCGTAATGTTTTTTAGAATAAAATAAATACCATATACTCTTTTATGTATTTTGGTATTGAAAATGGTTTTGAAAAAGGATTCTATTATGTCAATATATTTATGATATATTGTGATTGAAATGTGGAAATTTTATCATTCCTTTATATTGGTTTTATGTTATGATTTTATATTGGTACTTGGACATTTTAACGGGTGGTTACGTTATAAACCATATGACGGGTGGTGCCGTGAATACCAGGATGGGTGGTTACGTTATAACCTCCAATGCATTGGGTATGGAAGTAGGCCGTATGGCTATTCCATTAAGTATGTATGGAAATTGGCCGTATGGCTATTCCATTAAGTGATATGTGTGGAAGTCAACCGTATGGTTATTCCACTTAAGTATGTTTATGTCCCAAGTAACCTTTATATATGTTATGTGTTCTTTATATGGATATTATGGTAATCCTTTGGTTACAAAAAGGTAAGTAATGATATTTTATTCAGTGAAGAGTTTTTACTACTCCATAAAGGTGAAAAGTATTACCTTGATAAAGTATACATGGTTTACTATTTGTTTTGATAAACTAACGGTTTTCATTCTCTTTGTATCCCTTACTGAGCTTTTTATGCTCACCCCAAGTTTTTCGAAATGTTTTTCACAGGACTTAAAGTGGAATAAGGTCATGGATGGGATCAAGGGAATGTCACGCTATATAAAACATGGAACTAGACACGTTTCTTTTTTTAGAGTTTTTTTAATTATTCTATGGCAACTTAGTAGAAGTGAAAACTTTGTAATCTTTTGAGATGTAATAGTTATGTTCTAATTCTCTAAAACTCTAAACCTGAAAAGATCCTCAATGTGAATTATTCATTTAATTCAATATTATGTAAGGTTTAAGGCACGGGGCCTTATAGTTGGTATCAGAGGTCGGTTTAGACAACTTTAGGAGTTAGAAAAGTGTTAAATTATAATATTATTGAAATGATATAGCGTTTACGGATTACCATGTTGCTTCACCTAAGATATTTCTGTCTTCAGAATGGTTTTTCTTAGAGGAAACAAAGAAGCTATGATGGGACGACATCAGGAGGAAGATAACCTTCCAAATCAGCAACCTGAGATGGTCGGAATCGGAACTGAACAGTTTGTTGCAGTGATGGCACTATTGACTCAGGCTATAAATGGTGGTGGTATCCATGCACGAGATCAGCCAGATCAACCGCAGAGGAACATTTCAGTGGTGGAACATTTCATGAGGCAACATCCCCCATCATTCAGAGGATCATCTGACCCTGTGCAAGCTTAAGGGTGGATTAAAGCACTGGAGAAAATTTTTGATGTTATGGGGTGTTCAGAACATCAAAAGGTTAGTCTTGCTATTTACCGTTTTGAAGGAGAAGCTGATCAGTGGTGGTCGATGGTGAAAAATATAAGGGATAGTTATGAGATTGAGGATCTTCACTGGGACGAATTCAAAGGCATGTTTCTTGAGAAATATTTTCCTAAGGTGGTTCATCTTAGGATGGAAAAACAGTTCCTAGAATTGAGGCAGGAGGATGACTCAGTGGATACTTATGAAGAAAAGTTCACTCGATTGGCATGGTATGCTCCAAACTTCATACGAGATCTTGATAGTAAAATAAACCGTTTTTACTCAGGGTTAAAGCCAAAGTATCAAAGGGCTTTAGCTTCTCGTGAGTTCAAAAGTTATGAAAAACTTGTTCGATGTACAGAGAAGGTAGAAATGGAGTTTGCCGATGATCAGGTGTTCTATGACAAACAACAGAATAAGAGATCTAGTTGGAAGGAAAAGGGGAAGAATTCATCAAAGAAGCAAGGAGGTAAGAAAACCAAATATCTATCCTGTGACAAGTGTGGTAAAATGCATCCTGGAGAATATTTATCCAAGTCTGGTAAGTGCTTTCGGTGTGGTAAGTCTGGTCATATTGCTCGTAACTATATGGAAGATGATCAAGCAGGAAATGAAAAGCCAACGGTAAGATGTTATAAGTGCAATGAGACGGGTCACTATGCAAATGAGTGTCCGACAAAGAGCTTGAGTGATGGGAAGCAGTTAGACTGCAAGCAGAAAGGGGTGGTGAAATCCTTTGCAACAACTTCAGCAGATGTTGGGCCATCGAATGAAGTGGTATCAGCTCCAGGGAGCTCAGTATTTTTCGAAGATTGACTTGAGGTCGGGGTACCATCAGTTGAAAGTAAAAGAAGTATACATTCCGAAGACTGTGTTCCGTACTAGATATGGCCATTATGAATTTGTAGTTATGCCTTTTGGGTTAACCAATGCACCTGCAGTATTCGTGGACCTTATGAATAAAATATTCCATAAGTTCTTGGATAAGTTTGTGTTTGTGTTTTGAGGTTTGGGAAGAGGTTATGTGTGCTTTGTGATTCACAGTTGAAGAATGAGTTGTTATGTGAGGCTCATAGTTCCCCGTTTTCAGTTCATCCTAGCAGTACTAAGATGTACAGAGATCTGCGGGAGTATTACTGGTGGGATGGAATGAAAAGAGATATTGCTGATTTTACTGTGAAGTGTTTGACATGTCAACAGGTTAAAGTAGAGCGGCAGTTACCGAAAGGGATACTTCAGCCTTTACCAGTGCCAGAGTGGAAATGGGAGAATATATCCATGGACTTTGTTTTTGGATTACCGAAGACATCTCAAGGTAATAATGAAATCTAGGTTATTGTTGATCGCTTGACCAAATCTGCTCATTTCCTTTCTATACGAGATACTTTCTCTCTAGATCAACTTTCCCGTTTGTATCTTAAAGAGATAGTCAGGTTACATGGAGTTCCTCTCTCCATTGTATCGGACCGTAATCCCAGGTTCACATCTAACTTTTGGAAAGGCCTTCAGAAGTCGTTGGGTACTGAATTAAATTTTAGTACATCTTTTCATCCTGAATCAGATGGGCAGTCAGAACGAACATTCCAGACATTTGAGGATATGCTACGAGATTGTTCTATGGATTATCAGGGAAGTTGGGACCAACATCTTTCTTTGGTTGAGTTTTCTTATAATAACAGTTTTCATTCCAGTATACAGATGGCACTATTTGAGGCATTATATGGGAAGCGGTGTCGAACTCCAGCTTTTTGGGATGAAGTGGGTGAAAGGAAGTTGATGGGACCAGAATTGGTAGAAGAGATGGCAGAAAAAGTTCAGTTGATTCAGAAAACACATGAGAACATCTCAGAGCAGGCAGAAGAGTTATGCGGATAACCGGAGGAAGGATCTATCTTTCGAGGTAGGTGATCATGTTTTTCTCAAGATTTCTCCTTGGAAAAGTGTGATGAGATTTGGTAAGAAGGGAAAGTTGAGTCCATGGTTGGTTGGACCATACGAAATTCTGGAAAGAGTTGGATCAGTTGCATACCGAGTGGCTTTACCTCCGAGTTTATCTCAGGTACACAATGTTTTTCATGTTTCAATGTTGAGGAAGTATATGCCAGATCCATCTCATGTTTTGAGTCTAGAGGTAGTTCAGCTGGAAGAGAACCTATCTTATGAGGAACAACCGGTCCAGATTCTTGACCACAGGGAGCAAGTGTTATGGAATAAGGTGATTCATCAGGTAAAGGTTTTGTGGAAAAACCATGTGATTGAAGAGGCAACATGGGAATCTGAAAATTCTATGAGGGATAAATACCCCCACTTATTTTGATAAGTGAATAAAATTGCGAGGACGTAATTCCCAAAAGGGGGGGATGATGTAACATCACAGGTAAATAAAGAATAAATAATTTTCATATTTATTAATATTTACGAATTAAATATTTATTTTATTTTAAAGGGGTTGCTATGTTCGATAGTGTACCCGATACGCAACGATGAGTTTCTTTGAAAACTTACGTTGCACACAAGTAATAAAATAATATTATTTTAAATGTTAGTTAACAAGTAGCCGTTGTACTAGCGGGAATGGATAGAAATAACTAAAATATGATTAGATATGTTTTTAAATGTTTATACATTTACCCAATAAAAGATAAAGGCTTAAAATACGGAAAGAGTTCAATTTTAGGCATATATACTCTAATTTTCACTAAAGGTTCACTTATCACCTTTTAATGGTGAACCGTCATTAAATATAGTTTTGATCACTCTTATACATTCTTTTGGACCAAATAAAACTCTTATTAAGAATCGGGACATCAAATTTTACTTTGTGTAATTTTTTGGTACCTTTCTGATAAAGTTCTTTTTTTAATGAATAGTGTAAAATGTTGTATTTTAATTCAAAACCTCTTTTTATTATAATTTATTAATATGATTAGATTATATTTTGAATTGGTTTTAAAGTGAAATTAGAAAATATTTTTACCAGTTAATCCAATGGTGGTCATTGGAATCAATTTCACTATGGAATTGGACTTAAACTAGTGTCAATCTTTTGATACTTATCGTTTCATAAAAACACGCTATTTGCTCTGACAGCGGGAATTAATTATTAAATTAAATAATGTGACTAATATGTTTTTAATTTTGTAAAACTGACTTCATTTTTGAATTCGGAATATCAAATATAGCTTAGGGTGAATTTTTGGTAATTTTCTGAAAAACTTCAATTTTTGATGAATAGTGAAACCAATAAGTGGTAATCAAGCAAACTGATTTTTCAGTTAAATGAAAGTTTACCACTAATGTGTATTGAATTTTGAAAATCCGACATACATGGTTGTCTTTAAGAAGTAAAGTGTGGTTCAATGAGATTATAATAATTTTTTGGGGAATGGTAACTTTTTTTCATTAATCGCGATTAGAGGTAATTAGTGTAATTTGAGGTAAAAATGGTATTATAAGAATGTGAAAACACCATGAAACTTGTCCTACACCTATTGGGTGAGTCATGGCCGACCAAGAAAAGCCATGGGCCAACTTGGGGACCCCATTGAGCCACTTTAGTTGGAAAATAACAATAATATATTTTTATTTAATGTTAAAATTAAATTGACACAAACATGAGTTGTTTTACTAAAACAATTTTTAAGTAGGGTTACACAAGTCCAAATTTTAATTATAAATATTCATTTGAAATATAAAAGGATTTCCTACATCATAGTATTTTGTTTATAATTTTTAGACATTAAATAAAATAAATTATTTATGACATAATAATGATGCAGCGATGACATCATTATTTGACGATTTAAATAAAATAGAAAGATAATGCAAAATCTATAAACTACACATGTCGAAAACTTATTGGATGAGTGGATTTCGAAGCCTTATCACCTTATCCACGAATTATATCAATGTGGGATTTTTTAAAACCGAAACACATTTTCAAATAATGTAATAATTCTTTATTTTCCAAAAGTGCCCCTCCTCCCCTCTTATAAAAGGCCCCCACCTCTACCTCATTTCACACACTCCTCAAGCCTTTGGCTCGGCCAACCCCTGCCCAATTACTCTCTCCACATCTGTCTCCTCATCCTAGAGGATTCCCTTTGGGCAGAATCCTTTCAAAGGAAGCCTTTAGGCTCAAATCAAATGGAGTTACACTTTTAAAAGTAATTCATTCTCTCTTGTTCATTTGTTTTATTTTGCTTCTCCAACCCTCTAAACTCTTTTTATTTACTCCTTTTGTAACAACACCAGTATCTTCAATATAATAGGATGTTGTTATAATATTTATTTGAGCTACACTCTCACACAACTACATCAAATGGTTAAAGAACATACGGTTTCCGTGGATGGTGAAATTCTGCCTCCCGAAACGATGATTGTTCAATACTCATTTAACACCTTCAAGGGTGGCCATTATGATGTCACTATTTTTATATATGATATATAATATGTTTATGTTTTTGATAAGCTTCTGTATTTTTCATTTTTGTCATACCTTTATGGTTTCCATTATGGGTAAACACGATATCTTCATTTAAGGAAGTGCGGACTACCGCCCCCTCAAAGTGATGTGATTCGTTAATGCCATATGTGGGACATGTAAAGGATGGATTTAAAGTTATTATATATGATTTTATACTGTAATTATAATATACCTCTATATCATTATTATTTCTTTCCATTAAAGTATGAGATATAAATGAAAGTAGCGTTCATGCGTACGTACGGCTTACCGTCTCCATGAACGGTGCATTTCATTTCTTATCCCCAAATGTAATGTACTATTAAAATTAAATGTATATAATGAATATATATAATTAATGATATATCTAAATGATGAATATAATTCTGGAATTAAAATATACATACCTCTCATTTAGTTTTAATTCCACTAATATGACAAAGAAATGAAAGTAGCGTTCATGCGTACGTACGACTTACCGTCTCCATGAACGGTGCATTTCATTTCTTACCTCTAAATGATTATGTAATATTATAAATACATGTATATTATGGATATATATGATATATATGATATACAAATCAGGAATTTCATTCTGGATATAAAGAACTTTTGACCACACGAACAACATGTAATTGTAAGAAGTCAACTTTCGACTTAAGAACCAAATACCGACAAAATGAACATTATTAACTTAAATGGTTACATAATGTTTATAACATGGCAATAAGTGATATAAAATGAATAATGAACTTTAAAAAGGTTCTTAATCAAGTATAAATTAACTCAAGTTTATTATTCAGGACGTTAAAGAACGATTGAGTCAAGTCGGACCTGAGGTAAGGGACTTCGTCTCAATCTCCTTTCATTGAGGCATATTTCGTTTTGTACAAAACTTTATTTTATACAGTGTATAAACTCCTTTGACTTTTACTTTTATACAAAAGGAATATTTTTCTACGAATCGTTTTACTAAATGACAAAAAGGATTGTTTTTTTAATGTACGCGGTGACAACGACCTTTTTCCGCCACCGCTAGTATTATTTGATCTTTGGCTTTCTCAACAAGCCGTAATGTTTTTTAGAATAAAATAAATACCATATTGTCTTTTATGTATTTTGGTATTGAAAATGGTTTTGAAAAAGGATTCTATTATGTCAATATATTTATGATATATTGTGATTGAAATGTGGAAATTTTATCATTTCTTTATATTGGTTTTATGTTATGATTTTATATTTGTACTTGGACATTTTAACGGGTGGTTACGTTATAAACCATATGACGGGTGGTGTCGTGAATACCAGGACGGGTGGTTACGTTATAACCTCCAATGCATTGGGAATGGAAGTTCGCCGTATGGCTATTCCATTAAGTATGTATGGAAATTGGCCGTATGGCTATTCCATTAAGTGATATGTGTGGAAGTCAACCGTATGGTTATTCCACTTAAGTATGTTTATGTCCCAATTTACCTTTATATATGTTATGTGTTCTTTTTATGGATTTTATGGTAATCCTTTGGTTACAAAAAGGTAAGTAATGATATTTTATTCAGTGAAGAGTTTTTACTACTTCATAAAGGTGAAAAGTATTACCTTGATAAAGTAAACATGGTTTACTATTTGTTTTGATAAACTAACGGTTTTCATTCTCTTTTTATCCCTTTCTGAGCTTTTAATGCTCACCCCAAGTTTTTCGAAATGTTTTTCACAGGACCTAATGTGGAATAAGGTCAAGGATGGGATCAAGGGAATGTCACGCTATATAAAACATGGAACTAGACATGTTTCTTTTTTTAGAGTTTTTTTTAATTATTCTATGGCAACTTAGTAGAAGTGAAAACTTTGTAATCTTTTGAGATGTAATAGTTATGTTCTAATTCTCTAAAACTCTAAACCTGAAAAGATCCTCAATGTGAATTATTCATTTAATTCAATATTAAGTAAGGTTTAAGGCACGGGGCCTTATAATAATTCTATGAAATGATTATCCAAAAGTTTTTTTTATGGTCAAATTGAAATGATATAGCATTTAAAGATTACCATGTTGCTTTATCTAAGACATGTTTTTTCAGAATGGTTTTCTGCAGAGGAAATAGGGAAGCAGTGCTAGGAAGGCATACGGAAGGAAATTACCTTCCGAACCAGCATTCTGAGATGGTCGGAATTGGAACTGACCAGTTTGTTGCAGTAATGGAACAGTTGACTGAAACGATAAATAGCGGTGGTATCCATGCACGAGATTAGCCAGATCAACCGCAAAGGAACATGTCAGTGGTGGAACATTTCATGAGGCAACATCCCCCATCATTCAGAGGATCATCTGACCCTGTGCTAGCTGAAGGGTGGATTAAAGCACTTGAGAAGATTTTTGATGTCATGAGGTGTTCCGACAATCAAAAGGTTAGTCTTTCTATTTACCGTTTGGAGGGTGAAGCAGATCAGTGGTGGTCGATGGTTAAAAATGTCAGGGACGCTGATGAGAATGATGCTCTCGACTGGGATGAATTCAAAGGTATGTTTCTTGAGAAGTATTTTCCTAAGGCTGTTCGACTTAGGATGGAAAACCAATTCCTGGAATTGAGGCAAGAGGATGACTCAGTGGATACCTATGATGAAATGTTCACTCAATTGTCAAGGTATGCTCCAAATTTTATCCGTGACCTTGATAGTAAAATCAATCATTTTTTACTCAGGATTATAGCCAAAATATCGAAGGGCTTTAGCTTCTCGTGAGTTCAAATGTTATGAAAAGCTTGTTCAATGTGCTGAGGAGGTGGAAATGGAGTTTCCCGAAGATCAAGTGTTCTACAACAACCAGCAAAAGAAGAGACCGAGGTGCCAGGAGAAAGGAAGAATTCATCAAAAAAGTCTGATGGTAAGAAAACTAAGTTTCCAGTTTGTGATAATTGTGGTAAAAGGCATGCTGGGGAGTGTCTTCTGAATTCTGGAAAGTGCTACCGATGTGGTAAGATGGGACATAAGGCTCGTGATTACACTGGAAAAGATCAGGGTGATGGTAAGACCAAATTTGATTTACAGTTAGTAAAATGTTTTAAGTGCAATCAGATGGGTCACTATGCAAATGAGTGTCCGACAAAGAGCTTGAGTGATGGGAAGCAGTTAGACTACAAGTAGAAAGGGGTGGTGAAATCCTTTGCAACAACTTCAGCAGATGTCGGGCCATCAAATGAAGTTGTATCAAGTACTTTGTTTGTTTTTTCAGTTTATGTCAGTGTGTTGTTTGATTCAGGGTCTACACATTCTTTCATATCTGAAAACTTTTCTAGTAAAATGGGAATACCATCTCAAGAAATGACTCTTGAACTTGTGGTAAAAACACCTGGGGGAAATGTTGAGGCAAAAAGGATTTATAAGAATCTTCCTATCCTTATCTGTGGAAAGAACCTACTTGCAAAACTTATTGTTTTACCTCTAGTAGAGTTTGATGTTATCCTGGGTATGGATTGGCTCTCAATTTACCATGCTAAGATTGATTGTAGAGCTAAATAAGTATCTTTTCGGAAAGACTTTCAGTTTGTGTACAAGAATGAACCAGTACTGTTGATAACATATCAAGAGGCTGCGAAACTTGTAATAGATGGAAATGAATGTTACCTTGCACACATTGTTGAAAACAAGGGAACTGTTCAGATTAATGATGTGCCAGTGGTAAATGAGTATCCTGATGTTTTTCCTAATGAGTTGCCTGGAATAATGCCAGACCGGGAAGTTGAATTTATTGTTGACTTAGTTCCTGATGCTAAGCCAATTTCAAAACCCCCTTATTGAATGGCTCAAATTGAACTTTTAGAGTTGAAGGAGAAATTGCACGATTTATTAGAGAAAGGTTTCATCCTACCTAGCACATCACCATGGGGTGCCCTTGTTTTATTTGTTAAAAATAAAGATGGTTCTATGAGACTTCGCATAGATTATAGAGCCTTGAATAATATTACTATTAAGAACAAGTATCCTTTGCCTCATATTGATGATTTTTTTGATCAGCTCCATGGAGCTCAGTATTTTTCAAAGATTGACTTGAGGACGGGGTACCATCAGTTGAAAGTAAAAGAAGCAGACGTTCCGAAGACTACGTTCCATACTAGATATGGGCATTATGAATTTTTAGTTATGCCTTTTGGGTTAACCAATGCACCTGCTGTATTCATGGACCTTATGAATAGAATTTTCCATGAGTTCTTGGATAAGTTTGTGGTTGTTTTCATTGATGATATTTTGGTGTTTTCTAAAAGTAAAGAGGAGCATGAAAGTCATTTAAGGGTTATCTTGAAAACCTTAAAAGAAAAGAAACTATATGGAAAATTCATCTAGTGTGAGTTTTGGTTACAAAAAAATTCTTTCCTTGGTCACATTGTTTCAAAAGATGGCATAACTATTGATCCTGCTAAAACAAAAGTTGTTGACGAATGGCCAAGACCCACAATTGTAACCTAGATTCATAGTTTCCTTGGTTTGGCAGGCTATTACCGAAGGTTTGTTAGAAAGTTTTCACGGTTAGCTAGTCCAATGACTAAGCTAACTCGGAAGGGTGTTAAGTTTATCTGGAAAAAAGAATGTGATGATTGTTTTCAGGAATTGAAAAGAAGATTGGTGAATGCTCCAGTTTTGACACTACCTTCCAGGAATGGTGAGTTTGTTATCTACAGCGATGTTTCATTAAAGGGACGTGGTTGCGTCCTAATGCAGAATGATCAGGTAATTGCTTATGCTTCACGTTAGTTGAAAACTCATGAGGTAAATTACCCTACACATGATTTGGAATTAGCTGCTGTTGTTTTTGCCTTAAAAATTTGGCGGCATCATTTGTATGGAGTAAAGTGTGAAATATATACTGATCACAAAAGTCTAAAGTATATATTCACTCAGAAATAATTGAACATGAGACAGAGGAGATGGTTGGAATTAATCAAGGACTATGATTGCACGATTCATTACCATCCAGGAAAAGCAAATAAAGTGGCGGATGCTCTGAGTCAAAAGGGTAATGCTTCATTAACCATGTTGCCTTTGGAATGTGATCCTTTGGTTAAGGATTTGATGAACTTTGGCATAGAAGTTGTTGGTGCAGGGAATTCATCTGTCTTGTTTCAGGTGTCAGTGATATCATCTCTATCAGACAGAATAAAGCAAGCACAGAAAGAAGACAGTGAGTTGTAGAAAAAGGTTGAGCTGGTTCAGAAGGGTAAGTTGCCTGAATTCAACATTGATAATGATTGTGTTTTGAGATTTGGGAAGAGATTGTGTGTGCCCTGTGACTCACAGTTGAAGAGAGAGTTTTTATGTGAAGCTCATAGTTCTTTGTTTTCAGTTCATCTTGGCAGTACTAAGATGTACAGAGATCTGCGGGAGTATTACTGGTGGGATGGAATGAAAAGAGATATTGCTGATTTTACTGTGAAGTGTTTGACTTGTCAGCAGGTTAAAGCAGAGCGGCAGTTACCGAAAGGGATGCTTCAACCTTTACCAGTACCAGAGTGGAAATGGGAGAATATATCAATGGACTTCATTGTTGGATTACCGAAGACACCTAGAGGTAATAATGAAATCTGGGTTATTGTTGATCTCTTGACTAAGTCTGCTCATTTCCTTGCTATACAAGATACTTTTTACCTAGATCAACTTTCTCGTTTGTATCTTAAAGAGATAGTCAGGTTACATGGATTTCCCCTATCCATTGTATCTGATCGTGATCCAAGGTTTACTTCTAATTTTTGGAAATGCCTTGAAATGTCTTTGGGTACTGAATTAAATTTTAGTACAGCTTTTCATCCTCAGTCAGATGGGCGGTCAGAACGAACAATTCAGACATTGGAGGATATGTTACGTGCTTGTTCGATGGATTATCATGGAAGTTGGGACCAACATATTTCTTTGGTTGAGTTTTCTTATAATAACAGTTTTCATTCCAGTATACAGATGGCACCATTTGAGGCATTATATGGCAAACTGTGTCAAACTCTAGCTTTTTGGGATGAAGTAGGGGAAAGGAAGCTGATGGGACTAGAGTTGGTAGAAGAGATGGCCGAAAAAGTTCAGTTGATTCAGAGACACATGAGAACAGCTCAGAGCAGGAAGAAGAGTTATACAGACAACAGGAGGAAGGATCTCTCTTTTGAGGTAGGTGATCATGTTTTTCTCAAAGTTTCACCATGGAATAGTGTGATGCGATTTGGTAAGAAAGGAAAGCTGAGTCCAAGGTTTATTGGACAATATGAAATCCTGGAGATAGTTGGATCAGTTGCATACCGAGTGGCTTTACCTCCGAGCTTATCTTAGGTACACAATGTTTTTCATGTTTCCATGTTAAGTAAGTACATGCCAGATCCATCTCATGTTTTGAGTCAAGAGGTAGTTCAGCTGGAAGAGATCATATCTTATGAGGAAAAACCGGTACAGATTCTTGACCACAAGGATCCAATCTTACGGAATAAAGTGATTCATCAAGTAAAGGTTTTGTGGAAAAACCACAGGATTGAAGAAGAACATGGGAATCTGAAAATGCAATTAGGGCTAAATACCCCCACTTATTCGATAAGTGAATAAAATTGCATGGACACAATTTCCAAAAGGGGTGAAGGATGTAACATCCCAGGTAAATAAAGAATAAGACATTCATATTTATTAATATTTTTGAATTAAATATTAATTTTATTTTTGAAGGGGTTTCTATGTTCGATAGCGTACCCGATACGCAACAATGAGTTTCTTTGAAATATTACGTTACACGCTAATAATATAATAATATTATTTAAAATGGTAGTTAACACATATCCGTTGTACTGGCGAGAATGAATAAAAATAACTAAAATACGAATTTATATGTTTGTACATTTATCCAATAAAAGATAAAGGCTTAAAATAAGAAAGGAATTCAATTTTAAGCATAAATACTCTATTATTCAATAAAGGGTCGATTTATCGCCTTTTGATGGCGAACCCTCTTTAAATATTGTTTTGGTCACTCTTATACATTCTTTTGGACTAAATAAAGCCCTTCTTTTGAAATGGGACATCAAAATTTACTTTGTGAATGTTTTTGTTATTCTTCGGATAAAGTTCCATTTTTATGAATAAGTGAAAAATGTTGTATTTTAATTCAAAACCTCTTTTAATCTAATTTATTTATATGATTAAGTTATCTATTGAATTGGTTTTAAAGTGAAACCATAAAATATTTTTACCATTTGATTCAATGGTGGACTTTGGAATTAATTTCACTCTGAAATTCGACATAAACAAATATCAATCTTTTAGTATATATTGTTTCTTAAAAACACGCTATTTGTTTTGAAAGAGGGAGTTAATTATTAAATTAATTAATTATACTTATATTCTTTAAATTAGGTAATATAAACATCATTTTTGAATTCAGAATATCGAATATAGCTTAGAGTGAATTTTTGGTAATTTTCTGAAAAACTCCAATATTTGATAAATAGTGAAACCACTATGTGGTAATCAAGCAAACTGATTTTTCAGTTAAATGAAAGTTTACCACTAATGTGTATTGAATTTTGAAAATCTGACATGCATGGTTGTAATTAGTATGTAAAATGTGGTTCAATGGGATGAAAATAATTTTTTGGTGAATGGTAATTTTTTTTTTCATTAATCGCGATTAGAGGTAATTAGTGTAATTTAAGGTGAAAATGATATTATAAAAATATGAAAACACCATGAAACTTGTCCTACCCCTATTTGATGAGTCATGGCAGACCAAGAAAACCCATGGGTCGATTTAGGGGACCCCATGGAGCCACTTGTGTGAGATAATGACTGTAATGCTTTTTTTAAAAATAATGGTAAAAATGACACTAACATAAATTGTTTTACTAAAACAATTTTTATAAGGGGCTATATTAATCAGATTTTTGAATATAAAAACTATTTGGAAAGATAAAAAGATTTCCTACCTCATGATAGTTTTGTTATAATTTTTTGACATTAAATAAATTAATTTAATTATGACATCAAGATGATGGAACGATTACCTCATTAATGAACAGTTTAAATAAAATGAAAATATAATATAAAATATAAAACCTACACTTGTCAAAAAACTATTAGATGGGTATATTTCGAAGAAGTATCATCTTATCCTCGATATATATCAATTTGGGACCTTAAAAATTCGAAACACTTTTGAAAATAAAATAATAGTTTCATGATTTCCAAAAGTTCCCCTCTTCTCCTCTTATAAAAGGCCCCCAACTCTACCTCATTTCCCACACTCCTCAAGCCTTTGGATCGGCCATCCCCTGCCAATTTAATCTCTCCACATCCCTCTCCTCATCCTAGAGGATTCCATTTGGTCAGAATCCTTTCAAATGAAGCCTTAGCTCAAATCAAATGGTGTTACACTTTTAAAGGTAATTCATTCTCTCATGTTCATTTGTTTTATTTTGCTTCTCCAACCCCCTAAACTCTTTTTATTTACTTCTTTTGTAACGACAACAGTATCGTAAATATACTAGGATGTTGTTATAAGATTTATTCGAGCTACACTCTCACACAACTACATCAAATGGTTAAAGAACATACGGTTTCCGTGGATGGAGAAATTCTGCCTCCCGAAACGATGATTGTTCTATACTCATTTAACACCTTCATAGGTGGCCATTATGATATCACTATTTTTATATATGATATATAATATGTTTATTCTTTCCTTAAGCTTCTGTATTTTTCATTTATGGCATACCATTATTTTATCCATTATGGGTAAACACGATATCTTCATTTTAGGAAGTGCGGACTACCGCCCCCTGAAAGTGATACTATTCGTTAATACCATAAGTGGGTTGTGTAAAGGATAACGTTAATGATATTATATATTGAATTATAATATACTCTTATATCATTATGATTCCATTCTAGAAAATACGAAATAGAAATGGAAGTAGCGTTCATGCGTATGTACGGCTTACCGTCTCCATGAACGGTGCATTTCATTTCTTACCTCTAAATGTGATGTAATATTATAAATACATGTATATGATGAATATATATGATATATGTGTTATCCAAATCATTAATATCATTATGGATATAACGAACCTTTGACCAAATTAACAACATGTAAGTGTAAGAAGTCTATTTTTGACTTAAGAACCAAATACCGACAAAATGAACATTATTAACTTAAATGATTACATGATGTTTATAACATGTTATAAAAGGAATAATTAAATTGAAAAAGGTTCTTAAGAAAGTAGAGATTAACTCAAGTTTATTATTCAGGAGATTAAAGAACGGTCGGGTCAAGTCGGATACGAGGTATGGGACTTCGTCTCAATCTCCTTTCATTGAGGCATATTTTATTTTATACACAACCTTCTTTTATATGGTGTATGAACCCCATTGACTTTTACGCTTATTCAAAAGGAATATTTTTTATACGAAGAGTTTTACTAAATGACAAAAGGGAATATTTTTCTTGTCGTACGTATGCGGCGACAACGACCTCTCCGCCACCGTGACCATTATTTGAGTTTCGGCTTCCTCTACTAGTCATACCCTTTTTTTAAATGAAAAATAAATACCATGTTTTACATTGGTATTGAAAATGGTTTTCATAATTTTTTTATTATATCAATGTGTTGTATTGATATCTCATGATTGAAATGTGGTAATGTTATGTTTTCTTTATGCATGTTTTATGTGATACGAATTATGTTATGGTTCTTGGGCATTATTATGAAGATGGGTGGTTCTGTGATAAACTAAGGGCGGGTGAGCCCGTTATAGCTCTCCAATGCATTGGGTAATGCGAAGGAGTGAAATGTTAATGTTTCTCCGAAGAGATTTAGGGAACATACTTTGATGGGTTTTCCAAACGTAACCAAGAGGGTTACTCCCTACGTAAGAATGTTATGAATGCCTCAAGTTACCTTTATAACTTATGGTTTCTATGATTTATTCATGATTTTATGAGGTATGTTAAAGTGCCTATGTTTTATGGGTAAAGTATGAATTCATTCTTATGTATATATGAACTCATGTTTCGCTTTCATGTTTTTTTTATAACCCATACTGAGTTTTTATGCTCATCCCATGTTTTTGAAATGTTTTTCATGGGTCAAGGGAAAAGTACATGATAAGATGATAGAGTCAAGGATGTGTCAAGAAAGAATCCATGTTTTATTTTCAATATGTTTCCATTGATGGGAAAAAAGAATACTATCTTTTATTGTAAACACTTTGTTTAAATGTGGGTTGTAATGCATGTTTTAAGATCTAATTCTCTAAAACTCTAAACCTGAAAAGATCCTCAACGTGTAATCTTGTGATAACTGAAGATTATGTAAGGTTTAAGGATGGGGCCTTATAATGAGTTATTCTTATGTCACTCATGGTTTATGTTTAAATTGTTGACATTTCATAAGTTATTTTTAATCCAAATGTTTATGTAATATTTCAAACTTTTCTTCAGATGAATGTGCTGAACAAGAATGTTCCGGGTTGGGGAGCGGTAAAAGTAAGCCCTCCAGGTTGGGGACTGGTAAAAGTAAGCCCTCAAGGTTGGGGACTGGTAAAAGTAAGCCCTCCAGGTTGGGGACTGGTTAATGTAAGCCCTCCAGGTTAGGGAATGGTAAAAGTAAGCCCTCCGGTTTGGTCTCTGGTTATTTGAGGTACTCCGGGTTGGTGTCTGGTTATTAGAGGCACTCCGGGATGGTGTCTGGTTATTAGAGGCACTCCGGGTTGGGTTCCGGTTAGAAGTAACCCCTAGGTCTTGGGATGAGGCCTAGACAAAGAAATTAAAGTTCAGCATTATGCATTCCATTAATATGAAAGTTGTTAGTGATATTGCCTGTGATTATTCGACTAGTAGAATGTCCATGTGAGTAAGTAAATGGAATCATTTCATTTAATCATTCCCATATTGTACTGAAGTTCAAGTTTGAAATGGCTTTTGTTTTAGTTACACATTTCCTTAAATGTTTATGTTTATTTATGAAAGTTTCTGTTGCACTATTATCCTTACTGAGCATCTGAGCTCACCCTTTTCAATGTTTTATTTTCCCAGGATCCCATGAAGTGTATTGCGATTCATATGCAGGGTTTAGCCAAGGGAATAATGGCATTCTCAAAGAACTATCTATGTTGTATTATATGATTGAAATTGTAATGTAAAGTTCGTGTATGTAATCTATTTTCCAAGACTGCTAAACTGATCAGTCCTTCTGGACGTGATTCCTTGTAACCATGCCAATGTATTAAAATAATGCACTGACTCTAGGTAACTGGGGTCGGGTCGTTACAGTTGGTATCAGAGGATGTTTAGCAATAAACTTGGAAACTAGATTTAGATAAACTCTAATTAGATCACACAGCCCTATGATAGAATTTGTGGATTAGTATAGAAGAACTTTCTAGAATTTTGGTATTGTAGAAATTTTGTGAGTTTTCTGAGCAATACATCCATGTCTGGATACGAGCAGGTAGAGGTGGCTCTGGCACAGATGTACCTAGGGGTAAAACCCGAAAACACCGCTTTGAGCTAGACTCAAACGGGAACTGGTGCACGACAACGGGCCTTGCTGCACTCTTGGTTACGACACTCCCGGGGGATATGCTTATGATTATTATCATTTTCTTTACAAACCATTATGAAGGGTTTATAAGTATATACTTCCTCAAAGAAATTTTTTTTATAATTATGTATTATATCCATAAATTGTACAATTTATGTTAAGTGTTTTATGAGTATGGAATTATGTATTTCGATTCATAAACTGATCTAGTTTATGCCATTGTTTAGAAATGGCGCCCAATAGAAGGAATGTGGACTCCAGCAATACGTTTGATCCAAAGAATAAGAAGGATTATATCTTTCAGGGTATTGAGCCATCATTTACAAGGGAAATAGTCTCCCATGTATTATCGTCATATGAAAAGATAGTGTCATGTGTTGATAAGATATGTAAAGAGTTCATTGAGTCATATGGCTTCGAAGGGAAGAAATAGAAGAAAAGGATGAAAGGGAGAAAGATGGATAAAGGGAAGAGGGAAAATAATAAATTTCCCATATGTGGTAATTGTGGGAAGAAACACCTTGGAACTTGCCTGAAGGGAATGGAAGTGTGTTATAAGTGTGGAGAAAAAGGAAACCACGTTCGTGATTGCAAGGGAAAGAAAAAGGTTTCAAATATACAATGCTTCATCTATAAGGAGTGGTGACACTACGAAAATCAATGTTCAAATCAATAGACTATGTGGCAAGTGATGCTATTGGATAATAATCAAGTAATGATACTACCACTGATGAAAAGGAATGACTAGTGTTCTTATTTTGTTATTTCATTTGAGTGTTGTATCAATAGTATACTAGTTACATGAATTATGGAGATAAATAAGGATTATACTGCAGTACTATTTTATTGAGGATTTTAGATTATATGGTTCTAAGAAAAGTGACATAATAGTAAGCTACACTATTTTTTTTGAAAATACTTGGTTGAAGGAAAGGTATTCCTTAATATGGTCCTGATATTGAGGTAGTGATTTTGGAATAAGAGATGGTTGATTTGAATAAATTATATTGGATATTCTTGACTACCTTTTTGGAGTTTACAATGTTTTTGTATAGAAGGAGCATATCCATTATTCTATAAGGAATAAGGGATCATGAATTTAGTCAATATGGTTTTATGGTACTTCAGGATGTTACCATGATTTAAAAGAATACATGATGAAACTTTTCACATGTTATTACACGAAAAAAAGGATCTTCATTGTGTTTCCCTTCATTAAAAATTTTGGACTTGGATAGAAATATTTTGGATAATTCTAGTTTGAGATTATTTTTGGATATTTATAAAAAGGAAAACACGCAGACCGTGTGACATCCCGTCACGTCGGACAAGGCTATGGGAATCGAACCCAAAACCATAGTGCGATTGGGATTTACCGCCTTCCACTGGACTACCTGAAGTCCCTGAATTTTATAATGTTGATTCTTTTTTTAAGGGGTCTGATATGTGAATTATAAATTTATTATATTTGGGACCATATATGATTAGGAAAAATATAGAATTTTTGAATTGTATTATCTTTTAGAGTGAAAGATGAATTTGTGGTAGAACATAGTTAAAGGATGAGACTCTACTTGTCAAGTATATATTTTTCTTCTTCTCTTATTCAATGATGAAATTAATTCTTATACCTTAGTAAAGGGATCTTAAAACAAAAAATGTGTTATCATATGTTATGTTGAACTGATGGTATCTTAAATCATCATATATTGATGAATCTAAGTACTTCAATTCTACACTTGATTGTGATTGATGACATCAATCACTACCTATAAATATTTACATTTTTCCTCAAATTATATGTCTCTAATTGCCACAAATGTTCTCCTAATCGAGATCATAATTTTGTGGTGACCCTTTCATTTCACTTTTCCTCTTATTAAGACTAAATTTTATTAACACAATTTCTGATGTGGGGTTTTCCACAATGATATTTTCTAAAATTCAACCTCTATTTTCGAAGAACAATATCAAATTGCGAGGACACTATTTATTGAAGGAGGGAATAATGTAACACCCCAAGATTTCATAGTGTGTTACTTTTTCAAAATAAATCAATAACTTTCACTACACGCAACACCGAGTTCAAGTGCACCATGACTTAACAAACAAGCCATATGTAAAATCCTAGGTAAATAAAGAATAAGAGATTTTCATATTTATTAATATTTGTGAATTAAATATTAAAAGTGGTCGCTATGTTCGATAGCGTACCCGATACGCAACAACGGGTTTCTTTGAAATATTACATCGTACACTAATAATATAATATTATTATTTTAAGTGGTCATTAACTCCTAACCGTTGTATTGGAGGACTGAACAAAACTAACTACAATATGATTATACATGTATTTACAAGTTAGAGGCTTAAAATGTGAATGAATCTTATTTTAAGCATAATTTACATTAAATGGCCGATTTACCACCCATTAATGGTGAACCCTTTTTAAATCTAGTTTTGGCCACATTATATATGAAAAAATAAAATCATTCATTATAATTTGGACATCAAAATTTACTTTGGGTATTTTTTTGGTATTTTTCTGATAAAGTTCATTTTTTATGAATAGTGAAAAATTACTAAATTCTAATTAAAAACCACTTTTTTAATAAAATTAATTAATTGTGATAAATTATGAAATTGAGTGATTTTGAAATATATTTAGAATATATTTTTATCATTTAATACAATTTTGGTCATTGGACATAATTTCACAATTAAATTAGACATAAACAAGTGTCAATCTTTTGATAGTTATTTTATCCTAAAAACACGCTTTTTGTTTTGACAACAGGAATTAATTTTAAATTAATTTCTGCCACTTCTGTGTTTTGAATTTGAAAAAATAGATTCCATATTTAGAATCAGGATGTCCAAATTGACTAAATAGGTATCTTTTATTTTTACACATTTTGAATAATTACTTCGGTAAATATTTTATTTACCATGGTTAAAGGTAAATCCGGTAAATAAGGGTAACAAAGTAATATTATAATAATATTAATTTACCCTAAAACGTGTCCTAACCATATTGGTGGACACATGCCCGACCATGGCCATCCATGGGTCGATTTTGGGACCCCTTAGAGCCACTTGTATGTTGTAGGGACACATTATATTAATTAAGATAAAATAAAAAAAAAATTGCATAAGCTTACATCTTTTAGAAGAAAAATTTTTACATAGGGATATACTTGTTGGATTTTCGATTATAAATATTCATTAGAAATCTAAAAAGATTTCCGACATAATGATATTTAATTATAATTTTTAGACATCAAATAATTTAAATTATTAGTGACACAATAATGATGCAATGTTTACCTCATTAATAAATAATTTAAATAAATAAGATTATAATGATTAAAATATTATCTACAACCTGTCCAATTCCTATTGGTTGATTTTATTTCGAATATGAGTCATCTTATCTTCGACCTAAATGATTTTTGGACCATTATAAACCGAATATAATTATATTTTAAAGTAATAATTTCACTCTTTCCTAAAGAGCTCCTCCTCTCCCTTATAAAAGGAGACCACTTCTACTCATTTCCTCACACCTCTCAAGCCACTTGGCTCGTCCAAAATCTGCCCACATAAGGTCCTTACATCCCTCTCCTCCCCCTAGAAGCCTTACCTTATGCAGAAGACACTTCAAGAAGCCCTTTGGTTCAAACCTAAGGATGTTACCCAAATTAAAGGTAATGGTTTCTCTTAAGTGGTTTTCATTTATTTTGCTTCTCCAACCCCTAAACTCTTTTTATTTAATTTCATTTTGTAACAACACCAGTATTGTAAATATACTAGGATGTTTTTATATGAAGGATTTGAAATAAACTTACACACACCTCCATCTAATGGGTGAAAAAACATAATGTTTCTGTGATGGCAAACGAACGCCTCACGAAACGATGATTGTTCAATTACATCTTACCACCTCTCATGGTGGCCATTATAATGGCACTGTAATTAAATATGATATTAATGATATATATTTTATTTATAAGCTTATGTAATTCCATTTTATATCATACCATTATTCATTTCATGTTGTATACACATACGATAATTTCATTTGACGAAGTGCGGACTACCGCCCCCTTAAAATGATATGACTCGTTCATACCATACATGGAACGTATAAAAGATGGTGTTAATGAACATAAGTAACATATATAAAATATTATATTATAATGGAATTATAATATACCTATGTATCATTTTATTTTAATTCCATTAATTTATGAAATGGAAATGAAAGTAGTGTTCATGCGTACGTACGGCTTACCGTCTCCATGAACGGTGAATTTCATTTCTTACCTCTAAATGTTATGTACTATTATAAATACATGTATATATTGGATATATATTATATATATGATATATAAATCATTAATACCATTTCGGATATGATGAACTATTGACCACATGGACAACGTGTAATTATAAGAAGTCCATTTTGACTCAAGTACCAAATATCGACAAAATTAACGTTATTAACTTAAATGTTTACATAATGGTTATACACATGGTAATAATTGATATAAAAGGAATAATATACTTTAAAAGGGTTCTTATGAAAGTAGAAATTAACATTAGATTATTATTCAGGATATTAATGAAGGAACGGGTCTTGTTGGACACGAGGTAAGGGATTTTTATCTCATTACTTATTCCCGTGAGATTCATGCCATATTGACACTATTACTTTTTGTGTGGTGTATGTACTGCCCATTATTGTATTCATTGTGTAATACACTTTAATTTATATGTATTTACATATTTGTTTTATGATACCTCTTTCATGGGTTGAATGTTTCGAATGTTACCAAATTGGTAAGGGTTTACTTCACAATCTCTTCATTATCCGAGTTTGTTTATACGTATTTATCTACTGGGACCTTGTTATCATCCACATCCATGTTTCGTAAAAATGTATTTCAAAACATTTTTACTATTAAATAGAAAATGGGTTAAAGTAATTTATACCCTTATACTTTTTTGAAAGGAATCTTTCCATCGTTTTCCAAAAAATGTACTTTTTGACCAGTTTGACAAATTTAAGATAAGAATTGTTTTTTACTTATACGGCGGGTGCGGCTATTTTCAGCAATTATAACTTTGTCGAAGCTTAACTTATAAGCTTATAAGGATATATTTAAAGTAAATGTATTATTTTATAATTATGTGACTTTTAATTGATTTCAAAAAAAAGATACTTCTCTCAATTAGTTTTGATTTCATCTATTTCAACATCCTTTGATGGATTTTAAGCTTATTTGAAGTTGATTTATTATGATACAGAACATCCATATTTTACTAAAGTTTTTGTGATATGCTTTACTGTGGATGAGTTATTCTTATGTCACTCATTTTTTATGTTTAAATTGTTGACATTTCATAAGTTATTTTTAATCCGAATGTTTATGTTATATTTCAAACGTTTCTTCAGATGAATGTGATGAACAAGTATGTTCCGGGTTGGGGACCGGTAAAAGTAAGCCCTCCAGGTTGGGGACTGGTGAATGTAAGCCCTCCAGTTTTGGGACTGATTAAAGTAAGCCCTCCAGGTTAGGGACTAGTAAAAGTAAGCTCTCCGGTTTGGTCTCCGGTTATTAGAGGTACTCCGGGTTGGTGTCCGGTTATTAGAGAAACTCCGAGTTGGTGTCCGGTTATTAGAGGCACTCCAGGATGGGTTCCGGTTAGAAGTAACCCCTAGGTCATGGGATGAGGCCTAGATAATGAAATTAACGTTCAACATTATTCATTCCCTTAATATGAAAGTTGTTAGTGATATTGCATGTGATTATTCGACTAGTAGAATGTCCATGTGAGTAAGTAGATGGAATCATTTCATTTAAACATTGCCATATTGTGTTGATGTTCATGTTTAAAATGGCTTTTGTTTTAGTTACACATTTTCTTAAATGTTTATGTTTATTTATGAAAGTTTCCGTTGTACTATTATCTTTACTGAGCATCTGAGATCACCCTTTTCAATGTTTTATTTTTCCCAGGATCCCATGAAGTGTATTGTGATTCATATCAGGGTTTAGCCAAGGGAATACTGGCATTTTGGAAGCACTATCTAGGTCATATTTTATGATTGAAATTGTAATTTAAATTTCATGTATGTATTCTATTTTCCAAGACTGCTAAACTGATCGGTCCTGCAGGACGTGATTCCTTGTAACCATGCCAATATATTAAAATAATGCACCGACTCTGGGTAACTGGGGTCCGGGCGTTACAATAAAGTGCACAAAAAAATAATGATAAAGGAAAAGTATCCTATCCCATGATATTTTGACTTGTTCGTTCAACTATTTGGTGCCAAATACATACCGAATGTGGATCTACAGTTGAGATATACGTAGTAAGGGTGAAGAAGGAGGATATACCCAAGAGTAGTTTTAATAAAATATTTGTGCACTATGAATTCTGAGTAATGTCATTCAGAGTCACTAATTCTTCAGAAATAATTAAGGACATGTTGAATAGAGTCTTTAGTGATTACCTCAACAAATATTTGGTAGTCTTTATTGAAGATATTCAAATATACATCAAAACAAATGAGGAGCGTGAGGAGCATCTATGCATTTCATTTGAGAACGTGCAAAAGGAGAGGCTCTATGCAAAGGAGAAATGTGTGGGTTTTGGTTGAAATTAGATTCTTTATTGGGGCATATCATCACAAGCATTGGGATATCAATGTATACATACAAAAATAATGAAATTGAGGGATGGAAAAGGCCAATATCATGTTATACATATCCATAGCATCATAGGGTTAGTTATATATTATCACTGATATGTGAGAAATTTATCATGATTATCAAACCATCTAACAATGCTAACTCAAAAGTTATTAAATTTTTCATGGAATGATTACTCTGAAAAAATAATCATGGTGTTGAACAAGAGACATGTCACTACCCATGTTCTAACACTACCTAGAAGCAGGTATCTTTTTAAAATCGTCATCGATGCTTTGAAGAAGGTCACATGCTATATATTGATGCATAATGACAAATCATTGCTTATGCCACATGGAAAATCAAAATTCATGATTAAAACTATCCCAAATCTGATATAGATTTATTAGTTGTGATAATAGAATAGAATTTTTGGTAGCATTTTCACTTTGGGGAGATGTATAAAATATATAGAGATCAAATATGTCTCAAATATATATTCACACAGAATGATCTAAATCTGCTCCAACAAAGATAGTTAGAGATCTTGAAGGATTACAATTTATAAACTCATTACCATCCTGGGGATGTAAATATGGTGGAATATACTCTATGTAGAAAGGACCCAATAATTCTATAATTTATGAGAATTTAAAAAGATCAAATCTATATATTTGATGAAGATGTACATGGAAGTCATAATTAAGGGAACATCATCAATCCATTAAAAAATGATTGTTGATCCGTCTCATTTGTAAAGGATAAATGTCATCATGAATATGATGTAGGAATTCAGAAGTATGTGGAAACTATCAAGGAAGTAAAATCTTTGGAGTTCAGTTTTAATGAAAGAAGAATTGAAAGATTTTTTTCATGACAATATGTTTCATCAAATACATCGTTAAAAAATGATCTTTTGGATGATACACATAGTTTGACGTTATTTATTCACTCTGAAAACACGTAGTTGAATTGAGATCCCTCTGAGCACTATTGGTGGGATAACATGTTGAAGGTGATCGAAACATATACATAAATTTTCATTGTATGATAGCATGGGAAGGATAAGGTGTAGAAGTCTATGGGTAGGAAGCAAAAATTACCCATACCAATATGGAAATGGGAAAACATCACCATGGAATTCTCCAACAGATATCTAAAGAAATCAATTGGAAAAAATGTTATTTAGGTTTTTATGTATCATCTTATAAAGGCAAAACACATCATTCTTATTCCAGAGAATTTCTCATTAAATCAACTAGAATAGATACACATTAGATAAGTCATAAGGTTTCATAGAGTTCCACTATCGATTGTGTCTGATCAAGATCCAAGATTTACATATATGTTATGGATGATATTCAATATGCTCTGAACACTGAGTTGAGATTTAGACTGAATTATCACCCTCAAATTGATGGCCAATCTGAAAGGACTATCTACATTTCTGAGGACATGTTGGGAGCTTTTTCAATTGGCTTCAATTGAGGATTGTACCATCATCTTCCTTCGGGGAAATTCTCATAAAACAATAGCCTCCACTAAAGCATCCAAAAGGATCATTATGAAGCACTTCAAGGGATGTGGTGCAGAACACTAACATATTGGGATAAACATGTAGAACGAATCCTTTTATGCCCTTAAATTCTTGATGAAATGGTGGATAATTTTAATACAATCAAATAACATATCAAAGATTCCCAGAGATTTCAAAAGAGTTATACTAACAATCATTGACAAGACATAGTGTTTTAAGTTGGAGTTCGTACTCCACCACATATCTTCATAGAATAGAGTTATGAGATTTTGGAAGAATAAAAATTGTAGTCCAAGGTACATTATCCATTTTGATATCATTTATTGCATAAATGAAGTGGCCTATATATTATCACTCACACCGAACCTGTCTCAAGTACATAATGATCTCCATGTATTAGTTTAGTGGAAGTACATAAAATAACTATCACATGTACTCAATCCAATGATGGTACCATTGAATACTAACCTCTCTTACGAGGAGAAGTTGATGAAGATCATATATCATAGTGAAAAATTTCTATTAAATAAGAATAAACCCCTTGTGCATGCATTGTTGTGAAACCATAGGTTTGAAAAATCAATGTGGGAACTAGTGGAAGGGATGAAGTAGAGTTACCATCATCTGTTTTGATGTGCGAAAAGATTCTATTGAGGGAAATATTTCATAACGGGGGAAGGTTGTAACTACTAGACCATTTTTGAATAAAATTACCTTTCATTTAATTAAATTTATTATGGATAGATAAAACACATGAACTCGTTTTTTATTATATCCAATTGGATTTAATTAACATTAAGTATCTTTCTCATTGATAATGTAGTCATTGAATAGTGATCACAAGACTAATATATATAGGGTCTAAATAAATCCTTTTGGCATAAAAATTGAATGGATAGCCTCAATGAGTATGATCATACCCTATGGAGCCCATTTGATGGATCTTCAAAGGGAGATTTCATTTCTGGGCTTTACCCTAGACAAATACCATGCTAAGATCCAAAAACATAAGCATGTGTGAGATAATTATAGGAGAAGTTCAAGATCATCGAGATCACGACCCAAACCATGTTCACCGAACGACCCCATGAAATCCCCACCATCATATACATTACACTTAATGTATATGCTGGTGTAATAAATGGACACATAACAAGACCTTATCATTATGATTATGTGCATTTTTTGTATAGAATAATTAATAATCTTTCATTTATTATTATTACTTTGTAAATAAATTTTATCGCATAAATAGTAGTTTTAGATAATTTGCAAAATTAATTAATAAATAAATTTTGATTCATTAATGAATTTTTTAGTTAAATAATATTTTAATAAAAAATATTATTAAATTTCTAGTATTAAATATAAATTATTGTATTATTTTTATATAGTCAATATTAATTTTTTATGAAGGATTGAAAACCATTTTGTCAAAACCTGTTAATTTTTAATAAATGTCAGTTTATATTTTAAAGTGAAAATTCACATATTTAGAAAAATTATTTAGATAAAATTAATATTATTTTTGGAATCAGGATAACAAAATTATCCAATGGTTAATTTTTCATAATTTTTTCGATAGAGTCAATTTTTTGGTAAATATTAAATACAGTATAAATATATAATGTGTTTTATGAAAGCATAATGACCCAATAGTTATGTAATAAAATACTATATAATTTATATTTGGGCAAATATATTTTTTTTTAATTTAAAATAATTTAATTCTAGGTATATTTGATTTGTTTTATAATCCCTTAGTGAATCATCCAAGACCTACAAAATATTTTATGATTCTAAAATGAGTTCCTTGATGGTGTGACTCACCTCCCCATAATAAAGGAATATATCTTAATAACATCAGATATAAGCCCTATAAAATAATCTTTACCACTCCCCTTTTCCAGAAAACATGGTAAAATATAATTTGATGTTTGATGGTTTTGAATATTTTTGTTTGTAGTATCTAAAACCAAAATAATAACGATTTTTCCACCCTTTCCTATATAAACACATTGAAGATCCCATTTTTTTCAATCAAAATCATTGAAGATCAAACACCCTCTGTCCCCTCCTCTCTAGAGTTCTCTCAATGTTACCCTATGCTCCCAGGAAGTTTCGCCAAGCCTTTGGGATTACACGTCTATATAAGATATTCCTCTCATCCTCTTTAAATTCTTGAAACTTTTTTAGAGTAGTTCTTTTAATTTAATTTGATTGAATTTGAATTCATTTTTAATCTTTACCTTACTATCCAAATTGATGTCATTTCAATGAGGGAACATTTTTCTTAATCCATTTGGAGGCATATATAAACTGTTACTATGCTAAAATTTTTTAAGGGATTTTTCACTTATCATAGCCAATCAAAAATTTATTTTATATTATGCTTCCATATTCCAATTCAGATGTTGGGATGTTATAGTACCTGGCACCCATAATGTCCATTTGATGTATGCATGATGTTAGAAAAATTTAGATCTCATAAAACCAATTTGCTAATTCCTATTTGATGTCGTTATGCCTCACAAATTGAACCATGATTTTCATTACCAAAAATCATTTTGGAGTGAATACCATACCCATTTCTCAATCAATGTCATTATCCTTTATGATCCAGTAATTGTTGATTGGGGACTTAAATGAGGTATTAAACATTCATTTTTCATTGAATAAATTATTATGATCAATGATTCCATGTTTTAGGATCAATGTGGCACGCTTATACTAGAAACCGAAATGATTATGAAGGGTGCACCCTGATTATGCTCCAATGCATTGGGTAATATTTAGTTTCATGATATGACATGTTCAATGAGGTTTTACTCATGCTAGTTCATATCCATTTAGGTTTTACTCATTCTAATTGATGTTAAATGAGGGATTACTCCTGCTAATCCATGTGCAATTATCCATTGATCATCCTATTATCAAGTTTTATTTTGTTGCCACATTTCCGTGTTGTGAATATCATGCAATATCATGCCATTATGTCAATGTCTCTTTTGCACTCCAATGATATATCTATTGGAAAACATGTATTGTATTACACATGATATGACATGTTTATTCCCTTACTAGGATTTATAACTCACCATTTTCTTATATATGTCCTCAGGTTATCCCATGCTATACTAAGTACAAATGAGTGATCTTGTAAAATTAGTTTTCAATAAAGATGTGTATTTCATGTTTTAAGTTGTTTTGTAATTTTACTAAGCCCTAAAGACACTAGAATTACTAATCTTCTATGTTGTATTTAGTGAATTTTTATGGAATATATCAGGTTTATGTATGATATAAAATGAAATGTTGTCATAGAATATTAGGGAGACATTTCTGAATGCCACAAAGCAAAAGCATGTCAACACAGGATTTAAAGACAACTCGATAAGCATATTTTTTAAAAAAAAGTCACAACCCACTTTATCGAAGAATTATTGATTTCAAAATAGGAAGGATTTCACAATTTATAAAAAATCACCCTTTTTATTAAAATAAAATATATCTTGTTAAAAATTAATGATGGTTTTAAAATCCCTATAACAGTACATGTAAATTATTTCAAGGATTCAAATTATTAATCCCATTTTCCAATAATAAAAACCATATTAAATTTAATCCATGAAAAACTACTATTTATTCTTAGAAAACATTATGACACCACATAATAGAATTTGATAATTAGTTTTTTAAATCAAACATTTCATAAAAATAAATTTTTTTAATTGAAAAAAAATCTCAATGAACATAACAAATTGTTTAATATGACAAAATGTATTTTTCACAATGGAGTTAAAATTATTAACAAGGGATTAATTTTGAAATAACCAAACAAGAGAATGAAAAAACCCACATCCATAACTCACATAACTATCCTCACAGAAGTTTTAACACCACAAACTTCAACGTTTCGTTTCCCATTGAATAAAACAATTGATTGTGTTGTACGCAACATGGAGTTCAAACACACCATGAACAATAAAACTAGATGTTATGAATACTAATACCCACATTTTGAAATTTTATAAATATTATCTTTAAATATGGTCTTCATTTTTGGATTTGGAATATCAAAATTATCTTAGGGAGAATTTTTGGTATTTTTCTGAAAGCTATAAATTTTTTATGAATAGTGAAAAAACACTATGTTATTAGTTAAAACCAACTATTTATTTATATAATTAGTTATTTAATTTTAATTTTGTTTAGTTCAAAATGGATACATAATAACTATATATGTTAAATAAAATTTTTTATAATCATTTTATAATATGTTTTGTTATATAAAATTTTTTCAAAATTTTTACAATCTTTTAACCACCTCCTTAGAACATTTCAAAATTTTTATAAAACATGAATTTACAGCTTTTTTGAGTTGAATTTCAAAACTAATACACAAAATATTAATATTATTATGAAAAATTTGGTTCAATATGATGAAAATAATTTTTTTTAATAGTATCTTTTGACTTTTATTTACCACGGATAAAAGTAAATATGGTAATTAACGATAAAAATGATATCATAATTACCCTAATACATGTTATAATTATATTGGATATTTATAATTAGACCAAAAAATACTTAGTGATAAAATATGTTCCCCTTTGTTCCACTTTGATAAGATTAGGTCATTTATTATTATTTTATTTAAATAAGAGCACGATGAGTTTAAATCAATGTTTAATAAATAAACAATTTTTAATATTTGGTAATACATAATATATGTTCGACTATACATATTCATTAGAATTCTGAGATGATTTACTACTTAATGGTATTTTATTTATAATTTTTAGACATGAAATAATTAAATTTATTTATGACACAATGATGATGCAGTAATTACATTATTAATGAAGGATTAAAAAAATTGATTTTTTAAATATCCAAATAAATCTAACTTTATACTTTTAAAGAATTAAACTAATTTTATAGGTTAATATTACATGTTAGGGTTTATTAAATGAATTGTTTTTTAAGTAATAATTATGTGATGAATTTAACAAAAACAAAATACCAAATAGTGTCAAAATTGAAATAAAATAGTTTCTAAAAGAAATATTATATTATTAATTGATATTCTAATTCTAAAAAACTATGACTCGGCCAAATGTCTTAAATAATAATATGTATAACATTAATGATCCACTTGATTTTCTCATGGTTGTTAATATAATGTTTATTAAACATACAATATAAAAATACAAAGAGACATGGAAAACCTATTGGTTTAGTGGTTTTCAACCCATCCCAACCTTTTACTTGAATGAAATCATTTTTGAGCCATTATAAATCGAATATGATTTTATTATAAAATAATATTTCAATATTTTCTTAAAGTGACATAACCTCTCTTATAAAAGGGCACATCCAATTCTCTCAAACTCACACCTTCAGAGCCATTTGGCTCAGCCAAAACCTGCACAAATATACACTCAACTGTAATCTATTCATCTTATAGGGATTCCTTTAGTCATATAGCCAACCTATGGATCCCTTTTGGTCATATGAAAAGGAAAAACCGAATATAGGTACATATTTCATCACCTCATTCAAGTTCTTTTATTCTTCATCTTCCTCATTCATTGATGTTTCCATTCTAAAATAATAACTCCAATATCTTATATATGCGTTGATGTTATCATAAAAATGTTACAACCCAATCTGTTATTCTATCCATCCTATAAATGGAAACGCCACCATACATGCATACGTACATATTACCGTCTCCAGGTCCTGGGGTTGTTTGTTATTCAGACACATCATCATTTGGATGAGAATAATACTGCGTGTCAATTATGTAATTAACAAATATAACATGATAATGATTCTGTATTTATTATATACCATCAAATTATATATGGTTTTAATTTCAAAATAATGATATTTTCGCTCGTGCGTATGTACGGATCACCGAATCCATGAACACGATGTGATTCATTACCCGTTATATCCATTTAAGAATAATTTTCATTTGATGAATAAAAATAATTTTTAAAGACATAATATCACACTGAATATGAATGTGATACATCCTATCAATAAAAAACATTACTTACAAAACAATGCATATAAAGGGAAATGAATCAGTTAACACCCGAAATGATGGTACTATTGAAATATCATTAACAAAGCAATATTATAAGATCATATATGATATCATATTAATGTATTTGGTTCTTGAATTATTTAATAACAATGATTTAAAAATTATATATGTGGTTAACCTAACTTAGTACAAGGAAAAGTTCAAGGTAATGTTTAATTTCACAATCTATTTATTATCTGAGGTTGTTTTTATGTATGTATTTACAGGGACATCATTATCATACACATCCATGTTTTCAAAAAAAAATGAATTTCAAATAATTTTTCTACTATTTAATAAAAAATGGGTTAAATTCATTTATACCCTTATTTGTCCTTATATTTTTTAAAATAAACCATTCCGTCATTTTCCAAACAATGTACTTTATATCCTTTTTGAAAAAATAATGGTGAGAATGTTTTTTTAACTTGTACCGCGGGTGTGGATATTTTCATCAGTTATAACATTATTGAAACTTATCTAACAAGTTTATTGGAATATTTTTCAAATAAAATTTTTATTTCATAATTATATGACTTTTAAATGATTTCAATATAGAGAGAGATATTTCTCTTCCAAATGTTTTGATTTCATCTATGCCAAAATCCTTTGATAGATTTTATGCTTCATTGAAGATGATTTATTATGATAAAAAACATAAATATTTTATTGAAGGATTTGTGATATGTTTGACTGTGGATGTGTTGTTATTACCTCATTCATGGTTTAAGGATACAGTATGGATATTTCATATGTTATTTTTAATACTTATCTTTATGTTATGTTTCATCCTTTTTATATGAGGAATGAATTGGACATAGTATGTGAGGGGTGGAGCCCGATATAGCTCCTTAAAGCACCAGTAGGTCTCATAAGACAAACTAGTGTCTTGGAACAAGTATTTGAAAAAATCTTATGTGTAGTATTGTCATAAGGCCTTGAATATGTGGTTATGATGTTTGGAATTATGAATTCCATTAGTATAAAAGTGGCTAATTTATTGTATGTGATTATTAGACCTGTAGATTATCCATGGGAATAACTAAATGGCATTATATTATTTTACCTTTTCCATATTATACAGAAGTTTATGTTTAAAAGGCTTTTGTTTTTGTCTAATACATTACACTAAATTTTTATGCTTATTTATTAATGTTTCTGCTATATTGTCATCCTTACTGAGAATCAAAGCTCAACCCTTTATTTGTTTTATTTTTCTCAGGATGTGAAGAAGTATTTCGTAGTTGAACAACAGGGATATGCTAAGTATATAAGTGTGTTCAATAGGGTACAAAAAGTTGTTGTTGTTTTTATTTTAATTTTTAATGTAAAAAATTATGAATGCATCTAGTATTTCCAAGGCTACGAATCTGATCAATCATTCGGGACATTAATCTTTATATCATGCCAATGTTATGAAATAATGCACCGACTCTAGGTAATTGGGGTCAGGACGTTATAGTTAGTATTAGAGGATGTTTAGTATAATCCTTGGAAACGATATTTAGAAAACTCTGATTAGAGAACACTTCCCTAAGATAAACATTGAGGATTAGTATAGATTAATTTCCTAGTATTTTAGTACTGTATAGATTTTGTAAGTTTACCAAGAAATACATCCCTTTCTAGATACTAGTAGGTAGAGGGGTCTCTGGCATAGATTTTCCTAGAGGTAAAACCCGAAAACACCACTTTGAGCTATACACGAATGAGAACAGGTGAACGACAACGTGCCTTGATTCACTTTTGGATAAGACACTCATAGGGGATACACTTTTGATAATTCTCATTTTCCTTAAAAAAACACTAAACAAGGATTATGAGTATATTCATCCTAAATGAAAACATTATTATATTATGGATTATATCCATATACAGTTCAATTTATGAAAAGGGTTTTTTATGTTTGGAATTGTGTATCATGATTCATAAACTATTCTAATGTATGCCATTGTTTAGAAATTTCACCTAGTGGAAGGAATGGAAACTGTATCAATGCACGTAATCCATGTAGGGATTTACCTCCTACTTAAGATATTTATAGTGGAGCAGGTGATGCAACTAGTGATGATAATATTATCTCCATACTGGGACAACTCATTCAAATTATGAATAATAACCTTGCCCGTATGTAGCACCCTAATCCCCAAAGTAGAGGATCAATGTCAATCCGCTTCATGAGGGAGAAAACACCAACATTCAATGGGAGTAAAAATCCATTAGTAGATGAGCATAGGATAAATTATATAGAGAAAATATTTCATGCTTTGGGGAGTAACAAAATTGAAAAAGTGGTCATGGTCGTTTATCGCCTCATGAGAGATGAAAATAAATGGGGGTCATTGATTCAAAACACAAAGGTAGATGATGAAGTTTCAAATACCGAATATAGGGAGTTTAAAGATATTTTATTAGAAAAATACTTTACTCATGACCATCGAGTGGATATAGAAAGATAATTTTTGAGTCTGAGGGAAAAGGAGAATGAGAATGTAGAAAAATATGAGGCAAAATTTACAAGGATAGCAATGAATGCTTCAGATTATATAACTAACACATGTAGTAATATTGATAATTTATTTTAGGGGTTAAAACAATTTCTCCTTTGAGTGGTACTCTCACAATCCTTCTTGTCATATGAAGATATTGTCTCATGTGCTATCAAGACAAAAAAGTAATGCTCTAAGTCTTAAGAATTTAATGAAAAGCAAGATATGAAGTGATCTGTGAAACACTCTGGAAATTAAAATAAGGGGATGAAGGTAGAAGTTGAATATCCTTTCTACAATAAATGTGGGAAGAAATACCCTGGTACTTGCCAGAAGGGATTGAGTTTCTATTTCTGGTGTGGTGAAAAATGCCCCCTAGGTCGTGATTGTAATGGGAAGAAAGAGGCTATCAACATTGAATGCTGCAGTTGTATAGATAGGGGATATTATGAAAATGAATTTTCGAAGAGCAAAGGAAACATACCTAAGAAAAGCCCAAGGGATAAAGGCTAAGCTTATGTTATCACTACTGCTGATATAAAAGATCTGATATACGTAGTGGCTGGTAATTTAATGGATTCCTCATGTTTAGAAAATGATTTATTTGATTCTGGATGACCGGATTGTTTCATATCTTCCTAGTCTCCTAAGATAATTAGATATTTCTAATTTGATTTAAAAATGGGTTTTTTTAGTCAAAACCACTAAGGGATGTATCATTGCAAAAACGTTTTGTGAATCAATTCCCATTAAGGCATAGAAGAGTAATATATCTTATGATCTCATTGTCATTCCCATGATTGAATTTGATATAATACTCTATATGTATTGGCTTCTGGATCATGATACAAAAATTTATTATAAGAAGAATTATGTTACAATTTCTGATGACGATAAGAGTAAATTAATTTTAGAGTAGAAACTTCAATATATGATTCTTATCTAGATCCACCGCCAGTATCTCAGATAAAATAAATTATTTGGGAGGAATAGAATGAAAACACTTTGTGTGAGGAACATAATGTTCAAATAAAGTATGTACCAATTGTCCATGAATATATTGATGTGTTCTAGATGATTTACATGGACATCCTCCAGAATGAGAAATTTATTTTTCCAATGAATTAATTCCTGGATCAAGGCCCATATAGAAGACCCCTTATAAAATGGGCACTGTGGAATTAGTGGAACTAAAGAAACAATTAGAAGAATTTAGTAAGAAATTATTTATTCTCCCTAATGTTTCTCTATGGGGAGCCCCTATCCTTTTTGTTTATAAAATATGGATATATGATGTTGTGCATTGACATTTGGGAGACCAATGCAATAATAATAAAGAACAAGTATCCCCTACCTTGCATTGATGATTTATTTGACCAACATCAAGTATCTCAATATTTTTCAAAGATTGACCATCGATCTAGATATCATCAGTTGTGTGTGATGCCGAAAGACATTCAAAAAATAGCATTTCAGATGAGGTACGTGCATTACGAGTTTTCTGTAATGCCGTTTGGACTGACTAATGCACCTTCAGTTTTCATGGATCTAATGAATTGAGTTTTCGAGGAATATATTTATGACTTTGTAGTGGTATTTATTGATGATATTCAGGTATACTCTAAAAGCTATGAAGATCATGAAAATCACATGCTCACAATTCTAAAAACCCTCAGAATAAATTAATTATACAAGAGGTTTAGAATGTGTGAATTCTAGCTTCAGAATATTTCATTATTTGGCCATGTTGTCTCTAAGGATGGAATCTCCATTTATCCTTTTAAGACAAGAGAAATCCATGAATGGACCACACCAATGAGTATAATTGAAGTACGTAGTTATATTTTTTTAGCATGATATTATCCGTGTCTCTTCAAGAATATTTCCCTATTGGCTAACCCATTAGCCAAGATCAGATGTAAAGGGGTTAGATTTGTTTGAACAAAAGTGTTTGAAGATTATTTTGAAAAATTCAAGAGAATATTAGTCAATTCTTTGATCTTGACTCTAACATCGTGGAATGAAGCATTTGTTATTTATAGTGATGCATCATAGAAAGGACTTGGTTGTTTCTTTGTGAAAAATCATAGGGTTATTTTCTATGCATCACGATGGATAAAAATTCATGTGAAAAACTATCATACTCATGATATTGAGTAACTAGTTGTAATCTATTCAATGAAGATATGAAGACATTATCTCTATGGTGAAAAATGTCAGATATATAATAATCAAAAGAGTTAGAAGTAAATATTCTTATTGAAATTACTCAACATGAGGCAAAGGTGATGGCTTAAAAAACTCATTGATTATGATTTCACAATACACAACCACCCGAGGAATGAAAATAAGGAGGTAGATGGTTTGAGCAGAAAGGATCATGGAGTTTTAAAAAAGTTAATAGATGAAAAGGATACTATATACCTGGATCTATTAAATATTGATATGGGAATAATCATGGAAGGTAAAACATCAATTTTTATTCAAATTTTTGTCGAACCATCTTTACAAGAATGGATAAAATGATCTCTTATTGATGATGAGAAATTTCGAAAGAAAATTAAATCTTTGAACGAGGGTAGATTGATCAACTTCGTATATAAAGATAGAATTTTAAAAAATTGAATGATACTTTGTGTTCTTAAAATTCCAGATCTAAAAAGGTAATTTTTGGATGATGCTCATAGATCTCAATTCTTTATACTCATTGGGAGAACCAAGACATATAGATATTTAAAGGAACATCTATGGTTGGACAACATGAATAGAAAAATTTATGGTTTTTCATCAAGATGTATGGTTTGTCAACAAGTGAATGCTGGAATGCAACAACATGGAGGAGTCATGTAACATATTCTCTTAAATGAGTGAAAATGGGATAATATTATGATGAATGTTTTCAGGGGACTACCAAATAATTCTAGACAGAATGATGCAATATGGGTCATTGTTGATCGTCTTACCAAGTCATCACATTTTCATTATATAAGAGAAGATTTACAAACTGATCATTTAAGAATACTTAATATTAATGAAGTTGTAAGACAAAATGGATTACCCCAATCGATTGTTTCTGATCGTGATCCCTATTATACATCATGATTAATGAAATGTATTTAGAAGGCCCTGGATACTAAACTTTTTTGAGCAATGCCAACTACCCTAAAACTGATGGAAAGTCAGAATGGATTATTCAAACATTAGATGACATATTGAGATCTTTCTCACAAGACTTTCAAGGTGAATGGGATCAATATTTACCACTGGTAGAATATTCATATATCAATAACCTCAATTCAAAGATTCAAATGGCGCCATATGAACTGTTATATGGATAGAGATTTCACACATCAACTTGTTGGGAAGATGTTGGTGAAAGATAACTCATAGCCCTAGAACATGTTGAGGAAATGATGGAAAATGTGAAGGTTATCAAAACCCACATCAAAGTAGCTCAATATAGGCATATGTTCTATACTGATAACCGAGGAAATGCTTTGGAATTTCATGTAGGAGATCAATTTTTTGTGAAGGAATCTACATATATGGGAGTTATATGATTTGGTAAGAGGGGTAAATTAAGTCCCAGGTACATCAGACTTTTCAAAATTCTAGAATTAATTGGAGTTTTAGCTTATCGTTTCGCAATGCCGCCAAGTCTCTCCAAAGTTCATGATGTGTTCCACCTATTAATGATGAGAATATACGTGCCTTACCCATTGCATGTACTCAACTGTGATGAAATTGAACAATAACATGATCTGTATTATTGTGAATAACTTTTTAAAATTCTTGATATAAGAGAACACGTGTTGTGAATCCAGACGACTCGTCTAGTAATAGTTCAATGGAGAAACCATAAGAGGGGAGAGGCAACATGGGAATAAGAAGAATGTAAGATGGAGAACAAACTGAATCATTTTGTGCGTTAGTATTATATAAATTTCAAGGACAAAATTATTTGAAGGATGTGAGAATGTGGCACCCCAAGTTTCTACAGTATGTTTGCCTTTGAATAATACAATAGATTATGTTGTACACAATTTCGAGTTGAAGCACACCACAACCAACCAAACTACGCATTGTGAATAGTAATACACACTTGTTGATATTTTATAAATTTTATCATTCAAAATTCAATTCATTTTTGGATTCATAATATCGATATTATCTTAGGATGAATTTTTGGTATTTTTTTAAAAACACTCAATTTTTGATGTATTGTGAAAAAACACTGCGTTATTGGTTAAAACTGACTTTTTTAATAATTAGTTATATAATATTAATATATTTTACGTCAAAATGGATACATAAAACCTATATATTTTCAAAATTATTTTTTGGAGTCATTTTATAATAAATATTTATATATAAAATTTTATTGAACTTTTTAACGTCTTTTACCCACAACCAAGGAGCATTTCCAAATTTGTATAAAACATAATTTTACTGCTTCTATTAGTTGAATTCCAAAAATATGAGAGACACAATTAATAACAGTATCTAAAATGTGGTTTAATAAGAAAAAAAAATATTTGGTAAAAAGTAACTTTTGACTTTTATTTACCACAATTAAAAGTAAATAGGGTAATTTAGGGTAAAAATTATAACATAAATACTCTAAGACACGTCCTAATTATATTGAATAAATATAATTCTACCATAAATAACCTTAAGAATGAAATATTTTCTACTTGGGTCCACAAGGATTAGATTAGGATATTTTTATTATTTAATTTATAGAAGAGTTAAAAGAGTTAAAACCAATGTTTATAAACTAAACCATTTTTAATATAGGGTCATAAATAATATAAATTCGTTTATAAATATTTATTATAAAGATAAATACATTTCCTACATAATGATATTTTATTTATAATTTTTTTATATTAAATAATTAAATTTATTTATCACAAAATGATGATACAGTATTTACCATATTAATGAATGATTAAAATAATTGAAATTATATATTACCAAATAAATCTAATTTGAGGCTTTTAATAAATTAAAAAGATTTATAAGGATAAAAAGACATGTTAGGGTTTATTTAATGAATTTTTTTAATGTAATAATGTTGTTATGAATTTAAAAAACAAAATACCAAATAGTGTCAAAATTGACATAAAAGAGTTTTTAAAACAAATATCATATTATTAACTGATATTGTATTTCAAAAATTATAAGGGTTAGAAAAAGGGAATAAATAATATTATATATGTCATTAATTAAACACTTGAGGTTCTCTTGGATGTTTATAGTATGTTTATTTACCATCTAATATATAAATACAAAGAGGCATGGCAAATGTCAAACTATTTAACAATGTGTTAAATAAAAACTATAATGTTATTATAGTGGACAAAACAATTATAAAAACTATTATATGAGTGTTTTTCAAACCATACCCACCTTATCCGCGAAATAAATTATTTTGGATCCATTAGAAACCCAAATTGATTTTATTATAAAACAATATTTCAATCTTTTCCTAAAGTGACCCTCACCTCTCTTATAAAAGGGCACAAACCCTTCACTTAAATTCAGACATTCAATGAAATTTTTCGTAGCCAACCCCTACCCAAATATCCTCTAATCGATCGTTCATTCATCCTAGTGGACTTCCTTTAGTCAGAAAGCCAACCTATATAGCCCTTTTGATCAAATGAAAAGAAAGAACCCCAAGAATATGTAAATATTTCTTCACCTCTTTCAAGTTCATTTCATCTTCCACATCCTCTTTCATTGTTGTATCCATTCTAAAATATTAACTCCATTATCTTCTATATAGCAATATGTTATTAAAAAAATTTTACAACCCAATTCATTATTTTATCCATCCTATAAACGGCAAAGTCACCATATGTGCATATATACGGATTATCGTCTCTACATTATCGTGTATATTGATATTCAAAAACATAATAACTTGGATGGGTATAATATTGAGGATTAATGATGTAAATAATAAAAATTAAATGATAATTATTCTTTATATATTATAGACCGTCCAATTACATAATATTTTAATATCAAAATAGTTATATTTTCCTTTGTGAGAAGGTACAGATTATCGTCTCCATGAACGCGATGAAATTGATTCCCCATCATATCCATTCAAAACAAATTTTCAGTTGATGTTTAAATATAATTTGAAAATAATTAATATCATTCTGAATATGAATAATACACATCCTATCAATAAAATACATTACTTACGTAACAAATCATATAACGGAAAATGAATCATTTAACAACTAAAATGATGATACTATTGAAATATCATTAACAAAGAAATATTATCAGATCATATATGATATCATATTAATGTATATGGTTTTTTTCTAATTTAATGACAATTATTTCACCATTATACAGGAGCATTACATACCCGAGACCATAAAAAATTACATGGTAAGAGTTAATTTCACAATCTATTTATTATCTGAGGATATTTTTAAGTACGAATCTACTAGGACCTCTTTATCATCCACATCCAAGTTTTCACAAAAAATTATTTTAATTTTTCTAAAATTTAATAGACAATGGGTTAAAGTAATTTATACCCTTGTTTGACTATATATGTTTTTGAATGGAATATTTCCGTTTTTTTTTTCAAACAAGGTACATTATGACCTTTTCGAAAACATTATCATAAGAATGTTTTTTTAACTTATACAGCGGTTGCAGCTATTTTCTGCTATTATATCATTGTTAAGGCTTCCCTCATAATATAATATGAATATTTTCAAAATAAATGTTTTCTTTTAAAATTATATAACTTTTAAATGCTTTAAAAATAGAAATAGTTATTTCTCTAAAAAAATGTTTTGATTTCATCTATGTTGACATCCTTTGATGAATGTTAAGATTCTTTGAAGTTGATTTTTTATGATACCAAAATTCCATGTTGTAATGATGGATTTGTGATATGTTTGACTTTTTATGTGTTATTTTTAGATCATTCATGGTTTTTGGATAATGGATTAACATTTCGTATGCTAGTTTTAATATAAATATTTATATTTTGTTTAAACCTTTTTATATGAGAAATGCACTGGAGTTAGTAAGTGACAGGCAGAGCCTAGTATAGCTCCTCGATGCTTAGGTGGGAATCATGAGTCAAACTAGTGTCTTGGCACAAGGACTTGAGAATATCTTATTTTTAGTCATGGCACAAGGTCGTGATAATGTGGTTATGATGTCTGGCATTATGCATTTCATCATTATAAAATTGTCTATTAATATTGAATGTGATTATTCAATAGTATAATATCCATGAAAAAATGTAAATGAAATTATTTGATTTTACATTTTCCATATTATTCTGATGATTAATTTTAAAAGGAATTTGGATTAGTTTAATTCATTTCCCTAAATGTTAATGCTTATTTATGAATGGTTCTATTATATTTTTATCCTTACTGAGCATCTGAGCTCAACCCTTTCTATGTTTTATTTTTTCCAGGATGTGAAGAAGTATTTTATGGTTGAGGTGTAGGGATAGGATGAGGATATAAGTGTGTTAAAAAGGGAATAAATTTGTTTTGATGTTTTTAATTAATGATGTAATGTAAAACAAATGAATGTATCTAGTACTTCCATGGAAACTAAATTGATCGTTCATTTAAGACATGATTTTTATATCATTCCTATGATATGTAATAATCCACAGAATCTGGGTTACTAGGGTTAGGGTGTTACATAAGTGTATTCAAATGATAGAAAATTGATAAGGTTTTATGTTTAGAATGAAGCTAAAAATGAAAAATTCTTGGTCGTAAGGGATGGTAAACCACACACCAAAGATATACCTATTAATGGAGGGATTTCTAGACCAGCGATACTGTTTCCTCATAGTTTACAAGATCATGATAACATGGTACCACTATGGTCATCCTTCCCTTATTGTTCAAAAAATTAATAAGAGATCCGAAAAAATATAGTCTCATTGGGAATCTAATTAATATTTATCATCAAAAACCAAAAACTCTAAAAATTGACTAATGTAACAACATCTCTAGTAACTAAAGTTTCATTAGAAAGGGGTTGTGATCTGGCAGCTTCCCACGAAATTCCTCTTCAGTCCCAAAATATTATTAATCTTATTTATACAATTACTCACCCCAAATAACAGAAAGATTTTAAATTAATGTAACTATATTTAATTAATGACTTTATCTGATACCATTTTAATGAACTAACCTAGAATACCATCTAAAGTTGTACCCACACCAATTTGCCACTAACTCAATGAGTGTTCCCAAAATCCACAGACTTGAAACAGATACATTGGTATTATAAAACAAATAAGGGGAATGATTTCACCCAATAAAAATTTCAATAATAATGTATAATAAAGAAACATCATTATATATATATATTAATCAATACATACTTGTCTATGTAAAAAGAGAAACTAATAAAAATTCAACTGGAAAATAGTAACCAAAAACCACCTCTTGGTGTTCCATGACTACCAACTATGACCCATGCAACCCACACATAGCCACCAAAGAACAAACCCACAAAGTGGAGTGCATGGACACCTTATATAAGAAAATTAAGGGTTGACAACACCAATAGATACAAGTAGGGTGTGAGAAGTAGAGCCTAGACGAATGAAAACAAATATTCTATGCAGTTAATTTATAAGGTAATTTAAATATGCTAATAGAGGATTACAAATAAGAGAGTATAAATATTTCTTTCAAAAATAGTTTTCAAGTGTTTAGAAACCATTTTCCAAACAAAACCTATAAAACATTACATTTCACCGTTTAAAAACAAATGAATTTAAATAAGTTATTTGAAAACCAATTCACAAACTAAAAATAGATAATAAACAAAGATTAGAATACACAAATGATATGTAATGATTGATTGGAGTCAATAATATAGATTCAATGTGCATAATAACAATAAAAAATTCACGAAAGGTATCATCTATTCCAAATAGTAATAAATCACGATTTCATGTATAGATTATCAATTATAATGATTTCATGGGTAAAACCTATGCATGATAGTGAGTTCACCTCATAATAGATGATCAAAGTACAACATGACGAATTTTTATTCTGTCATTTAGTCTAACGTGTGTGATGAAAACTTGTTCCACACACACCCACTTTTATAGCCAAAATCCCAGAGCCTGAAACCATCGTTTATATTATGGATAAACTAGAAGGGTTTGAGTCTTATAGTGATGCATATATCTTGGTAATCCCATCTAATTATATAGGTTCCCATGAGTTGTCAAAAGAAGTGGTTGGATCAACATGTTTCAAGGATCACATACAGATCCTTGTCAACAACATCTCCTCTCACCCCCAAACTATCTAAAATAAAAAAATAATTTTTCAACCACCTAAAAATGGGATGTATAAGAATTAAATTGGCTGGAATTAGTGAATTAATTCTTGGGACAATTATAATAAAGTGAAAAAATAGGTTAGTCAAGTATCATCAATTACAAATTAAAACTGTTTATATTTTTTAAATGAGAAATAAATTCATCTTCCTTTAACAATTGATATCAAAAATTAAAAATAGTCCTTTCAAACGATCATTTATTTCAAATAATTCCTTAATAATATATAGGAAGTATTTATATTCAAAAAGTATTGAATACATTTCAAAACATGGGTTTTCTACCACATTCCTTATATAGAAATAATTTATTTCAAACAACCCAAGAACACTAAATCCAAAATAATAGTAAAATCATTTATAGGGGGTTCATGATCATTTAATAAATTTATCCATTTAACAATATTTATAAAGCATCCAATAGTATAATTAATTTAATTAAAATTATCTAAGTTCATTTTATAAATAAAAGATCATGCCCAATCCCAATGTTCCACCAAAAATCCTTTAAATGTTCATTCAAAATAAATAAAAAACATGGAATTATAAAATTCCAAAAAATGTTAGAAAGATCATGATTATATCAAATAAATTTATTCCATGATTAATTTAAATGAAAATTTCTCAATATTTTAATGAGGAAATAAATGTAGAAATTTCATAGAACATGTGTCGAAAATTAAAAATCATATATCTAGGAATTATTAAGAAAACATGAATAATGATATAAAGTAAAATAATAGAAACACCTACTTTGGAAAATATGAAATCCAACTGAAAGAAATCTGAGTTGTGAGTCCATTAATGGTGATCCCTAGATCTATGAATATATATATATATATATAAAGAAGATAGAGAAGATCATAGATATACAATTCCATATAAATCGATCATGATTAAAAAATAGAGTCTATAATGACCTTTAGGGAGAATGAATGAAGAGTAGAATGGAGATTAACAATTAATAAGATCTGAACTCACTAAAATAGATGAACTCAACTTGAATTAGCATTGTGATCCACCTAGAGATAATGTTTGGGGGATGGATCTAGAGGTCTCCCAAATTCAATAGAATCAATTATCATTCGACTGGGTGGTGTTTAGGGTTAATTGTGTGGGATTTATTTTCAATTTTAAAAAAATTAATTATTATTATCATGGTTTCCTAGGCCCAGTCACATTATTAGTACTTACCATGTGGGCACCGTGAAAATGGTTGCACACTTTTTTTTAACCCAGGCAACATGTTGGATACATTATTTAACTATTTGAAAGCCTTGGAACGAATTACACACATTGTTTAAAAATTCACAAACCATGCATCCTAGGTTTCACCTATTTTATAACCATGATCACACCACGCACAAACCATGTAAATGACCATAAACCATTAAAAGGGATTTAGTAAAATTTTAAAAACAACCCGTAATGAGATTAAAACATTAGGTTCTCTAATAAATAGATATAATTACATAAAAAAGTAATGGGATGTTATAAAATATAAAGTCAATATATATTTGTATCATAATTCTTACAAAATAAATATCTAATTTTTTAGAAAATTCTTATTTTGTGCCAAAAAGACCGATTTCCATTAAAATGTAGTTTATTTTTTTTAGAAAATATTATATATAATTTTATATACATTTAAAATATGTAAAATAAAGAGAATCAATTAAATCAGAATATCAAAATTATCTTAGTTTTAATTTTTTAAAATTTTCTAAAGAGAGTGATATTCTAGTGAATAGTGAAAACTACAAATTTTTATTAAAAAGTGAATATTTTAGGATTGTTCAATGTCCCATTTTTTAAATATAGTTTTATTGAAATAATAATACTATTTTATTTCGTTTAATCTAATTATGTATAATGTATTCAATTTCATTTGTGAAATTTTCTTTAAAAAGTTACATTCATACAAAAATGCATTTCCCAGAAAAAAAAATTTATTCACAAAATGTGTTTTTATCCATGTCAATTAAATTAATCACTTTGGGTGAATTATTTCTATGATATATGTAAATATATATTATATTCAATAAATTTTTTTTAACAATTATCTGATGTTTTTTACTATATTAGCCGTTAACATAAATCTCATTTTATGCCTAAAACTATATTCTTTTCAAAGATGATTTCATAATATTTGGGTCACATTTTTGAAAATTAATTGATGCCACCAATATATATTGATTTTGATAATATTAAATCCATATTTTATAATTAGAAGTTTCAAATTTGGTAAATATTTCTCTTTTATTTTGGGGTCAATATGAATAGTATGCATGGTAAAATTTATCATCTCAATAAAAAGTAAATCATCTTAATCTAGGAAAATAATAAGTTATAGGTCTATAATTTTTCATCCTAATTATTGATGAATGAATTTATTTTCTCCACATTCACCTTAGGTTTAAAATTATTTTTTTAGTATATAGTTTTCCATGAAAATGACCTATATAATATTTGAATCAATGGAAGTTAAAAACAAATTACACGTAATTTTAAATATATCATATGTGTTGACATAGAGAATACAGAAATATATGAAAAAAAATTAATTATCTATTTTGAGATTAAAATAATTATTTTCATTATAGAAATTTAATAATTATTTTTATTGATTATATAAAGACCTCAAATTATTATGGAACACCGATACACACTTTCTATAATTAATAAAAATATATATTTAATTATATTTTGGATATTAAAAGTATTATAATTTGATTGATATAATGACTTACAAGAATTTTGTAGATTAATATTAATTATTTTCGGTATGTAAAATAATTATATTTTAATTCCCTCTTTGTGTATTTAAGGTCAAATTAGATGAATACTCTTAAAAATGATATTAATGATATATTATAATGCATAATATTATTTAAATGATATAAAATAAATATAATATAATATTCAAGGAATAAAATTTGATATGGTTGTAAAAATAAACCTACATCCATTTATGGTCATTTGGGATTTTATGGTAACATTATTAACCATTAAAATGTAGGAAATTTTAGTATTATGGTAATTTTCAAAATTATTATGAGTTAAAACAAAAAAATAAGGCGACAAATGAGATCCAAAATTATCAATATTTTTTTTGTATAAATGGATTTATAATCATAATAATATTATAATTCAATATTTTCTATTTAGATATTTTTTCATCAATATTAACTTTAATTGATTTAATAGTTTATGAAATTCTGAGGGTGCCCCTCCCCTCAATTATAAATGTGTACCATGACTTTGTCTTCTAAAAAAAATTTGATCAATTTAGATTTTAAATAATCTGAAATTTTCCATTTTTAAATACCGTTTATAAATTCTATAGGTTTTTTTCTTCCAAGAAGTCCAACCATAGATCTTGTAATAGAAAATATTATTGAGTTATTTCATTAAAGATGTATAACCCTTAAATGGTTTCATTATTTTTAATAGTATTTTACATTCAATAAATATATAATATTATTCATTAAATAATAACTTAATGATACTAAATAATCATAAATTTAATTACTTTTTTATACCACCATTATTCAACCTCTTACAATCAAAATTGTAGTGAAAATAACACTTGTTCACACATACGGCTTACCATCATCACGTAGCGATATAATTCCATTCTCACAGCCATTATTTATAGATAGATATTTTAATGAGTAAATTTTTTATTTTTGATACATATGAAATAATTGAACTTATTAAATGATAATTTCATATCTACCTTATTAACATCAAAACCATTGGAAAATGATATTGTCGATCATGCGTACTTGTGGACTACCATCTCCATGAATGATGTGATTCATTTTGTACATATATTTTAATTGATCATAGTATAGATATATTTAATTAATATTTATGATATATATGATAAAATAATTATTTTAAAATTTTATTCATTATTTACCTTTCTTTTGTTCCATCCATAAAAAACGAAATCAACATTCATGCGTATGTATTTCATACCTTCTCCATGAATGATGTAATTAATTTTTCGAAATATAACTCTTGTATATGTATATGTACAAGTATATAATTAAAATATACGATATTTATATTATTATTAACATTATTTATATTATTGAATGTTGATCAAATTAGAAGTACCAAATCTACTGAATGAGAATATACATGAAAATCAAAGCACATATAACATAGAACAACGATTTTAATAAATGGGTATTAAAAATGGGTGATAAAATTTAACTTATAAATAATATATTTTATTTTATATATAATTATTATTCTATGATATATTTTTAATAAATATATAATTATTATATAGGTTCCTCTAATGAATATGAGGGATGTCAGAACTAAGGTGTGGGATTTTTGTCTAACATTTATTTTTGTGGGACACATGATATATAAATGATTTCTTTATTTTTTGTTGTGTATGTACTACCCATGATTGTATTTTATGAATATTTATATTAAAATTACGAGATATAACTTTTCATATATTGTTATTTCTTTCATGGGTGTTAGGATTCCAAATTTACCATAGTGGTCGGGGTTTTATATAGCAATCTTATTTTTTATCTATATTGTTCATGAATATGTTTATAATGAGGAAATATTATAATATACCACTTAATTATCTCATGAATTTTATTATAATCTATATATTTATTGCCAATAAGTGTTTTCTTTTATTTTATACTTATTAAGTACTCATGATATCAAATTTGTTTTTTTAAGAAAATCTACTTGATATATTTCTTCTATGAAAAAACATTTTTATTCCATATCTAGGTTTTATAAAAGTGTTTTAAATATAGTATTTAATCATTTAATATGAATTTATAATGTAATATTTACAAATTTTTGACATTTTTTCAATGTGGTTTAAAAGGAATATTATTGATATTTTTTGAATGTGGTACTTTTAAATAATTGTTAAAGGAATGTTAATCATTAATCTTATATGGAATGAATGGAATTTAAAATCATCATGCAACTCAATACTTTGGATATTACGTTAAATGCTTTCATGGTTCTTTTATCTTATGATCAGATGATTCTTAAGAAACCCATTTATTTTCCAGGGTTTATACTATGTTGAAATTATGAAATGTTTATGAATCCTATATCATTAGAATATGTTTTTCGATAATGATATAATTATAAAACCCATATATTTTGACGTATTATGATATGATTAATTTTTTAAGATCTAATGCAACACATAATTATGGTTTTAATTTTGTGAATGTTGTTATTTTATAACCAGGGATGGGGGTTATGTTATAACAAATGATGGTGGTTACATTAGAACCGTGGATGGTGGGTACATTATAAACAAGGATGTTGGATTTATTATAACCAAGGTATGTGGTCACATTATAATAATGGATGGGACCTATATCTCCCACTAATTCATTATGTTAAAAATGATTTCCCATGAGATAATTAGGATTGGAATTGAGAGATAACTCATTTTAGTATGGGAATTTTTCCTCTCTGATAGTCATGGGAGTAAACCTTGAATAATTTGATAGTTTGGGGATTAAACCCATTACACACGACAATCATTGAAATGAGCCTCAACTACCAATTAAATGAATATTATTCTTATCTTTATTCCATATAATTATTTATTATGACAATTTTATGATCTCATGTCTTATATTAATTGATTCAATTATGATTCATGTCTTATGAAATACCGTGTTTCCATTGTCCTAACCTCACCATTTTTTGTTTCGTTTCCCCAGGTTATGAAATAATAACTAAAGTATGATATGTCTTGAAAGGGTTCTATTTAAAATGAACTAAGATGGAGATTATGTAGTTCTTTTATGGACCATTTTTCTATGCATCCTACTCTAAATATGAATTAGAACTATATTATTCTAGTTTGGATAATTATGTTCTATAATGAATTTTCATATATTAAGATGTAATCTATATTTACGAATGATCTTAGTAACTATAATTGGTATCAAATAATGTTTAGTTAAAATTATGAAACATGTATGAGATAAATTTAGTGAGAACCCTAGAAAAATGTATATATATGAGATAAAATCCAATTTTTTGTTAATATTAATAAATGTACTATGTTAAACCTAATGATTCAAAGTAATAGATCATATTATTTATACATTTTATAAGTTATTTTTCATGATTATATTGTTTTACACTATGATTAATGTTTCTAAATAAAATCTTTTAATGTTAGTCCCTAGATGAAAATTGAAGGAATCATGTTAATGATGAAAGAAATAGACAATGAAATTCTTATCCTCTTAGGAAAACAAATTCTATTGGTGTTTGGATAATAAAAATATATTTTTAATACGCAAATAAATTCATGAATCTATGAATCATGATAAAATTCTAAATGAGTAAAAAAAAAGAACAACATTCTATTGATTCCTTCAGGATGGAATTTACATGTTCTTTTAGTGGTCCCACTAATCTACTAATATTTGAATAATGAATTAGTATAACTATAATTATATTTTACATTATTTTGTTCTTGGAACATGAGAATGTTATTCAGAATGATTATCCTTTTTAAGGGTACTACGATCAATACTGGACTCTTATAAAGAACATTAGGCAATATAATGAAATTGAATTCCTTGAGTTGGATTATTTAAGAGGTTGTTTATCAATAGGTACATTCTTCATATTCATTTTTATGAAATAGTATAAGGAATCACTTATTCCAAAAGAGAAGTATAATAAATCTTCTACTACCTATTTGGATAATTTTATAAGACTTGTGAGGTATGCCTATGGTATTATCATAAAAATTGAATGTAATGTGGATAAATTTTTTATGGGTTAAAAATAAGTCTCTAATGGTCATTATCTGTATGGGACATTATAATATATGAATAAATATTTTTTTGTTCCATTATTTTGGAGATATATATTAGAGTTACCCATCAATCTGATGTTTTGTATTAGAAAAGAAAGTTGTAATTCAACCGAAATTATAAATAGCATCGAGTTAAGATGTTGATCCTTCATTCATGTTCATGGAGTGGAATGAATCATGGAAAGAATTATTTTAATGGAATTGTAATGTGTTTAAATTGTGTAATGTAATGTCTTAATGTAATCAATATAAAAAGTGTTTGGATGAAGTTAGTTAATCATGTTAATAAAGTGATAGATCCACAAAATACACCACTCACACTCTAGTGTCATGAATTCAAGGATTTTGGGTATATCCAAATAAATTAGCTAATAAAATGTATAATAAATATTAGAATCTTGAAAAACCATTAATGTCAAATATAACAACGGTAACATTATGAAATCAATATAGCTGAAGGGAATCGTGATAATTTTGGAAAATTTTATTCCCTTCAAAGTTAGAGATTTAATATTGAATTTTATACGAATTCACCTTATGAATGTATTATTATTCATTCTTTGACATGATCATAAGCATTAATTACCTATCTTTATATAGATTAATAATGAAAGAAAATATATTTGATTTTATGAATCAACTTTATGTGATCTATTGATGTAAGGATGAACCCATAATTCCAATGAAAATTTTTTGGTAATAAATGATATTATTTAATGAATAAAAGGTGAATTATCTTTAAAATAATATATAATTTTATTGTGACATAATTTTGGGAAATTATTACGGTATATATATTTTGGTATGATACATTATTAGTGATTGAACTTATATAAACATGATCTTTAATTTGACCATTGAAATATATGAGATCAAATCATTCCAATCCTTGGGATTAAATTTTTAGGATTTATATTTTTAAGGTCCCATTTGGTTAACTATTAGAATATTATGAAGAACGTTGATGTTGTTGGAATACTTGTTATAGATATTTTGTTTTGGGAAAACATTTAGTGATAAAATAAATGACTTATAGATATTATAATTCATTAAAATTCAATTTTACTTTCCCTGAAATAAAAAATTTTAATCATGAATATTTATATCATAGAGTAAGAGATGAAGTGGAAATTGATAAATGCACAAAAAAGGATTATATTAGAGAATGAATGAAATTGGGATATGATCTAGCTGAACAAATGATAGATAATCTGAAATCCAGTATGCAGCACATCAAGGAAGCTTAGAGTCGACAATAAATAAAATACTATTAATTGATAGAGTGACTTTGAATTTGATGTGGGTGAGATGATTTTAATATGATTTTATCTGAGAATGAGGGTTATGATATTTGTAAGTAAAGGAACAATGATACATTTCTACATTGACATATAAATCTCTGTTACCTTGTTCTTATTTTATTTTTGATCATTATTTTGACTAATTTTTTTATTTGGAGACTATTTTCAGTTGTGAATTTGGACGATATATGTAATGGTGAAGTCATAGATTACATGTATTTTCATATTTTCGGTAATCTTTCTACTGTTCCTTGGGCATGTACATGATATGTAAAGGTATTTAATGATGGCTAATACTGGATAGAATAATCTAGTGAATTTAATTCATAATATGATTTTTACACATCATGTAAGGGTATCATGTCATGTAATGTGGAAATTTGGGTTTTAATTTAAAATGTGATGCATTTTATGATGTATCAAAAAATTAATGTGTTTCTAAGGGGAAAATTATTACATACTATGTAATTCCACATATACCAATATTTAGTGTGTCGTGTATGTGTTTGAGGAATTATTCAATTTTAAAATCCATATCCGCCTATCATGAGAACTGACCCAAGGTGATTATTGGTTTCTTTTTTTCTTGATGGATCCATTCAGTGATTGATTAGTATGTCTAAAAACTTCAAATTTTTGGGTGATCCATCCTCATGGTTTCTATTTTATTGGTGGTTTTCGAACCATTTTATCTAGATATGAGTTGTTGGATTATGTTTATTATCAATCCTTTTCAGTATTTTATAGTGGTTTCTCTTATGAAGGTAAATCTTGTGGTTTCCAATACACATTTTTAATGTTTTTTTGGTATTCTATGTTCTTGACGTAGGTGGATCTTTTTAATTATTCTAATTTATATATTTTTTAGTTTTTTTAATTGATTTATTGATATTTAAAATCGAATTGTATGTATTGAAATTCAAAAGGGCATGGGTTTGTGTTTGGAAATTGGGTTTTCCTTAAAAATGAAATTTCTTTGATTTGAAAAGGAAAATTCTTTTTCAAATAGTGATGCATATTAGGAGGTAATTGAATTTTTATTTAAATTTTTTAGCATGGTTTTTAAAAAAATATTTATAGACATTGTACAACGGAAACCTTGGGTATGTCAATATAGAGGCACAAGTTTCCTTAGTGTGTGTAACACCACTAAGTGGTAACCTCCTATATGTCGATGGTCTATGGAAAGCATTTATGTCTGTACATATATGTCATTATGATTTGTTAGGTGTTTGTCTAGTACATATCACCCCATAGTCAAGATCCCATCAGCTATTTATATTTAAGTTTCATGTTTTTTCATTCATGATAGTTTATTTCATGAATGGTGGATCAAATATTTATTTATATATTTCTAAATAAACTTACATTGTTTATATATTTGGAATATATAGTATGAAATTTATGAAAAACCCATGATGATTTTGAAAAATTATTTTAAATTGATTATAAATAAAACTTATTACAAAATTGTTTAGTTTTAAAGCACGAACTTCTGCATTCTTGTTATTAATTCAGGTATATAAATTTTTAAAAGTATCCAATTAGGCCCAATTTCTCACACCATACTTTTTTTTATGGGAAGCTATAGAATTATTTGCTGGACATTGGTAATGGAAAGTGCATTCAATAGTGAAATAGGTTTTGTCATTATGTTTTTTTTTCATATCAGGATATTTTGGATGTGACACGGTCACAAAAATACTTAATTTCTTGATTTTACCTTTTCTTCAAGTTTATCCCATTTGTCATAATTATTGCTTTCATTTGTTTCTTTATAGTACTCTGGTTTTACATCCTTTTTTTCCTTCTATTCAATAATGGTTTTTATTTATGTTTTACGACACCAGAGAATGTGCTATCTTGGTTTGTTAAAATTTAGTATCAGATCCACACTCTGTTTGAACAGGGACATCACTACCTGAGTTGTCTCAGTCACTTGGTTAGACTAGAGTATGATTGTCGTAATTCTAATCATTGGTGAAAAAGGGCCTTTCTATCTCTCTTATATTACTAAATAGGGGTTTATATGGGCATTTGATGAATCGCTACTAAGTCCAAGACTAAGTATTTAGGTTCATTTGAATAAATATTATGGTAAGATTATATAAATTAACCCATCAAAAAATTTTTAGGACTTGGTATGCCTAAGGTCTTTTGAATAAACAATGTACGTTGTTTATTTATATGGAACTGTTCCTCTCAAAATCTATTGGTCTTTTGTTGTAGAATTCCCAACAAATCTAAATTATTTCTATTTTTATTTGTGGTTTTGGATTATAGTTTTTTGATTTATGGTTTTGGATTTTCTATTAATTGATTATTTATTGTCTTCTTCTTTATATACAATTCTATATAGACCATCAATTCTAGATACAGTAGGGAAATCCATGGAGAAGGTCCCATAGGTGGATCCTCCAAAGGACACTTCTATGGTTGTTGTAGTGATCTTCAACATTTAGAAAATATGGATAGTGGATGTAGTGAACCTAGAAAATCTAGTGGATAATGGTTTAGAATTGACCAAGTAGTTTCCACCTATCTTCTAGGGTTCTAAAGGACCACAAATATTATAGGAGTGGGTTGAAAGGATTGAGAGGATCTTCTTCTCTTATAGTAATCCAATGGATTAATTATAAAGATGGGTTTTCCACATAAATTCTCATAGTAGTAGAAATAATATGGTGGGATTCAATAGTGAGAGATAAGTTTCTTGAATGTATTACCTTGTTTTTGTTCATGTAGATATTTATTCAGTTATTTTATCCTGATACTTTATGTTTAAAAAATATATGAGAGTTTCTAACATTGGAGTAGAGGGTGTAAACTATTCTGGAATACTCCACTTTCTATTAATAGTTAGTGTATCTAGGACCAGATATTGTCACCAATGTTTTTTTAAAATCTTGAAGGGTCATGGTAGGGATTCCAGATGATTTTCATTCTATAATTGTTCTACTACTAAATTTGAACATTGTGGAGGTATTGTATAATAATGATTTATATGATGTAGACATAGCTGAGAGGAAATGCCTTGGTTGAACTTTAGTTGGTGCAACAGTTAACCAGGGTGCTCCATATGGTCGGAGAAGAATGCACAATATTTGATAGTTTTATATCGGACCATTTTAATGGGAATATACAAGGAATAAACATGTTATTTTCTACTAGTGTGGGAAGGGTTTTCATACCAAGACTCAATGTACAATGAATCCTACAACATTCATCCTTGTTGGAAATCTAGCCATCAAAAGAATTTTTGTGACTAATGTCCCCTGGCAGAAAGTTAATATCCATATTAAATAATGTGTATCATTTTCATATGTATGTGTCAATGTGTAGAATGTCTAATTTTTTCAAGAAGGGGGATGGGCAAGTGGCCATGTTTTGATTGATTTATTCTGCTAAGTGTGAGCCATAAGAATTTGAAGTAGGGACAATAACTATTAGAGGTGCAATGTTTATTTATTCTTATATGGTGATAGATTTTTATAATACATTTTCTACTAATTATTTTATATTATTAATTATTTTTTATGTGTTGGGTTTTCAGATTAAGGTTATGTCATTATTATTGGATCTTTCTATGCCATGGGGAAGAATTTCTGAACAAGGACTCAAATGTAACGTGTGTCAGGTGGTGTTATGACACAATGATGTGGTTTCTGACTTCATTGTGCATAATATTGACATATTTGACATGATCATAAGCATGGACTAGTTAGTTAGCATTGAAAAGTAGCAAGACTATAATCATCATGAGGTATAGTTCATATCAATAGACAGGGGTCACTCAAGTTTTCCAGTGTGATTTGGACTCTATACTGGTATATGTAGGATAAGTTGTTCCTTATGCTGATATAATCTCATTCCAGTGGATAGAAATGTTTCTTCTTGTAGTTGATAAGTTCTGGGGTAGTCAGCTACCTTATATTATGTGTGTGTACCTTGAGATACTTCCATTTTTTTCTTTCGATTATAGAGAGAGGTTATGTTTAAAATTTACTATTACCTAGAACGATGCCCATTTATATGTCATCCTATCGAATGAAACCTACTATGTTTGTGGAACATTGTTTCCTCACGGATTACGGGGATGACCTCCTGGACGGGAGATTCAAACTTTCCGATTGGTTTCTAGCGGGTTTGTTCGTAGAACCGGAAACATCCAATGATTCCACATCTGTTTGCACCTACTTTCCAAAGGTAGGTGCTCATTAGCTTGTGGACTGATGAGGCTTAGGAATTTGCATTGGTCGAGAGGATGGGAGGTCGGACTCATCACACCTTTTTGAGGGGAATTATTGTCTACTCCGGGACTCTCTTTATAGATTTATGTTATGTTCGTGAATCCTTATTACATTACCAAGTATAAAATGTGATTTCCTTCAGTTTTATCAATCAATGATTAAATATGCAAGAAATTTAGAGAATCTTTTATATGTATTCGAGGTTCTTCATCAATACAGAATCATCTATATCTGTTTAGAGATTCTTGGTCAATGGTATACTTCAAAAAATTTATATAAAAGTCTCTAGGTCATTATGATGACCAGGCTGGTTTTAAAGCCACTCCGTGGGGCACTTGAAGTTTATTGTCATTTAGAAGGACAGGGAATATTTCAAAGTTGGGATCGAACCCACAAATGGGCTACCTGTGTATCCTTTGTTTTGGAAAAGGAATCAGAACCCACGTAGTTCGAGTAATGGAGTATATTGTTTATGATTGATGGCTTAAAGAAAAATGTCATAATTACTTTTACACTCTAAGCTCACGTGAGTCATGCTCGGTGTGAGAACAAGAGGTATTGGTAAAAATTAGACAATTGTGCCATGAAAGATGCAATCATAAGAAATTGTTTGGGGATTATGTATGTATGACTGCCCAAATAGATGAAGGTTTAGGATTTACTTTTAGAGAGAAAATCCAGGAACATGGTCCATAAAGGTATATGTGCTTTATGGAGATTTGAATACTCTAATCTTGGGGCTTACTCCTAAGGAGGATGCCCAATTTAGGAGGGGACTTATGATTGGGTTTTACTTCCTGAAAAGGAAACCCAAATCAAGGGTAAATTAGGACTGGTTAAGAGAAATTAAGGGACTTGGGGATTACTCTTGAAAAGGAAGCCCATGATTATGACTGGGACTTGCTCCTAAAAAGGAGGCCCAGGTTAGGGGACTTGGGGCTTACTCCTGAAAAGGATGCCCAGATTAGAGGATTTATAACTGGGGATTATTCCTGAAAAGGATACCCAGGTTAAGGATTCTCTCATCTTAAAGGATGAGGTTGAATGAATAAAATCTCAATATTTAGTGACATAAGGATATTTAAATCACTAGGTTTTGAGAGATATTCCACAAAATTCCTTTCAGATAAGGAAGTCAAATAAAGAAATCATGCCATAAATGACTTTGAAGAGTTTCTTGAAGACTGAATCTTGAAAAGGAAAGGTGTGATGGATTAAGAGGGGTAAAATGGGCAAGATTTGCACCCAAAAAGATAGGGGCGTGCAAGTCTTGAAAGGCGTGCAAGTCTTCCGTGGGCGTGCAAGTATTGGTCGCGCAAGTAGACTTGCGCGACATGAGGGGTACTTGCATGATTTTCAACCAGCATTTAGAATACTTCAGTGAATCTTTATAAATCCCTTTATAATCCTCTTGAGGTTCTTCCAGAAAAGGGACGCACAAGTTATATTGAAGGAAATAAGTCGGCGCGCAAGTGTTGATAAGTTTCAACACTTAGGCCTTCCTTCTTCTTTTTAGATCTTCCGTTCTAGGTAAGAAATTAACTTAGAGGTGTTCCGGAAGCTTTGAGAAGAGACTTGGGCGTCGGGAGCTTCAATCCGAGTTTCTGGAAAAAGATCTTTTTGAATTTGGGGCCCACAGGGTCTATTTATAGGCAAAAGAAGACCTCGGGCGGTTATCGGGCGGTTACCACTTTAGGTCGCGCAAGTCACTTGCACGACCATAAGGCGTCGCACAAGTAGACTTCCACGATCATTAAGCGGCGCGCAAGTGTACTTGCGCGACCATGAGGGAACTTGCGCGACCTATGGGAAATGTTCTCCTTGTTCATCCCTTTGTCGATTTTTGATGTTTCTTCAAAGGATGAATCACATTGGACTCAGATATTCCCCTTTTCAGATTTTTAGATTCTGTGATGAAAGGAGCATCAACAAAAGTCCCCCCTCAGAGTTGGATCCGGAGAGAAATAAGGATTTGACTCTGACGAAATTGAATCCATCCAAAGTAAAAGGGGGCGCGCAAGTCTTTAGGGCACAGAGGGCAGTGCGCAAGTGTGCTGGAACTTGACTTTTATTCAGAGTTCCTTTGTCTTTTTTGGGCAGTTTAAAGTCATGCATTCCGGACATAAAGGGGCTAATGTTTAAGGTCGAAATAGCTTTGACCATAATGGATTATAATTCACACAATTCCTTGACAATTTATCTGAAAACATATTACCATACTCAAGTATGAGAGAAAATATGTAAACTATGGCTTAAGAATATTTGAATCTGAGGAATGATATGAAAAAGAGCTAAAAGGCATTAGAAGAAGTAGTTTCCAAGAATGAAGTTACTATTATTTAACAAAACCCGTTAGGGGGTTGAAATATCCAGGGCCACCTATGGGCATTGGCTGCATGGTCAAATAAATAGTATCTTTCGGCTGACAAGTCTGTTATGTGGACTGTTTATGCAAGGCCACCTATGGGCACGTGCTGCATAGTCAGGCAAAAGAACTCCCAGAAATTTACTTTCTTAATGCTAAAAGCTAGTGAAAGTTTATAGAGATTCAAATTTTCTAAAGTATAGAGTTTGTTGTATGGAAAGAGGTACGTGAATATGGATAAGATATTTCCGAACAAGAATATCGATGGACTGGATGAATATCACTCCTACGAAGGTCTGACCCAAACGTAGGGAAGAAGAATAAACCGTAGACTTGAATACTTTCAGATCATGAAAAAGGATATGGGACAAATATGTTAAGGATGGCTATTTTTTGTGGATCCCTACATACTGTCGTTTAAGACAAATAACGACAAAAGAGGCATTCTTCCCAAGAATGAAGTTACCATTATTTAACAAACCCGTTAAGGGGTTGAAATATGAAGGGCCAGCTAAGGGCATTGGCTGCATGGTCAAATAAATAGCATCTTTTAGCTGACAAGTCTGTTATGTGGACTGTTTATGCAAGGCCACCTATGGGCACGTGCTGCATAGTCATGCAAAAGAATTCTCAGAAGTTTGACATTTTTGTGATTAGAAGTCATGAAAAGGGTTATGAAGATCTGAAAATATTTAAGGTTAGGATTATAACACATAAATATGGGTATTTTCCAATGTATATAGAGATACATAGGTCAATGAAAACCATAATCATGTGGTGGCTGGGTCCTGAATTGAAATTTGGACTTCACTACATATCTCATAAGAATGAGAATCAAGCCATACGTAGTTCTTGAAATGCAGTTTAACGTCGTGCAGGACGAAAGTATGAGTGATCTTAGTTTAGGGTCATAGAATTCAGACCATAATAATGAATACACAGTGTGTATTTTCATGAGGACTTTTCAGCCAAGGGACTGAAAGTGAAATTTGGGGTTAGGCCCAAAAGACTTGGGACTGGATTCGAGGGATACTCGAATGTTCCTACGTATCCCATAAGGATGGGAATCAAGTCCACATAGTTCTAGAAATGCAGTTTAACATTGTGTAGGACGAAAGTATGAGAAATCTTAGTTTAGGGTCATAGAATTCGGACCATAATAATGAATACACAGTGTGTGTTTTCCTAAGGACTTTTCAGCCAAGGGAATGAAATTGAAATTTGGGGTTAGGCCCAAAAGACTTGGGACTGGATTCGAGGGATACTCGAATGTTCCTACGTATCCAATAAGGATGGGAATCAAGTCCACGTAGTTCTAGAAATGTAGTTTAACGTCGTGCAGGATGAAAGTATGAGAAATCTTAGTTTAGGGTCATAGAATTTGAACCATAATAATGAATACACAGTGTGTGTTTTCCTAAGGACTTTTCAGCCAAGGGACTGAAAGTGAAATTTGGGGTTAGGCCAAAAAGACTTGGGGCTGGATTCGAGGGATACTCGAACGTTCCTACGTATCCCATAAGGATGGGAATCAAGTCCACGTAGTTCTATAACTACCCTTTGTACAAATTTGGTTCATACATGTGAAGGGTGAAAGGTGAATTTAGTGCAATGATGGTTTAACCTAAGATAAGAAGATCAGGCATTACCATGTATTCACGTAGTCTTTTGAAAATGAAAACCATGATTGAAAAAATTAATGTCAATAATGGTTCCTTCTCAAATGAGGAAATCAAAGAATATTGTATTTTATTGTCGTACCGGACAAAAGTGTTGTATAGTTTAACGTCATATAACAAGGACGAAAGTGAATCAATGTAAAGATATTGATTCCAGGGGCGGTTTCACAAATCAACATCATATGAGATGGTGGTGAACCGATGTGAAGATATTATTTTTGGTCTTGAACCTTGGGAGGCTGCCTACATACCCAGCCTTGGGACTTACACATGGTTAGTGGCCCAAAGGGAGTGTTATGGTTGATGTTCTCTCTAAGCTCACGTGAGTCATACTCGGTGTGAGAAACAAGAGGTAATAACAACCTTAACGATGCACAGTTTAATGTCATGTAGGACATAAAAAAGGTACTATGCAGTTTAAAGTCTTGCAGTTAGGACTATTGGTGCTGCACAGTTTAGTGTCATGTAGCAGGGACAAAATAACAGTTTAATGTCATGTAGGACATATCAAGGACTTTCTGTACAGTTTAGCATCATGTAGTTAGGACGATGGGGACAATACAGTTTAACGTCATATTGGACGAAAGGGGGATTGTGCAGTTTATTGTCATGCAGTAAGGACAAAAGAGTGTACCATTTTAACGTCATGTCGGACGAAAGTGCGAATAGTTTAACGTCATATGCATGGACCGTGAATGGTGCAGTTTAATGTCATACTGGACCTTTGAGATTATATAGTTTAATGTCTTTCCGGACGTGAGGGATTTTTATACAGTTTATCGTCATGTAGTTAGGACGTCACAGTTTAACGTCTTGCTGGACATAAGGGATTTTCAAATAGTTTATGGTCATATACATGGACCAGGGATGATGTAGTTTAAGGTTATGCTGGATGGTTTAGGGAATTTTTTTTTTAGTTTAATGTCGTGTGGGACGAAGTTGCAGTTTAAAGTCATACTGGACCATTGCTGTATAGTTTAATGTCATATAGCAAGGACGAACTGGTGCTGTACAGTTTAAAGTCATGTAGCTAGGACTAAAGGTGAACCAATATGAGGATATCAGTTCTGGGGACTTTTTACAGTTTATCGTCATGCTGGACGTTGGAAGTGCCACACAATTTAATGTCATGTTGCTAGGACACTGTATAGTTTAATGTCATCTCGGACAAATATATAGTTTAATGTCATCTCAGACAAAATATAGTAACCAATGTGATAGTTTAACGTCATGTTGGACGATAAGGGAACTGACACAGTTTAACATCATGCTGGACGATGAAAGTGCCACACAGTTTAATGTCATGTTGCTAGGACACAATATAGTTTAATGTCATCTCAGACAAATAAGGAACTTCTGTACCGTTTAATGTCATGTAGATAGGACAATAATACAGTTTAATGTCATGTAGGACATATCAAGGGACTATGCAGTTTAAAGTCTTGCAGTTAGGACTATTGGTGTTGTACAGTTTAGTGTCATGTAGCAGGGACAAAATACAGTTTAATGTCATGTAGGACATAATACAGTTTAATGTCATGTAGGACATATTTGCAGTTTAAGGTCATACCGGACCATTGCTGTATGAATCAATTGTAAGAGTCTTGGATCTGGGGACCATATTTTGTGTTTATACAAAATACTTCTTCAGAAATCTGGCATTGGTTGGAGTTGTGATGTGTTCTCCATCCATTGAGATTAGAGAATACGCTCCATTGGAGTAGACCTTATGTATTGAATAAGGTCCTTCCCATTTTGGTTCAAGCTTGGGAGGCTTCTTTCCTGGTATCATTGATGATCTGAGAACCAATACCAATTCTCCCTGAATGAATGAACGAAGACGAACTTTTTTATTAAAAGCTCGTGCTATTCGATTCTGATAGATTTCCAAGTGGTGCAAAGTGCACAATCTTTTCTCATCTAACTGTTCCAATTCATTCAACCGCTTTTGGGATTTCTCATCTATAGATAACTGATCACAAATGGCTATTCTGAGTGAGGGCAATTGAACTTCAATTGGCAAGACTGCTTCTGTTCCATATACCAATGAATATGGAGTTGACCGCGTTGCATTGCGAGTGGTAGTCCGATAAGCCCATAAAGCATGAAAGAGTTTATCAGGCCATGACCTCTTATCTTTATCTACTATCTTTTGCAGTATATTTTAAAGAGTCTTGTTGAAGGCTTCTATCTGGCCATTAGCCGCTGCATGGTATCGAGATGAATGGTTGGACTTAATGTTGTATTCTTGATACAATTTCTTTACCTCAGAAGAACAGAATTTGGTGCCGTTGTCCGTCAATATGGTATGAGGGACACCAAATCTAGTAATAATGTTAGACTTGATGAAGCTAACAATGCATTTAAACTGACTTCTTTGAGAGGTACTACCTCTGCCCATTGGGAAAAGAAATCAGTAGCAGTAAGAATGTACTTAAACTGATTGGCCGTAGCTGAAGGGTAAGGTCCCACCACATCCATTCCCCATGTGGAAGATGGCCATGAGTATTTAGCTGTATGAAGCAACTCTGGAGGTTTATGAATGAAGTTGGCATATACTTTGCATGAATGACACTTCTTTGTAAAATAAACACAATCTTGTATCATTGAAGGCCAAAAGTATCCAAGCCTTCAAATTTGATCAGACAGTCTATGTCTAGACTGGTGGGAACCACAGACTTCTGCATGCACTTCTTTTATGACAGCCATTGTCTCTTCACCATCAATACATCTGAAGAGAACTCCATCAAAACCACGTTTGTAGAGAATTTTCTCGATGTGGTTTGGGCTATCATAAAGAGTAAAATTGACCACACATCGCCGAATTTGTTCTTTCTCGGCTCTATCAGGTGGAAGTGTTCCATTTTGAAGGTATTCCCTGATAGGTGACATCCATCCTGTAGTATGACCATATGGTTCAGGAATGGGACTAATTTCATTAATTTCCTCTGTTCTGACTTGAACATGAGGTGAAATTACACGACGGTGGGCAATACAGATGGTTGTCTCGTCCTGATTTGGATCTGCTAAAGCTGTGGCTATATTAGCCAGTGCATCAGCTTGAGCATTTTGTGATCTTGGGACATAAGAAAATGTCGGTTCTGAAGGGAATTCCGACATTAACTCTCTGACGTAATCATACAAAGGGATTAATTATTCTTTTCTGATGGCATAATCCCCATTGACTTGTTTGATTACCAGGTCTGAATCACCTTTCACCTTTAAGTGATTCACTTGTTCTTGAAGCGCTAATTCCAAGCCTGTAATGAGATCTTGGTATTCGGCTTCATTATTGGTACCACCTTCCCACAATAAAAAGGAATAAGGTAACACTGCCTTATCTGGAGAAATGAGCACAATTCCTAAACCAACTTTGTTGAATTTAGGATTTTCCATTTTCTTCCCTGTTGGACTTCTGGAAGCACCATCAAAATACATTTCCCATGTTTGAGGACTCTCTTGAATATAGAAAACTTCGTCATCAAGGAGTTCAATATCTGAAGATGTGTCTTCCACTGAAGGATGTTCAGCTAGGAAATCAGCCAGAGCTTGGCCCTTAATTGACTTTTGAGACATATACTGAATGACGAACTGCTGTAGAATAACCGCCCACCTTGCCAGACGTCCTTTAAGCATTGGACGACTAAGGATGAATTTGAGCGGATTATTGCGAGATACCAATTGGACCTCGTGATGTTGCAGGTAGTGTCTCAATTTCTGAACTGCAAAGATTAATGCTAGGCAGCACTTTTCAATACTTGAATACTGGGTTTCTACTTCAAGCATAGTTCTACTGAGATAGTAGAGACTATTTTCATTCCCAATATCATTCTTTTGAGCGAGAAAGGCACCCAATGATCGCTCTAAAGCTGTCACATAGAGGATAAGCGGTCTACCCTCAACAGGTGGCATGAGTACTGGTGGACTCAAGAGGTATTTCTTGAGAACATCAAATGCTTCTTGACATTCTTCAGTCCACTGGTAAGTGACTCATTTCTTCAATAATTTGGTAAAGGGTAAACTTTTGCCTGCCAAATTGGCGATGAAACGCCGAATATAGGCTAAGTGTCCTTGAAGTCCTCTTAATTCATTCAAATTCTGAGGAGGTGACATACCAAGGATTGATTTGGTCTTCTCAGGATCGACTTCAATACCACAATGGCGTACAACAAAGCCGAGGAATTTTCCCGAGGTTACCCCAAAAGCACATTTTAAGGGATTCATCTTCAAATTATGTTGTCGAATCCTGTGGAATATGACTTCCAAATCAGCCAAGTGATTAAAACATTGTTTGGATTTAACCACAAAATCATCTACATATCATTCAACAAACTTCCCTAAAAGAGGTTTGAAGATACGATGCATGGCGCGTTGATATGTTGCACCTGCATTCTTTAAACCAAAGGGCATCACCCGGTAACAAAACACACCTTGAGGAGCTCTGAAGGATGTATATTCCTCATCTTCTGGGGCCAATCGGATCTGATTATATCCAGAATATCCATCCATGAAAGAAAGTACTTCATAGCCAGCCGTCGCATCAATTAAGAGTTCTGTAATCGGAACTGGGAAATCATCTTTAGGACAATACCGATTAAGATCTCTGAAATCAATGCAAACCCTAATTTGTCCGTTATTCTTCTTTACAGGGAAAATATTAGCCAACCACCTGGGATATTGAACTTCTCTAACGAAGTTGGCTTTGATCAGTTTATCCACATCAGCTTCAATTTTGGAAGCATAGGTTGGGTGTGTTCTTCTCGCGGCTTGCTTAAAACCTCAATGTTCTTTTGGTAAACCCAAATGATGAGTAGCAACATCAGGATCAATCCCAGGCATTTCTGTATAATTCCAAGAAAAAATATCTTCATTTTGCTTTAGAAAATAAATATACATCTCTTGATCTTCAAGGGTCATGGCCGCACTAATTAAAGTGGGGCGTGGATCTTTCTCTGTACCTAGATTTACTTCTCTGAGTTCATCCACAGTGGTAGAGATACCCTCTTCAAATTCTGGAGGAGCATCTCTAAGATCTTCCTCTTTCTCTTCATCACGTGCTATTTCTTCTGTTTCTACTTTCAAAGTAGATGACAAAACGAAATTCTCATGATCATAAGTGATGTCAAAATTTTCACATTTTGAAGAAGAAGCTTCCATTTCCAACCTATTGATGATAAAGGGTCTTCTTTGGGAAATAAAGAGGAGATGATGGATTGAGAATTGACATCATTATTCACCTCTGGTGTTCCTATAACTTCTTCTGGCCTGATTAGAGAAGTATAGACTTGTTGGACTTCAGCAGATGAAATGAAAACGTCACCACTTATGCTTTCATCACTGCTTGGTAAGTTACCAATTTCTCCCATGTTGTCTGGCTCGATCTTTATAATTGACATTATGGATCTTTCCATAAGAGTATTTTGATTTGGGCCTATTTTGTCAATTTTACTGATAGGTAACACATAATCTGTACTCACATGTGAAAATGGACTTATTGGAATTTTCTCCAAACCATATGGAGCATTAACTTTGGTAATTTCCTTCATTGTAGATTTTTCTCTTCCCTTTATGTGATAAAATTCCTCCTCAATGTATTGAGATTCACATGTCTTGAATGGGGCCTTATCACCATACAATGTTCCAACTTGACCATCGAAACAGTATTTGAGACATTGATGGTATGATGAAGGAATATCTGCATGCTGATGTAGCCAGGGTCTTCCAATCAAGATATTGAAAGATGAGTCTTGATCAAAAATCCTGAAATCCGAATTGGATACAAGATCTAAAACTGAGTTCTGAGTGTAACTTCTCCCAATGGTTCTTGTTCATTTTTATCATATCCTTGTAACATCACGGTAGAAGGAGATAAATCAGAATCCGTGAGGCCCAATCGATGAAGTGTACGAATGGGCATGAGGTTGACTCCTGAACCATTGTCAATGAAAGATCTTCAAACATCTACACCATTGAATTTGCCTGATAAGTACAAAGGTTTTATGTGCCCATGAACAACATCATCTTCATCTTTATCAGTAAAAGATATCACTGCATGGCATTCTGAAGGATTATTCTCTATGTGATAGATTTCAGCTGCATCAATTTCAGTTTCAAACTCCTGAGGACTTGACAAAGCTTCGATGATTGCTTCCCGAAGATCTTTTGACATATTCAAAGCATCCAAAATTGATAACTTGGCTGGTACTTGGGCCAAGTGTTTCAATATATCATACTGTGCTGGGCGGATCTTTTTCTTAGATGCCTTCTTACTCACTTTAGAAACCACTTGTTGATGAAAGTGGTTACTCTGAGCAGGTGTATGTGCCTGATCAGGAAAGATGGTCAGGTTAGGCTGACGATCTCCACTCAAATCAGGTGTATGTGCCTGACTTGGTTGTCCGTTTGATATGGGGGAGTATGCCCCATGACCCTCTTGGACTGGAACAGATGTGTGTGTCTGTTCCGAAGTGAATCGTTGATGTGTCACTCCACTGCTAGGGATAGATTTATGGGTATGTCCCTGAGATGATGCTGAAGCTGTTATGATATCCTGACAAGCATCCAGAATATGAGCAGGATTTTTTTTTTGCTCTTTCACCATTGACAAAATATGTTTGGTGACTTCAGCCGCCGGAACTGGGATATACGTCCATTCCGGGCTTGGAGTAGGTGTATGTGCCTGCTCTTGTCCTTCTTTTCCTGTCAGTGAATCCTGACAGTACTCAAGTGTGGAGGCAGAGAGTTGAGTCTGCCTCTTGTTTGTCGTCGGGGCTTTCCGACTGACTTCTCTGTGCGCTACCAAGCGAGACTGTTGGTAGGCTTGATTAGTATTAGCAGGTGTATGTGCCTGCTGATTACACTTCGCCAAACGCGGTTGACGAGATCCATCATATGTAGTCAGACGAGCCTGCTGACTAACTGGTGATGCATAAGCAGGTGTATGTTCCTGCATATAGTACTCCGCCGGAATTGCCTGGCGGGATTGGCTTGATGCTGCCAGACGAGTCTGCTGGACAGCGGAATTAAAACGGACAGGTCTGTATGTCTGCTCGTTGTTTGCCACTAAGTTAGGTTGGTGGACTTCTCCGGAGATGGCAGGGATGACAACCTGCCTATTGTTAACCGGATTCCGTCTCTGGCGGTTCATCTTGCCTGCTCGGGTTCGAGGAACCTGAGCTGAATGCCTGGAGTCGGTAACCTCATCATGTTGAGGGCGCACTACCGCACGAGTCTGGCGGCGATTGTTGATGGGAGCCCTTGAGAAGGACTCCTGTATTTTTGAATTAAGGCCCTGCGGGGCCTGCTCATTCACTTCCTCAGAGTAAGGGAATGAATGGAAATTGCGTTCCGGGGATAACGACCTGAAACGGTTGGAGACGGTAGTCCGCACCGCCTGCTTTTTGATCGCTGGCTGCCGTTGTCCGGACGACCAGGTAGAGTTGTTAACTTGGAGGGCTTGACGAGCGGCCTCCAGAGTTGGGATAGTACCGTTTCAACGGTACTCCTTAACCAGTGCATTAGAAACCCAGCGTTGAAGACGCTGAGTTGGTGATGTCATCCTCAGAGCGGATGACGTTCCAGCAGGAGTAGCAGCATTGGTTTTCACAGTAGCAGGCCTCACAGTTGAGGTGTTTACAGCAGCAGTATTCACAGGGGTGAATTTAAGGAAAGCCATTTTGCAGAAGATCATTAGAAAAGAGTGCATGTTCCATATAACAGACATAATCAAGATGAATCTGGCCACTGCATCTTTTGGATGAGCACATGTCAATGATCTTATTTGTTGGCCCAAAGGGCCTATCAAATAAGAAGAATATCACTTTAACTTGGTTAAGGATTCACGTCGGGTTCACCATTTTTGTTTCCTCACGGATTACGGGGATGACCTCCTGGACGGGAGATTCAAACGTTCCGATCGGTTTCTAGCGGGTTTGTTCGTAGAACCGGAAACATCCAATGATTCCACATCCGTTTGGACCTACTTTCCAAAGGTAGGCGCTCATTAGCTTGTGGACTGATGAGGCTTAGGAATTTGCATTGGTCGAGAGGATGGGAGGTCGGACTCATCACACCTTTTTGAGGGGAATTATTGTCTACTCCGGGACTCTCTTTATAGATTTAAGTTATGTTCGTGAATCCTTATTACATTACCAAGTATAAAATGTGCTTTCCATTAGTTTTAACAATCAATGATTAAATATGCATGAAATTTAGAGAATCTTTTATATGTATTCGAGGTTCTTCGTCAATAGAGAATCATCTATATCTGTTTAGAGATTCTTGGTCAATGGTATCCTTCAAAACATTTATATAAAAGTCTCTTGGTCATTATGATGACCAGGCTGGTTTTAAAGCCACTCAATGGGGTACATGAAGTTTATTGTCATTCAGAAGGACAAGGATTATTTCAAAGTTGGGATCGAACCCACAAATGGGCTACCTACGTATCCTTTGTTTTGGAAAAGGAATCAGAACCCACGTAGTTCGAGTAATGGAGTATGATGTTTATGATTGATGGCTCAAAGAAGAATGTCATAATTACTTTTACACTCTAAACTCACGTGAGTCATGCTCGGTGTGAGAAACAAGAGGTATTGGTAAAAATTAGACAATTGTGCCATGAAATATGCAATCATAAGAAATTGATTGGGGATTATGTATGTATGACTGCCCAAATAGATGAAGGTTTAGGATTTACTTTTAGAGAGAAAATCCAGGAACAGGGTCTATAAAGGTATATGTGCTTTATGGAGATTTGAATACTCTAATCTTGGGGCTTACTCCTAAGGAGGATGCCCAATTTAGGAGGGGACTTATGATTGGGTTTTACTTCCTGAAAAGGAAACCCAAATCAAGGGTAAATTAGGAATGGTTAAGAGAAATTAAGAGACTTGGGGCTTACTCCTGAAAAGGAAGCCCAAGATTATGACTGGGACTTGCTCCTAAAAAGGAGGCCCAGGTTAGGGGACTTGGGGCTTACTCTTGAAAAGGATGCCTAGATTAGAGGATTTATAACTGGGAATTATTCCTAAAAAGGAGACCCAGGTTAAGGATTCTCCCATCTTAAAGGATGAGGTTGAATGAATGAACTCTCCATATTTAGTGAAATAAAGATATTTAAATCACTAGGTTTTGAGAGATATTCCACAGAATTCCTTTCAGATAAGGAATTCAAATCAAGAAATCATGCCATAAATGACTTTGAAGAGTGTATTGAAGACTGAATCTTGAAAAGGAAAGGTGTGATGGCTTAAGAGGGGTAAAATGGGCAAGATGGGCACCCAAAAAGATAGGGGTTAGCAAGTCTTGAAAGGCGCGCAAGTCTTCCATGGGCATGCAAGTATTGGTCGCGCAAGTAGACTTGCGCGACATGTGGGGTACTTGCGCGATTTTCAACCAGCATTTAGAATACTTGAGCGACTCTTTATAAATCCCTTTAGAATCCTCTTGAGGTTCTTCCAGAAAAGGGACGCGCAAGTTATATTGAAGGAAATAAGTCGGCGCGCAAGTGTTGATAAGTTTCAACACTTAGGCCTTCCTTCTTCTCTTTAGATCTTCCGTTCTAGGTAAGAAATTACCTTAGAAGTGTTCCGGAAGCTTTGAGAAGAGACTTGGGCATCGGGAGCTTCAATCCGAGTTTCTGGAAAAAGATATTTTTGACTGTGGGGCCCACAGGGTCTATTTATAGGCAAATGAAGACCCCGAGCGGTTACCGGGCGGTTACCACTTTAGGTCGTGCAAGTCACTTGCACGACCATAAGGCGCCGCGCAAGTAGACTTGTACGACCACTAAGCAGCGCGCAAGTGTACTTGCGCAACCATGAGGGAACTTGCGCGACCTATGGGCAATGTTCTCCTTGTTCATCCCTTTTTCGATTTTTGATGTTTCTTTAAAGGATAAATCACATTGGACTCAGATATTCCCCTTTTCTGATTTTTAGATTCTATGACGAAAGGAGCGTCAACAAACATAATGTATAGAATGAGGTCATATAGGTGAAAGGATTTCTTTTTTATAGCGTGTTACCATAGTATTCACATGTACTATTTTAAAAGGATGCAGATAGAAGTTTTATACTTTGTATTGACCCTAAGATGTTGAATAGGGTGATCGTTTAGGGAAAGTGTCCATTACCTCAAATCGAATATTTCTTCGATCAATTTTGGGGGGATCTATTGTTTTCTATGATTAACTTGTGGTCAGGGTACCCAATGATGTGAGTTTAAGAAGCAGATATTCTTAATACAATATTTCAGAGTTGATATGGGCCTTTTGTGTTTTTGGTTATTCCATTTGGTCTTATTAATTCTCCAACGGTATTCATGGAATTGATGAACCAAATCATTCATTGGTTCTTGGATTCTTTTCTTGTTTTGTTCTTGGATGATACCATGTTGTGCTTTAAGTCATTGGAGGAGCATAGAGAACATTTTAATATCATTCATTAAACATTGAGGGACATCACTTTTATCGTGATATTTATATCTAGGAATTGACGTCTCTAGGGACTGTGATTTCTAAGAGGGTCATATCAGTTGATCCTAAAATGTTTCAGGTAGTTATATCCCTCTTGTAGGATATAAATGTGTTTTAGAACTTAATCTTCTTTGTATTGGCTGGTTACTATAGATGGTTTGATTGAGACTTCTCCAATCTATCATCTTATATAATAGATTTAACCTATAAGTATGTAAAGTCATTATTTAACGATATGTGTTAGTGATACATTGAGGAGATGTATATGAGTATGAATTGACCACTCGTATTGATTCTTCCAAAACCATGATTGGTGGAAGTTGTTTTCAGAGATTATTTTATTACATGATTGTGATGTTATTCATGAGGGGAAATAGGCAATGGCTTATTCCTTTTTCTAGTTACACCTTCATAAGAAGAAGTAACCTACCTATGTTCTTGTGTTGGCATCTGTTATGCTTGCACTGAAATTGTGGTGTGCCTATCTCTTTAGAGAATGGTTTGTGGTATATTCTGATCACAATATCATGAAGTATATTTTCAATCATTGATATCGAAACATATGATAGATATTTTGTGTTTATTATCTTTATAATTTTTATTTTGATATCATATAAACTTCTAGGAAATGGAATATAGTGTCCGATTTGTGGAGTAGATAATTACTGACATAAGCAGTGAAGAAATTAGTTGAGAAATAGTCTCAAAAGAGTTCTTTTATCGAGATGATCATGGGAGCGAAGATGTTTGGTGGTAGGTGTTCTTGGATTTGATAAATTTTGACAAATCTATTTATGAGCAAGCTCATATTGAGCAAACAACTGAACCCGAGAGAAAATGCATAATTTAAATTCTAAATGGTGGGGATACTATGTGCGAGTTGTCTCAGTCTCCCAATAGATCTATGTTCTTCCATAGCAGGTTTCGTGTTTCATTATACATGAGGAAATAATTTTTAGACATTGGACATTGGTTTTGTTGGTTCATTCCCCCTAGGGATACAATGATGTACAATGATATAAGATATAGGTATTAGAAGTTGTGGAAGAGGAGGTCTATTGTAGATTTTTTATCATGGTGTCTCAGTTGTTAAATAGTTAAGGAAAAACACCATTTTCCTATAGTATTGATGCAACATTTAATCATTCTAGTATAGATGTGGGATTAAATTTCCTTGTATTTCATCTTTTAATTGCAGTATAATCATTATGGGAAGGATTTTATTTTTGTGATTGTCGACAGACTCGCTAAATTAGCACATTTCGTACCAATAAATGAAATAATGAAAGAATAATTTCATAGGGACTTGTATGTCCATAAAATTTTGAAAAATCATTGGGTTCCCTATATTGAGGTTTCTAAAAAATACTTGAAGTTCACATCCAAATTCAGGAACGCTTTTCATGAGGCAATGCGTTCCAAATTGAAATTGGACTTGACTTATCATTCACATAAAAATGGATAGATAGAGTGGAATATAAATGATCTTAATAATATAATCCTGAAATGAGTGTCTGACTTCGGTGGATAATGGGAAATAAATTTTTGATTGTTTTTGTATTCCTAGAAAAATATTTTCCATGATTCCATCAGGATGTTGCCCTTTAATACTTTATATGGGAACCATGTCGATCTCTCATGTGTTGGGAAGATTTGTGAGACTAGTCCTTAGTCTGGTCGAGTGTTGTTTAGGATGCGAAAGAGGAAGTTTATTGGATAAATAAGAATCTGATAACAATACATATTCATCAAAAATCTTATTCGGACCTTCGACATCTGCTGCAGGAGTCGGCGGTTGGTGATCATGTATTTCTCATAGTTTTACCTCAACTGGGATATCATCAGATGGGTCAGTAGTGTAAGTTGACAATAAGGTTTTTGGTCCCTTTTGAGATCATTGAGCGACTATGAAGGGTAGATTATTTGTTTTCATTAACATCTGGATAGATTTATATATATGAAAAGTTACATGTTTCTTAGTTGAGTACATATATACAATATCCTTCCCATGTGATTATATGAGAGGATGTTTTCATTAAGCCCGATATCACATTAGTTGTGTTTCCAATACTAATTATGCATCTCCATGCTTAGTTATTGAGTAGAAAAAATATTCTCATTGATTGGGTAAAATGGAAGTTCATGTAGGATATCCATGAGATATTGGAGAATTAGTCATTAATGAGGCTTTAATGTCCTGCACTTTTTGTGGATCCAGGATTTTGAGCTCTTTCTAGGGCTATAAAGCTTTAATGTTGGGGAGAATATAATAGTGTACTTCCTTCCAATCTGCTATATTATGATAGTTGTTTTTGGTTTTCCTTTTTATTGGGAGAGTATATTTGGCCCTGAATTATGAGGATACCTTAAGGAGAATTCATGGATTTTTTTGGATTTTTAGCTTTTCACTTTACTTTTGATTTTTTGATGCCCTGGTATACAATGTGTAATGCCATTTCATAAATTTTAATGTTGACCAGACTCGTCATGTGAATTGAATTAATATTTGGAGTTTTTATACCTCTTGTAAGGGTTACACATTCATTAATGTGAAAATATGGTCTTTAATTTAAAATTTGACCCATTTTTTAGTGTATCTTAAACTGAAATGGATTCAAAATATGTAAAATATTACATGACATATAATTCCACGTGTTTATGTTTTTAGGGTGTAGTGCATGTGTTTGAGTGACCATTTCTTTTATATCCTTCTATACTCTTCTTGAGCGCATACCCTAGGTGGTTTTGGGTGTATTTCTTCAACGCAATTCGTTTTGTTCAGTTATTTATCAACATTGAAAGGTGTTTTTACTTTTCAGGTGATCCTTATTATTGGTGTATCTCTTGTTGGTCATTGTTACACTGTAATGTGTTTGGATTGAAATTTTATTGCGATTTTTATCCATCCTTTTAGTATTAGTTTTTACATGTCTTATCATGGTAGATCTTATGGCTTATAATCATTTTTGTCAAAGGATGTTAGGATTCCTACGCTCTAAAAAAAGGGGGATCATTTATATTGTTCTAATATTTGGAATTTATTTTTGTTGATATTTATTTCCTATAATTTTAAATGAAATTTCATGTGACAAAATTAAAAAGGGATTTGGTTTCATTAAAATGCAGTTTTCATTGAAAATTTAATTTCATTGTTTTTAAAGGGAAAATGGATTTTAAAACACTGAATAATTTTTTCATGGAATTGATAATTGATTTATAAAAATGTTAGCATGGTTTTAAAAATAGAAATTGACCGACATTTTATAGTGGGAACATTGTGTACATAGAGATAAATACATGTGTAGGCTTATTTTTTATTATTCAACATAGAGGTAACCTCATATAATTCGTTGCTCTGTATAAGTACTTTAGGTTATTTTGGATACAACTTTATGCCTTGTTTGGCTTGTGTATGACTAGTATATATTTTCCCATAGGATATAGATCTGCATGTATGTGATTTCTTTTTTACTAGTTTTTTGTTACATGATATTTAATTTCATGAGAGTTAGATGACATATATATTTATATTTTGTTATCATTAACTAAATGTTTACTGTATTTTGCAGGTATAACATACAATTTGTGAAAAACAATATAATTAATTTAAAAATAATTTCAAATTGATTATATAGATAAAATGATTATATAAATGTTTTGTTTTATTGAATTATCATTTGAATTTTTGTTATTCTATCTTGTATATATATTTTAGGGGCATCCTAATTGGATATATGTCTCACAATATATTTATTCTTATATGTTGTTGTAGACATTTTTTTCAGTGTATTGGTAATACAATGTGCATTCGTAGTGTTGTGGGTTTTCTATTTACATCACTATTTTCATTTTGGAATAGTTCAAAGGTGACATGGTCACATAGAGACTTGTTCTATAGAATTATACAATTCTTGTTGTTTATCCTATTTGGATCAGTTGTATCTTTCGTTTGTTTCTACATAGTACTCTGGATGTATGTATTGTTTTTTCTTACAATCACCAAATGGTTTTTTATCTCTTCTTACACCTCCCTGTAATGGGATGATATAGGTGACTGGTCAGGTTATCCAGAGTTGGTGTGTTACATTTTTATTTTGATATTCGTGATTGTGTAGGGACAACATATTGTAATTTTTTAATTCCACTAAACCTATCTCAAATTTATGGTATGTTCCATGTATTTATCCATCGGAAAAACATACTCGATCTGTCATAAGTAATAAACTCAGATGTAATACCACCGCAACTTGATCAATCTTATTATGAATATTCAATTGAGATATTGGATTATATTGTTAAATTTCTATGAAATAAGAGTACTCACCTAGTGATGGTTCTCTAGAGAAATCAAAAATTTTAAGAAGCTACATGAGAACTCAAGGTTATAATGAAATAATGATATCCTCAAATTTTTATATCATATTGATGAATTTGGATAGAAAAATTCATTTTAAGGGGGGTAAAACTTAACATATCGAGGATTAATGATCTTTCTTTTAAAGAGATTTAATTTCTTTAACAACATGCATTTTACACAACAATGAGTTTAAACAAACAGTGATATATTATTAAAATATTATTATGTTATTTTTATTACCTAGCCATTAAATAAGTAGTTGTAAATAGGAATCACTACATAATAAGATATATAATAATAATATGATGATATATATGTGTGTATTTATTAATATTTAAGAAAAAAACATTCAATTTATTATAGTAATATTATATTAGTCTGATAAAATTAATTTCATTAAGAATGATTTTTGTTGATTATTTCGAGAAAATATTATATTTAATTTTAGAATTTTTTAAAAATAACCTATATTTATTTTTCAATTAATAATATAAAAATAATTTTATGTTGGGTTTTTTATTATTATCTATGAATATTGTTTTTCTAGTGAATAGGAAAAAATACAGATTTTTATGAAAATATTATTTTATTATCTATGCTTATAAAATGATTCATTTTTTTAAATTGGTTTCAAAATAAAAATATTTCTATTTATTTAGTTAATTAAATTAAGTTAATTATAATCAATATCATTGTTGAATTTATTATTAAAAATAAATTATATACGTAGAAAAGCAGTTTCCTAAAAATTATTTTCATTAAAGACATGTGTTCTAATATCAATAAATTTAATTAGTCACTTTTTTTGAATGATTTTAATAATATATATTTTTATTATATAATAATATAATTTTATTAAACATTGATCATATATTTTTACTATGAATGTGTTTAGAATAAATATAGTTTTATGATTAAAACAATATTTGTCCAGAAGCATTTTTCATCCCATTTTCCACATTTATGTTAAAAATTTATTGATTCCACTTATATGTAATGAATTTGATAAATATTTTTCAATAATATGATTCTGTTTATTCATATTTGGAATATATTCTAGTATTATTTTATGTAAAATATAAATAGTAAATATGGTAAAACTTAAAACCTTGTTATAGGATAAATAAGGTTAATCTGTGTTAAAACATAGTTATAGGGCCATTATTTTTCATAATAATTTTTATTGGATGAATATAATTTGAATATTATAACCTTAGGATGTAAATGGAGTTGTTTAATGGAATCTATTGTATGAAAATTTCCAATATAATACTTATAGAAAAAAAAGATACAAAATTACATTGTCTATATTTTAAATATATCTTATGAGTTCACATAAAAAAACAATAAAGTAATTAATGAATATATTCCTCGATTTTAAAATTAAAGAATTTATTTTTGTGATATAAAATTATTTATAATATTTAGTATTTATATAATGAACTTAAATTATTATGAAATACTAATGAAATATTTATTCTATTAATATATATATATATATAATGATTTTTTTTATTTTTAAAATTAATATAATTTTCTTGATTTAATGTGATCTACTAATTTTATCTGATGACTATAAAATATAATATCTATGTTAAAGAATTATATTTGAATTTCACATTTTTCATGATATATTTAATGTCAAATTAAATGGATATTGTTAAAGATGTCATTACTACTAGACGACCAGATATTATGTTTAGTGTGTGTATGTGTGCAAGATTTCAACCCATTCCTGTAGAATCTCATTTACATGTTGTTGAAAGGATTTTCAAAAATCTCAAAAATACTACCAATTTAGGTTTATTTTATCCTAAAGGACAACCCTTTGTCTTAATTAGTTATTCAGACTCTGACTTTGCTGGTTTCCAGTTGGATTGAAAGAGCACATCTGGAACATGTCATCTTTTAGGAATGTCCATAGTATTTTGGTGTAGTATAAAATAGAACTCTGTGGCATTTTGTACTGCTGAAGCAAAATACATTGTTGCTGGTAGTTTTTGTGCACAAATTTTCTGGATGAAAGACACTTTGTTGGACTATGGTCTCAATTTAGACATGTGCCTATAAATTGAGATAACAGTAGTGGAGTAAACATTTCTAGAATTTTGTGCCTCACTCTAGGACCAAACACATTGATGTCAGACATCACTTCAGGATAGATCTCAATCAAAAGGATGATATTTCATTATAATTTATTGAGTCATAACATCATCTAGCTGATAATTTTACCAATCCCTTATGGTCTGAATGTATAGACTTTATTAAACAAGAGTTAAGTATGATAGATCCGTGAATCCAATATGTGAAACCGATATGGGAAACCGATATGGGAAACCGATATGTGAAACCGATCAGTGAAATCAATCTGTGCTATCGATTGAGTTGTACAGTTTGTGAAACTGTTAGTGTTTGTCAAAACGACATTGTTTTACTAAATATTTATTATTGATTATTATTATTATTGTAACCCTAAATGATTAAAATAAATATCCGCGGTTATTTCAAATGTATTTTGACCTTCCATCTCCCGCCAAAATATCTCTTCATTTCTGAATCCCAAACCTTCTAAACCTTTCGAACCATTCCAACCAATCAATCCTCTCGAACCTCCAAAGGGCCAAGAAAAAGAGTCAATGCAAAGAATCTAATGGTTCCTCTCCTGTGAAATGTGCTTGAGTAGAATCAAGTTGTATGACTCAAAGGACAGCGAAGCCAAAGATAGAAACATGAGTTTTTACAACTGGAAAGGAAGTATGTACTGAATGGGTGTTATCCAGCAAGTCTGCTCTTCTGAATGTTTTGGAAATAAAAGGATGGAAATACATGTTCCATGATAATGATCGTGTCGCTTACCCAATGTTAGTGCATGAATTTTTTCTGAACTTAAATATTGTTTAGGATAGAGCAGATGCTACGAGACTATCTTCTATAATCAATGGAAAAAAGATATGTTTTTCATTGAAGCAGTGGGATGAATGTTTAGGAGTACCTCATAATTCGTGATATGAGGATTAAACTAGATGTATCCCACATACCACTGAATATTTTTATTATGAGCTATCATTGGAGATGTTGACTTCTAATTCTGAATCCATAAGAATAACTCCTATTGAGTTGGATGGTGATAGTAGAATTCTGTTTAAGTGTATTCAACAACAATTTTTTCCTAGAAAAGGTGATTTTCATTATGTAATGCTTAAAGATTTTTTTCTATTGTTTTTATTATTTAATGGTGAAAATATCAACCTGTGTAGATATTTTTTTGTCTATATTTCTGAGATGGTGAAGCCATCCATGAAAGCTACAACCATGTTCTACTCCTTGCAAATCATTTCCATGCTGATGATCTTGGGCTGTGTTGATGATGGAGATGAGTGTATCTCATTTAGCAGTAGCATCAGTATTAACATGGATATTTGTAAAAGGATGAAAATCAACTAGAACCCATGGAAGATGGCTTGGGTTCCTGATGATGAAAAGTTTTATGACTCTTTCATTCATATTGATCATCCTAAGAGGCCAAATGTTATGAGGGATCCTAGTTTAAAACCTGGTGAAGAAGTGGATTATTCTGATGAAGAAGAGGAACCAGTAGTTCCTATGGAATCTTTTGAGTCCAGTAAGAAGTGAAAAAAAGAAAAAGATGATGTAGATGAATCCTATACTAAAAAGGTGCCTGAATCACAACCTGGTGGCAGGAGTGATCCTGATATGGTTAGTCAGAAGAAATAAAGAATAGAATTTGGACTAGCTAGTCCACCTCTCATGTTACCAGAGATAGAACTTATTTTAGATGATGAACAAAAGGGTTAGACTAAAGAATCACCTTGTGAACAATATGAATCTAGTAGTAAAGACAGTTCAAATGAACAATCGATCAATGCTGGTGACGATGGTGATGAGGGTGATTGCAGTGATGGTGATAGTAGTGATGATGAAAGTAGTTATGATGATGTTGATGTAATTACTCGACCAGTGGATAGTAAAATTGTGATTCAAGTTTATCCTCATCCCCAACAAAATGAGGAAGAACATGTTCTTGAGACTTAAAGGATAGTACAGTCAGTGATTGATGTGAATGATGAAGTCTCTCATAAAAATTCTGGATGTTCTAGGTTTGTGAAACATTTCTATCCTTCATGCAAAGCGACATGGGAAGAACACCATGGTCTTGTAGTTCTGAGCATAGATTATCCAGAGGAAGAGGAAGAAGATGTGCATACTATAAGTGTAAGTTATTCATTTCTGGAACCATTAGTTGCTATGTATATGTAGGTGACAGCAGACAGACCTTGTCCTTCAGTTTCTCAATCTAGACTTGATCCTATAATTGAATAATCGTATATTGACCGATTTAAATTTGAGTTTATTCAAGCAGTTAGAGATACAATAAATAAATAATTGTCTAATGCTTGCACTCCTGATCATGTGAATTTATTTGAGTCTACAATGGATGCTTTGACTCAATGTGTGGTAAGTATCATTAATCTTGACCTGTACAATACTGGTGAGATGATTGGCGGGAATATTACGTCTCTAAATAAAATGCTCAATGATTTAAGCAGAGGATTAGTGTCTTTGTCAGGTGAGTTTAGATCAACCATCTCTAGTGTGATGGAAGTATTATGAAATTTGGTAGAACACCCGAAGAAAGCTGAATTGAGGATGTTGAATGCAGAGATCACTCAGATTGTTGTTCATGCCAGCACCTCCAAAATATCAAACATCATTGGTCAATAAATTAATACCATAAATGATATTATAATATAATAGTTAGCATCCCATTGACAGATCATGGATTTGGATTCCTTGAAAATGATTAATGACAATAGAAATCATATCCACAAAATAGTGCAGTTGTATTCAGCTGATGCTACTAAGGTTCAGAAAGAGATCAATGAGAAAGTGGATCACTACTTTTCTATGATTTATAACATCCATGATTTGTAACATCTGTTTATGGTTTTCGATGAGAATTTGAGGCTCCCTCAAGTCACTCATCCATTAAAGGGTCTAGTCCAGCAGTTGAAGGATTTCACTCCTACTTTGGAAATATTCGTGTAGAACAAGGAAGACTTTGAAAAGTATATGAAATATAGTAGTGAAGTAATTAAATATTTTATCAATCTGCTCAAAACATAACATCAAGTGCTAGAGAAGGAAATTGTTCTACCTACTGCAGAGCCTCTCAGATCATCAGATTTTTCTCCTGGTCAGATATCAGTGTCTCATGCTCTATCAAATATACAGCCAGTCCTTCAGCAGCAACCTCCAGAAAGATCATCTATTCCTAAGCAAGTTACCTTAGCTCCCATTGTGCTACCAGCTATAGTTTTCCTACCACTTCTCTCCATCCAGCCATATCAACCTTCTATCAAAGAACCCTATCAACAATCCATTCCTTCTTCTGTGAAATATAAATCTCCATTGCACCCAAAGAAGTGGCGGTGCCAGTCATTTTTGATAGGGTATCTATTTCTTGTACTTTTATCAATTTATCTGGTTATTTTACTCTTTCTAATAACTTATTTTTAAGTGGAATTTTATTCTTGATTATATTTCTTATAATCGTCAGTTTGATAATCCCAATGGGGTAGAAATGATGAAAGCGGGAGAAATGACTATTTATTTAATACTAGGATGATATATTCTCCCTTTGTTTACACTCTGATTTCATTATCTGATGATTTTTTTATCTTTTGGTATATATTATTTTTATATAGGGGGGGGGGGCATAATAAATGACATACTCTATTCCCTCTTCATTTAGGCCATTGATTTGTGGTTATCAAAGAGAGGCCGATTGTTGAACTCTTGATGAGATGTTTAGTTTAATAATCACAAATCATTGTTTTATTTATGAAAATTTAGACTTTTGTTTAATTTGATCTAAATTTATTTACATATATTTAAATATTGTATACATAATGTTTATCTATGTTTATTTATGTTTTATTGTTGACCTGGAATTATTCTAGATTGAACAGACAATTAGTACGAATTTCATGTTTATGACTCACCGTTAGTTATTTTCTTCTCACACCGATGATGAATGGTCGCCCTGATGATGAACGGTCGCATCGATGATGAATGTTCTCACCGATGATGAATAGTAACATATATGATGAACGGTCACACAAATGATGAATGGTAGCACCGATGAAGAACGGTCTCACCGGTGATGAACGGTCGCACCGATGATGAACGGTCACACCGATGATGAACGGACGCACCGACGATAAACGGTCCAACAGATGATGAATGGTCGCATCGATGATGAACAATCATAGAGATGATTAACGGTTGCACCGATGGAAATGGTCATACAAATGTTGATTACATGCTACAGATACCGATGTTGATCACAAGCTACGAACACCAATGTCGATCACATGTTAGCGATATTGATACTGAACACAAGCTACCAAAGCCGATACTAATCAAAAGCTAGCCAAGTCGATGCTGATCATGAGATTATGATATTGATGTTGATCATGAGCTACCGATGTCGATGCTGATCCAAGGACCTACCGATACCGATGAAGATTCAAAATGACATACTGATCTCATGACTGACCGATTGTCATGAAAACTGTTTGAATTTCTATTAACTCTTATTTAATTCCAACGGTCACAATTGTTGTTTTTAATGCAATTAATGATATTTAATTATAGTTGTTGTCATGTCAGGGAACCATACCTCGTACCTATGAAAAGGTAATCATTCCTATTGTCGGCGCTCGTTGAATATAAAGAAGATCGAGCTGCAGTAAAAGAGATATGTGAAGAGGTGTAGAGAAATAATTCATCCATGCACACACATACAAGAAAAGAATAACACAGGAAGAACTTGAAGAACATTCATACTCATCATGAATAAAAGTTCAAAGAAGAAGTTGATGTATTAAAAATAACACATTCACATTCAAGCTGAACACCTACAGTGGATGTAATGAAACATGAAATGTGACAATCTGTTTTCATGGAAAAAACTAGAGAAGGTCTCAGAGCTTCATTTACATAATTTCAAGGAGTCCATAGCTTCACTCACAACACATAGAGCACTCTAAACTCATCTCTATCTATTTACCTCTATTGTGTTTCATTCATTTACTTTTTGAGAAGTGTGTGTTTTATTTACACTCTTACTCCTGGACTGAACTGGAGGTTACTAAATCCACACTCCCAACTTCATACTCAATACTATATCCCACTGAGAATTGTGGAAGAGGTCAAGTGTGACCTCGATAGCATGTGTGCTATTGTTTTTCTTTTCCCACGAAGAACTGTGGTAGAGGACATAGTAACTGGATAGTCACTGTACTATTGTTTACCCTGATCAAGGGTGTGGATCAAATTTTATATGAATTGTTTGAGAGTCATATGTCTCATCTTGATAACGAACCTCTGGTTTTAAAACATTTGTGCTTACTTATTTTAGTTTTATCCTATATTGAATATTTCACTGCCAATTACATTGAAATATATAATTTGTTTAAAGATATATTGAATGATAATCTAGAAAGTGTTTGTATATATTGTAAATCATTACGTTTTCTTCAAAAGTTAATTAATCTTCAGATTTAATTAACTGAGAAATAATAAATCTCTTTAGAACCTAATTGAACCATTAATCTAATACAAATTCTATACATATTATCTTTCAATTCAATTTTAGGGATTTTAATAGATATATTAAAATCATAAATTTTAATTGGAACTCAAATAACCCCCTTTTATGTATCCACTCTGTCCAACAGATTCAATCATGTAAAAAAAATTCAGAATAAATTGTTTAAATTATTTCTTATATATTATTTAAATATTATCAAATTGGAGTAACTAGGTGATAAAAATTAAATTATATTAATTTAATATTTTATGAAATTCCACAGGTACCCAGCCTCTCAATTATAAAAGGGTGTATGTACATTTACTTATTCAAAAATAATTTATCCTTCTAGTATGAATAAACAGAAAAACATTCAGTAATAATCTTTCTTATACACATTCTAGAGGTTTTGGTATTTTCAAAAGGCAAACCCTTGGGCCCTTAAGAGGAAATCTAATGGAGTTACTTCATTGAAGTGGTCATCACCATAAGAAATCACATTATTTTTTGATATTATTTTACCTCCAATAAATATGTTATAATATTAATAGTTTATAATATTTTTTATGATTATAATACCACCTTTATTCACCCTCTTTCCATAAATTGGTCTGTGAAAATATCGCTCATGCGTATGCAAAACTTACTATTTCCACATTATGATACAATTAATTTCTCATCAAAATATTTTATGAATAGGTATTATGATTTTTTTAATATTTATATTTTATAATTATAAAATAATTATAATTATTTAATTATAATATCATATTTAGCTACTTTCCTTCAATGATGATTAAAAATGATATTTTCGATGGTGCGTACGTGTGTACTACCACCTACATGAAGTGTTGGGATTTGTTTTTAATTTATTTTTTACTTGGTCAATAGTAAGGAAATGATTAATGATTTTATATGGTATATTTGATATAATTATGATTATATAAATTTTACTTATTTTTTACCTTTAATTATTTTAATCCATCAAAAAATTGAAATAACATTCAACCATACGTACGGTGAACCATCTCAATGAATGTTATAATTCATTTTTCTATATATATATATATATAATGATTGAATCAAAGAATCTATATAATGAATATATATGATATTTATATCCTGATTAATGTAATTGACATGATGCGACCATGATCATTATACCAAAACTACTGAGCCATAATATTATAGAAAAAGGAAGCGGATATCACATAGAATAGTTATTTTAATAATTTGGTGTTAACAATTAGGTGATAAAAGGTTGCATATAAATCATATTTATAATGATATAGGTTATTATGTTTCTATAATATATTTATAAAAAATATATATTTATTATACAATAGTATCCAAAAAATTATATAGGAATTCAGACGGAACATAATGGATTTTTTTCTCACTTTTATTTTTTTGAGACACATACCATTTAAACCACTCATTTCTTTTGTGTGGTGTATATAATTCCTCTAGATGTATTATATAAATATTATTATAAAAATTCTGGTACATAGATATCCAATAATATTTATTTCATCATTTTTATTATTACTACCAATTTAACTACATTGTAAGGGTTATATGTTACAATCTCACTATTCATCTATGTTGTGTATGAATATATTTATGATGATGAAATATTAAAATATAACTATCAATGAAATAAGAAATTTTATTATACTCAAAAAATTTCATTATATTACATTTTTACTTTCTTTTTACCCATCTTAAGTACTTAAGATAATGAATTTTTTCAAGTGAAATTGACATTAGTTTTCTATTCAGCTGAAAAAACATTCTCTTCCATATCTGAATTTTATAAAAAAAATTAATGAATTTTTTAATATACTATCATGATTTTTTGACTTGCAGTTTACACCTGTTTGATTTTTTTTAAATGATTAAAACTAATTTTCCAATCATTTTATGAATGATGTACTTTGGGAAAAGTGTAAAAATGATGTTTTTATATTAACCTATACAACATGATTTGAATTGATTTTAATCCTAGATTATCAATGATATAATGATTATTATATTTGATTCAATGTATATTTTTAGATAAATTGTTTTCTATAATAATTTGAAATTTTTGGACTTTTAAGAATTCATTTCAAAATAAAAACTCATTTTACTCAAGGATGTATTAATAATACTTCCATTATATTTTTATATAGTAAAGAACCCATACCTTAATATCTCTTATGAATTGCATGGTATATAATCCAAGGATACCATCCCCGCTCATTCTTTGGATATTTTTATTTAATTATGAAAATATATTTATGTAACCCTTTCATTTTCAACGGTTTGTTTTGTGATAAAATAATGAATTATTTACTAAACACCTTACTCCTCCAAAAGTTATGATATAATGAAATTATTATGAAACAAATTTATTTTAATGGGTTATAATTTGAAACTAATATTATGATATTCTTGAAAACATATGTATTGTTTTCATTATGTTATAATGATTACATTGTTACTAATAATGGTGGTTACTTTATAACTAGTGATGGTGGTCACATTATGACTATGGATAGTGGTAACTTTATAACCAAGTAAGGTAGTAATGTTATATCTAATGGTTGGTGAGGTATGTATCTATATCCATTTCATTGGGTAATGATTCATATCAAATGATATAATGAGGTATGGAATAGGGAGTGAACCCTGTTTAGTATGGTTCGTTTCCCACTATGAAATCCATGGGAGAGAAAATTTACTATCATGATGGTTTGGGGTGGGAAATCATTCTACTTTGATAGTCTTGTAAATGATTCATGTCTATTGAAGAAAATTATTTTCTATGGTTATGTTTATTCCTCCAACTTATGTTTTCTTCCAATTTTGTGATATAATGGATTATTTTATATGATTCATTTACGATTCATGTCTTTCTAACTGCCATGTTATTTTCCAAAAGTAAATGATATGATCAATGATATGAAGGGTATGTTTTTATAATGCAATATTCATGTTATCATAAACTTATGTTCATATTGTTCTCAATTGATCATTGAAAACTACCATGGTTTCTCTAATTGATCACCTAAGCTGAATATTTATTTATGTTTTATTTCTCCATGTTATGAATAAGGGTTCTGATAATGATATGTATAATATGGTGTTTAGTTATGAATAACATAGTGGGAGGTTATTTTGTTTTTTTATGTACTAGTTTTTATGATTATGTATTCCAAATTCAGAAGAACTATAAAATTATCGCATTAATTAATATTTTATCTAATGAATATTCAAAAATTAATATTTATCACATATATATGAAACATATGGGTAACAATAATCTCCATATTAAAAACTAATATAAAAACATTATTTATATTTATTACTTTTTCTACTCATTAATTATAGAAATTCATTATACATTCACCCATCATTAAATGATTATTTTATCACCGAATGTTAGTAATTTCTATTATTCTGCACACGTTTCATAATGGTGTTATTTAACCCCATTATTTGGCATAAATTACATCATTAAAATATTATAAGAAATATTTAAATCATTTTTTCAATGATTTAAGAATCCAAATTTTAAATTTATAGAAACATCAAAAATTATTTATATATAAGGGACACATGAATTGATTTTTTAGGTAATTTATTGATATCAATTAATTACGTTATAATGATCATTATTTTTTATATCATCTTTTTAGAACCATTTTTAGGACATATATTACAACTTAATATCATTTATATCCATTAAGTGTATTTCAGAACAATCCATTTATTTAGTGATAAAAAAAATTATGTCATTCATGGTGCTGATAATATGTACTTATTATGAGCCACATTTTGATTTTTCAAATTGGTAGGAAGAAGGTATATAATATTATGCCATGAAAATAATAAAATTTCAATATAATTTTTATACTAATGTATTTATGATACAATTTTTTAGAATATACTAGGTGTAGTAGGAAGATGAAATGATGGATTAGAAATGAAAATTTAGTGATTAGGTGTTTTTAGTTTACACCATAATCTAACACCTTGATCATTAATTGAATGGTATATTGGCGATATAATAAGCTCTAGAAATTGAAAAAGATAATGGGGTAAAAATATTTTCATTTAAAAGGATTTTGGTGTCAAGATAATTGGGGTGGTGAATGGCTCCTTTTATAAGTGACAAGGTTGTACTTTGGTAAATACATATAACATTATTGCAGGCATGTCGCTTTCAAAAGAATATGGCTCCAAAACAAATGAATTAACTGGAGGTTATGATTCATTGTAAATAAACCAATCATAGTAAGATATTATGGGATATTTCCCCTCAAATAAAATTTTTAGCATAATTTTATTTTACCACTATCACTCATTTTTTAAACATGACAATTAGTTTATATAGATAAGAAATAAGATTCATTTATCATCTAATTTTTTAATTATGATTCCAAATATAATAACCATTTTATAATATTATATTTATAAAAATGATAAAATTTAATTCTAAAATAAAAAATGTATAATGCATAAAAATAGTTTTCGAAAATATAAAACTTCGGTTATAAAATGTCAACATCAGTTTCTAAATTAAACACAATATCTTATAAGATATATAATTTCACATATTAAATACATATTTTTTCTAAAAAAATGATTCCTATTTTATTAGTTTATTCTTATATCCTAATGATGATAAAAAATTCATAGTATTTATCAAAAAAATATTTTATTCTTTTCAACTAAAATAAATATTTTTAAAAAAATACAAAATTTTCCTCCAAACACAATATTTTCATTCTATGTCAATAAATATATATTTATCAAATTATGATTATAAATTTGGGAATTTAAATTTTAAATGGAATCATAAAATATAATTAATAAAATCATTTAAAGTAAAATTAATTTTTCAAAAATTAATTATTTTTATTATTATTTATTATCAGTTACTAATTAAATTTTTGTAATATATTATTCATATAAACAATATATTTATTTATAAATTAACCACAATATATTTCTTTTTTCGATAAAAATGTTCATAGAAATTAAAAATGCAGTTTATCGAAAAAAAATTTTAAGCATTACATGATATTTTATGTTATTTAGGTACATTAATTTTATTTTTAAAAGTTGTGGCCGAAGCCTCATTTTTATTATAAAATCAAAGGAAATACCCTATTTTAACTGGGTAGAGGGAAACCCATTACATATCCTGAAGGCCCAGTGGGCTAGTATCCCATTACATAGCCCGTAGGCCCAAATATTTGGCCCAATTCACATTCTCTGAATAGTAACCCCGCCTGCTACAGTTCCACTCAGTACCTCCACCGCTACAGTACTCTGCCACCGCTATAGTGCCCATTGATGAACATGTCACAATTATTGACAAAATCAATTTACTTTTTTTACATTATGTTATAAAAAAAGGTATCATATGAATTCTTTTTCTTGTATATGATATAATTTTTTGAAATATGTTTGTTATTTAAATTTTCTAATAAACATCAATCTAGATATCCTTGTATCCGGATTATTAATATTATTTTCCTATAGGTTTCTCCATTCATATACTATTAGATTCAGGAATTTTTTTAAATGCCTCATAGGATCATGGTGTCACACTTTTTTGATTATAGAATAGTGATTTAGTTTTTTGAAAGCCAAATAGTTACTATTAAAGTATTTTATAGTTTTTTAAATTAGTGTTGGAATGATATTCACAATGTATTGAATATGATGTGTTACATTTTGAAATTAATGATTGAATTACAAAAGTATTTGGGAAAATATCTAAAATATGTTTTGGATATGGTTTCATATGTTATTATATATGATATAATATATCATCAAATGGAACATTGTCTATATGGATTAAATTCAAGTGGGACTTTGATAGAGATATGCCCTAAATCCTTTATGTATTTGATATTTTTTGGTTATATCATATGATATGATACATGGATATGATATAAGTGATTTTCATAAAATATTTTTTTTATATATTTTGTTTATCATTGTCTATAGTATTGTGATATGGTATTACCTATTTACTAGGATTTTTTAGTATACAACATGAGTAGTAACGCTTGGAATTGCTATGTAATCCATCATAAGATATTATTTACATAATACACTATGACAATTGTTAGGTAGAGAATGATAAGCTTTTGATATTGAATCATTATTTTCATATGCAATCACAGATTGTTGAAATTTATATGTTGCAATGTAAGGCATATATTTATTGGATATATGTTAAAAGTGATATAAAATCATTCCATTTCCTCACATGTTTTGAACATATGAGAGAATTCCTGACTGGCTCAATGAGCATCCCCAAGGCTAATATAAGGATGTAGAATCCATTGAGATAGTTAGGATCCTATTTTGTGTTTATATATACCAGTTATCAATCTATTAGAAGAACTTTTTCATCCTACCATTTCCACTATGATTTATTAGCCTCTGGGAGTTATGTAGTGTTTCACCTAAGCATCAAATGATTTTGAATTATATTATGGACACACAATCGATGATGGATTTTATTTTTTATATCTAACAGATATTATTCAATCTTATGATTTAAAGGAAATTAAAGTCTATGATGTTTCATTCATGAAAGGAAATAGAAAATAAATTATTGAGTCATTAAAAATATGAAGTGAATTTATTATGATTTTAGTAATATATATTAAATAAGAATAAGTGTGTAATATGAAAACTTGCCTCAATGAAGGGAAAATAAAACTGAAACCCATGTTTTTACTCTAGATTTCCATTACTGAACACTAATCACATATATAATAAACAAAATCTTTTTAACAGATAATTTCAAAACCCCATTCTTTGTTATAAAATTTTCTACTCATTCTTTATAGTTAATTCAGTATACATTCATCATCTAGTTAATGTTTAATTTTATCATGTTTTATTAGTAATTCTTATTGTTTCGCCAATGTTTTGAAAATGGAAACATTGAACACCATTATTTGTTACAATTCTAGTAATTCCAAAATTATAAAATATTTTTACAATGATTTATGAATCCCCATGCAAATTTTATAGAAACTATGGGAATGGATTTTGGGAAAGGGATCTATTCTATGAATATTTTAGGTGATTTATTAATATCAATGAATTAAATTATCGTGATCATTAAATTTTATCTAACACATTCAATACCATTCTCATATAAAATATAACTCCTTAATATGATTCATATTAATAAAATATAGTTTATAACTACCCATGTATTTCATTTAAGAAAAACACAATATGTCATTTTTGGAGGCATAGTCCACACATAACACAAGAAATTTTTTATTTTTAAAATGGTTATGTGGAAGGAATAATATTGTTATTCAATAAAGTTAATAACATTTCAGTATACTTATGATACCTATTTATCTATGTTATCATGGTTCTAATGGATTTTTAGTAGGTATAATAAGAAATAATCGAATAGAAATAAAAAAGGACAAATTATGTTTTTTTACCATACTCATCGATACAACTCATTCAGATTTATATGTATTGTATATTGGCGAGAAAAGAACATAAATAATGTAGGAAATATATTTGGGTATTATTTTTTCTATACCAAAGAATTTTGATCTCATTATTACTGTGGTTATAATGGGATACATTTATAAGTGAGAGGGGTGGAAATTTTATAAATACTCATAATTTTATATCAAAGGAAAGTCACATTCAATGGAAAGTAGTGAGAAATGTTCATAATAATAGAGATGGGATGATTATTGGTTTAGAAAACACTAACAAACCAAATAATGTATACTTTTTTAAATATTTTGGAACCTTTCCCCTAAATTCCACTATTTAGTATAACACAATTTTACCAAAAAAACTAATTTTTTAACCTCAGAACATTATTTTTATAACATAAAAATAAACATCCATTAATAAATAATTCTGGATTTTTGTAAAATAGTAAAACCATTTTAATATATTAAATTTACTATAGTGATAAAAAATTAATTCTAAAATAATAATTGTATATTGCATAAAATTATTTATTCAAAAAAATAACATAGGATACAAAATGTTAAAATTATGATTCTAAAATTAAATTAATATTTTTTTAGATATATAAATTTAATTATTAAATAAATATTTCATAAAAATGGGTTTCAGAAATTATAAGGTCATTTTTACATCATAATAATGTTCTAGAATTCAGGGAATTAATAAAATTGTCGTATTTTACTATTCATATATAAAATCAATCGTTTTATAGAAATCCAAAAATATTATAATAATATCATATATATTTTTATTTAAAAAATTAATTTCATTTTTCAAAATTAAAATTTTAAATTTAAGAATTTTATTTTTAAATGGAATTATAAAAAATAAGGAAAAACTGTTTATTGGAAAATGATATTTTCAAATATTAACTATTCTTATTATTATTTCAAATCAATTGTTAATTAAATTAATATGAATATATTACATGTACAGAATATTATATTTTATCATCATTTAACCATAATATGATTAGTTTTTAGAAATATTAAATCATTGCACATAAAAGGCATTATTTTGAAAAATAAATTCTTACGCATAAAATGACCATATTAATTATTTAGCTACACTTATTGAATTTTATCAAGGAATTAGTAATAAAAATGATCTTTAATTTTCATTAAAATTCAATGGAAAAAAATTTAAATGAAATGTGATATATAAATAAATTATTACATTGATAATTTCATTTTTATATCATCCAAACTTTTATATACATATCCACTAAAGATTTTAGGGTATCATCTATGTGTAAGATAAGTAGTGGTTGTGGATGTGGGTGGATATTCAACTATCATGGATCTGATATTTATTTTCATGAGTTTTACCTTCTCCTCCAAATGATTTCTACAAATAATTGCTTATTAACACACTTGTTGTTATGTGTTTATTTGATATCTTATATCAAGTGATTACATTAAGATATATTCTTGTTAATGATATAATTACATGACAAAAGTATATTGAGGCATGTGTCAGATAAAGATCATTACAGGGCATATAGAGGCCTGATTAACTCTTATTCATTATAAGATTATGCTCTTTTCTACAATAGATTGTTTTTTGAATTTATGTTTTTTTCAACACTACAAAGAATAACAAGGATACAATTTGGGGTTGATTGACTCACGAATGAGTTTTATGAAACAAGAGGAGTTTTTCTAAATGTAATTTTTAGTTTTTTACAAAAATATATTTGGATTCATATTCCAAAATTATTACATATGATGTGTTCCGTGGTGAAATTTATGATATAATTCATATAGCCATTTAAAAGATATCTAAAAGGTGTTTTGGATATGGTTTCATAAGTTGTTATATATGATATAATATAATCTCAAATGGCACATAATATATGAGGATGTAGTGTATGTGGGGGATTGATGGAAATATACCCTAAAGCCTCTATTCATATTATGTATTTTGGTTATATCATATGAGATTGTATTGGGATATTGTATTTTATAATATCTATTATATGCATGTTATATTCCTTTGATTTATTTTTATATAATATATAGTGATTATTAATTTCCAAATTTCAATGCCAGTGGTGGTATAAAACAAGGGCCACATCATTTGACACTGTTGTGTTATGAATCATATGGTATGATTAACATTACTATATACGATTGTTTATAGGTTTCTTAATAAAAATAATTGATGTTTTAATCATCATCCATATAAGCTTTCATATATTATCGACCTCTAGTATGGTAGAATGAAAATAAAATTTGTTTCATCTATAAGTAAATATTGTAGTAATTTTATACCATTTACTCATACGTTAAGAACATATCGAGTCGTGGCTCCTTGTAGCATCATCTCATCATGGGAATGGTTTGGAATCAGTGGGGTGAATCTTCATCTTGTGGGGTTCAGTCTCCGACTCCCATTCTTATTGCCATCTCTTTTCTCAACGTGTCGTTTCACTTCTAATGATGAGGTTCCAAGGTTGTTGTCTCGACGTAGCTACTGTTGACGTCGTGGATTGGCACGGTCTCGGTTCGTATCATCTTGGCTATAGGTGCCATCGGTGGATCTGGTTTGGTGAGTCCTTTGTGACCTAGCCACGCATATGGCTGGTTCCTGTGTGGCTCGACTTGGTTCTGTTGTTCTTCGAGGGGGGAGGCTTTGGGTTTCAGTTTCTGTGAGTTTCTGAATGTTTTCTGTTTTGGTGATTCAGGATATATATTCTGATTTGGGATATCATCGATTTGCTATGAATCTAGTGGGTTTTTTTAGTTTTTCTATCTATGGTTCCTCTACTTCTTAATGCTGGTTGACTCAACATCGCGACCATCCTGCATCAGAACCCAGTGAGGTTTTATCCGTGGTCTGATTGGAGAAGATCCATGCCCAGATTGGCATTTCAAGTTTATGACATCTTGGATCCCCTCATCAGTGGTGTTCCTTCGACATGATGTTAGGTCATCTATCCTTGATGATGATGACATGATCATGAGTCCCTATTAATGTCTTCTGGGCTTCTACGGTAGTGGCAGGATTTCTCATGGAGCGTGATGGTTTCGGGATTTCTCTTTGTTTATAGTGGGATTCTCTCAAGATGGTCAGTGATGGTGGTGTTATAATCATGTGATTGCTTAATGCCAGGGAACATAGATAGTCTACAAGGGTTTGCTTTAGATGAGTTCAGATTATATCACTTCCACAGTGCATGGATTTTCGGATTAGGTCGATTGAGAGGGTATGGCACTACCATCGGTACCAGCCCCAAGCATTTTTTCACAAGAAATCATTCTGAGTATCCATGCTATGGTGGAGGTGTGACATGACAATTATGATTCTAGGAAGGGGTTCTTCTATGTATTTCTTTCCGTGGTGGAAACCCCTTTGTTTTTGGGATTTGGATTATATATCTATGTCCATTATGTCTTGGTTTTTCCCCTTTAACATTAAATGGGGGATTATCCCAAATAAATAATGTTGGTCGGAGTAGACACTCAAGAGAGGTGGTGAATTGAGTTCCAATTAAAATTTCTGTTAAAAATATTTCTCTTAAAATCCCCCAATTTAAAACAATGTTAAAATGTAGTGAATTTATACAAATTATAAATGTTCAATTAGTTTCTCTATGATTTATTAGTTCTTAGTTAACATAATCTTACGATTAAATTGACTTTTGAAACTAACATACTGGTTTACAATAAATATAAACACTTGCTAATTTAACTATCAATGTAGCTTTAAAATAAAATTGTATTTCAAAGTAATAGCCGCGGAATATGAATTAAATATAGAGTACGTATCGAAATTCATAGCAAGGTTAACCAAGAGGTTCAGTCTCAATCCGAGATTTAGTCCTCTCTAAAAATTTATATAAATTGGTCCACACCCAGGATCGGGGTTAACAACAGAGATAACTCTATCTTGGTCAAAAGACCTCAACCACAGTTCTCAGTGGGAAAACAAACAACATCTCATAGCTGTCCAGGTCTCACTCGACCTCTACCACTATCCACAGTGGGAAATAAAAGATTATAGAGTTTGAGTAAGGATTTGAAAATCCATCAGCATGGTACATGAGATAGTGTGTGTGTAAAATAAGTAGGCAACACACACTGATCAAAATATAAAGGGAAAAATCACTAAATAAAATGTAAAGGAGTTTAATAGAGCTTTAGTGATTGGAAATGCAGCTCTGGACTAGTTTGATTAGTCAGAGGAGCTTCTTAGTCATTTTCTGGTATTTGGAATGATGAATATAGTATCGTTCTCTTTAGTGATTCCAGGTTCAGCTCAGCTTATCAAATGAAAGAGGATGTGTTTGTTGTAGTTCCTCCATAGCAATGATTGCTCAATGTATGTTCAGTGTTCTAGAATATGGAAGTAGTATTCTTGTAATCTCACATTCTCCGGTTTTTCTTGGCATGTTCGAGCTTGATACTTTTTTATCAATTTTCTCTTTCGTCCCAGTGTGTGATCAGTATTTCTTCAAGTCTGTTCCAATGTTCGGGTCTCTATCTTTGTGTGTGTGAGAGTGTATCTCGTTTCTCTACCTTTTCTTTTTATAGAATTCACTTCCAGAAGAAAATGAATGATTACACATTTCATTGGTACTAGGTACAGTTTCCGGAAATGTCAAAAAAAATCATTAATTAACATTAAATAAATTAAAAACATCAAATGTAACCATTAGTTTAATAAACAAACAGTGTTGAGAGTATAAGGATTGACTAGGTAGTAAATCATAGGTAGCCGTTTGTTGGTAGATGTGTAAGGTTGACTTCGTGTAGGATCTTCCATCGGTATCTCTTTAAACTAACATCGGTAGATCTTTATACATTGTTCCATCGGTTACTCTAGCTCCATCGGTAGCTGCCAGGCAATCGGTAGCTCGATGTATCGGTGACTATAGTTGTATCGGTAGCTCCTTGCGTCGGTAGCTCTTTGTGTTTGTATCGGTATACTTTGTCTATCGGTATCTCCTTGTACTTACACCGATAGCACTTTGTGTTTGTATCGGTAGACTTTTTGTACTTACACTGGTAGCTCTTTATACTTACAATGGTAGCTCTTTAAACATACATCGGTAGCTGTCAGTAAGCTGGTTCTATCGGTAGCTCTCTATCGGTAGCTCTATCTGTAACTATCGGAACACATGCACATCGGTAACTCAATACAAATTAATGGCTAAGTGTATCGGTAACCCTGTCTATTGGTAGCTCTGGTCTATGTCTATCTGTAGCTGTCTATCGGTCACTAAGGGTAGTCATGCATATCAGTAGCTCCATACAAATTAGTGATTTTATCGTATTGGTGACTCTATCTATCGGTAGACTAAGTATATCTATAGACTGAGTACCGGTAGCTCATTATCAGTAGCTATATGCAGATCAGTGACACTTACACTTGTCTGTTTTATGCAAAACATGTCCAATTGGGTTAGAATTATTTCATAACTTATATAAACATGTATAAACAAAGATTGACATATTTCAGAGACTATTTTAATATTATTGTTATTTTGATCATAGATTTGAATGAATTAAAGTATAGATTAACAGTAATTGAGAATATCATAGTATATGAAAACATAATTTGGATTATCAAAGTATATGAACACATAATTGGGATTATCAAAGTATATGAACACATAATTGGGATTAACAATGTATATGAACACATAATTGGAATTATCAAAGTATATGAACACATAATTGGGATTATCAAAATAGGTGAGGTCCACAATCTCCCATTTTTTGATAATCACAACTTATGATATGGTCGTTTTAAAATAGTGAGAAATTGTACTAGCGGAAATATCATTAAATTCAATTGTCTCAGAGAAAACAGTATGATATAAACCATAAGTTATCAGAGGTAGAATTAAAAGGCAATAGTATTAGAGATAAAATTAAAAGTAATGGTATCAAATAATGAAATGTATGAGTATCAGAGGTAAAGGTAAAAACAATGTTATCAAGGAAATACAAGGGTATCAGAGGGATAGAGCAAGATATCTCTTCCTTAGATAAAATTTCTCCCCCTTTCGCAAATGCTCCCCTATTGATAATATTTCTCCCCCTTTGTGATAATCATAAAGTGGAAAATCATATAGATAAAACAAATAAACTGAGATATTTAAAAGAAGGGAAGTTGTATTAGATCAGAAAAAAGTTACATAAAAAGAATAAAAAAGAAATGATTCCTATAAAATATCCTTTCCACTAGGTCAATCAACATCTTCAATGTGAGATTTTCCATTTGGATCAGAAGAAGATTCAGGTGTTGAGGATGTTGGTGAAGGCTTATAAATTCCGTAAATGATCACAGGAGGCTGAGAAACTGTAACTTTGTCGGGCCGGTATTGTGAATTTCATTGAGTGATCATAGGTGTGAGGATTCGAATGGCTTGAGCAGGAGTCATCTGGACTGGAGAAGTGTAGATGCAGAAGCAGGCAAAGCTGGAGGTACAATGACTGGTCTGGCATCAACATGCATGAAAGGCGGCAACAGATTTTTGAAATCCATAATGATTCCTCCTCCTCTCCCCATAGCAGATATAAAGTCATCTTTGTTCTCCATAAATTTTTCCAATGTAGGAGTCAATTGCCTTAGCTTGCTAACTTGTTCTCTGAAGGCTTGAGTGAGAGGAGGTAATTTCATTTTTTCTAACAATAGCTTGAAATGATGGTTTATTTGATGTTTGGAGAAAAACCTACGGAAGTAGTAGTCCACCTTGTTCTTTACTTCTTCCTGAGAGGCAGAAGCCTCTCTCATGTAGTCATGGACTATCTTGACTATTTCTCTGGGTGAATCCCTGGTAGAAAGCACAACTCGACTTAGGTCAGATGAGTCAACAGAGCCTCTGGTTGAAATAGAACCATGCTCCTCCTTCATCATAGCTCGAATTTGATTCAAGTAAACTGATGGTTTAGAAGATAGAAGACCAACATAGAATGATATAGTGTCTTTGAAGCTTTTGGTAAAACCACTAATCAGATTTGGAACTTGGGAGTCCTGATTTTTAACATGATTCTTCATAGATGTTTTGAAACCTTCAAACATCAAGACCATTTGTATTACAACAGTCTTCACATAGGCTAAATCCTTGTCAGCCTAAGATTTTGAACTCATGTAATAGTCTAAAGCAACAATAGATTTCCTTAGGGCTTAAATATCTACTTCTAGCCTAGATGTTTGGGAATGGTAGTGTTTGACTTTATACATTAGCTCACCCATATAGGATGACAAATTACAAGCAGGAGAAAGATCAAAAGATCTTTCTAACATTTTCATTTCTTCAAAAAAACTATGATTCATCTTAGAAAATGAGGCACTGAAGGATTCATTCAGCTCATCCTTTAGGGATTCTAGATCAGGCTTTGTAATTATATCAGTAGGTGAAACTGTAGTAGATACTCTTTTAGAAGCTAAACTGACCACAGAGTCAGTCATAACCGATTGAATTGAGTATACCAAAGATGCTTCCATTATCTTTACTTCTTCTAAAAAGCTATTCTTGAGATTTTATTTAAACATATTTAGATCATGTACTCTCACCACTTCTTCATGTATCAATTTAAACTCTATATCATAAATGATCTTTGGTCTATTCAAAGATATGTCATTATCTGAATCAGGATAGTCTAAACCACAGTCTATAAAACCTAGGTCTTCTTCCCAATCTTCAAACTCAACAGCCACTGTAACACTTCCAAGCTTGATTTTATTCTCCCCCTCAATGGGTGAATTCTCTTGTACAACAAATGCATTCTCGGCTGGTCTTTCTTCATCAGAATCTTCCACAATAACTTCCATCTCTATAGCATCAAGATGATCCTCTAGATTAGGTACATCTTCTTCTATTCCTCTTTCTACATCCATAGTAGGCAAAACAGTGCTTCCAATTAATGGACCCAAACTCAACCTAATAGAATCAGACGATTCAGAGACTTTCTCTCTTTCTTGTTCATGCTCATGGACTGGCTGGTCTTCCTCATTAGTAGGTATATCTTCCTCTGTTAAAGCTTCCTTTTTTGAAGATACAATTTCAGCAACATGACATGGAGGTATTTCCGGATCTCCTCCATCATCCATAGGTGTTTCTTTCTATTCTTCTTCTTCTTCTTCTATCTCATCACTGTATTTGGGTTCCTCTTCATCAGGTCCTAGACATGGATCACTCTAATCCTTTTGTCTTGATGGTTGATTCACAGGATTAAACATGTCATACACCTTCTGGACATCATTGACCCATTCTCCTCTCCATGGATTCTAATTGATCTTTATGTATTTGCAAACTGTTGTAGTGATGTAGAAGTTATTATTAACTACAATTGTCTCATCTTGAGACTCAGCTATCCCTTTCACTTTGATCATCACATAGATCAACATATCAATGAATATGGCATTAGTCATTGATTTTGGCATTGTCATATCTTCTATTTGACTCATCAGCAATCTACACAGATTAACTTTGACAATATGTCTCAAAAGATGTAGGAGATAGATATCCTGATATCTCAAATTAGCAAAGTCTCCTCTCCTCGGTATCAAAACATGTTGAACAAATTTGAACAGCAATTTGTTCTCTCCATCCATTTCTATAGCAACCACTTGCCTTTGAATTCCATCACCAGTTAGATATTTCAACGCGGTCTCATAGTCAAAAATGTATCTGGTTGGTGGCATGGTTCTTGATACATATCCGGATACACCTTCATGTGGAACCATTAAGCATTCATCCCACTCTACTGATGAAAACGATATCTCTTTACCATTTACAAAAGAAGTCACTCGGTTCTCATTCTCGGATATCTCGAAGCTTACGAATTCGTATAACTCTTTCACAAACTTTGCGTAATAGGGACCAATGTTATTCGAAAAAAAGTCTACACATATTTGAACTTCCAGAATTTAAAGAACTAATGATTTTATAGGTAGAAACCACTCAACGCACAACCCCTTTTCGATCACAATTGCTCTATTTTACAGATGACGGTTCACCGGTCACATTCCTGACCAAGTTCTAATAGAATTACCACTTGCCTCTTGCTCCGTCTTCTACTTCTTTGATTTAGGCTCAACATTGTCATCTCTGACAGTAGGAAGTTGGTCTTTTCCATCACTGGTTCGAGGGATTTAGTGTTCACAAATGATTCGGGAGCTAAGGATTGAAGGTAAAGGGTTTGAGGCTCATTGGTGTGAGAAGTGGCTCGGATATAGTTTTATCATTTAGGAATCATAAATTAAAAGAATAAAATCGAATAAAAAAATAAAAAACTGTTCAGATTCTAAGCGGCAGACAGAAGTTTTACGTGCACTATCTGTGCGAATTCCTACTGGTGAGAATTTTAACATCGGTGAGAGTTTCAAAATCGGTGATAATTTTACATCGGTGAGAATTTTACATCGGTGAGAATTCCACATCGGTGAGAATTTCTACCGGTTGTGATTAAACATTCCCAGCTCGTGCCTAATATAACTTAACCTATCCGAACATAAAGGATTAATGAAAATTTCAGCTAATTGATGTTCAGTACCAATAAATTCAAAAGAAATATCACACTTTTGATAATGATCTCCCAGGAAATGGTGCCTTACATCAATGTGTTTGGTTCTAGAGTGAGATATAGGGTTCTTCGAAATGTTTATTGCACTAGTGTTGTCACAGTTAATTGAAACATGCTTAAAATCATATCCATAGTCCAAGAGAGTGTGTTTCATCCACAAAATTTGTTCACAGCAACTACCAGCAGCTATATATTCTGCTTCGGTAGTGGATAGAGCTACAGAATTATACTTTTTACTACACTAAGATACTAAGGATTTTCCTAAAAAATGACATGTTCCTGATGTGCTTTTTCTATCCAACATTCGCCCAGCAAAGTCAGCATCTGAATAACTCATTAACTCAAAGGATTGTCCTTTTGGGTAAAACAAACCTAAGATAACAGTGTGTTTGAGATACTTAAAATTCTTTTAACAGCTAGAAAATGAGATTCTTTCGGCTTAGCATGAAATATTGCACACATTCATACATTAAACATAATATCTGGTCGACTAGCAGTGGTGTAAAGTAAACTACCAAACATACAACGGTAATTGGTTTGATCCACTGGATTCCTAGTTTCATCTGCATCCAATTTATAGACTATACTCATAGGAGTTTCACATTCCTTAATACTATCCAAACCGAAAAGTGTTAAAAGATCCCTTGTATATTTACTTTGATTCCAAATAATACCATTTTCATTTTGAAATACTTGAAATCGATGAAAGTATATAATTTCTCCTATTAAACTCATTTCAAATTCATTTTGCATACTTTTTGAAAAATCAGTACATAAAGAATGTTTAGAAGATCCAAAAATAATATCATCAACATAGATTTGTACAACTAAAACATCTTTAGAAATTCTTTTAATAAAAGGAGTTGGATCATCAATCCCTTTAGTAATATTTTTTAAAATAAGAATGTTGTTGAGTCTATCATACAAAGCTCTTGGAGCTTTTTTTAAACCATATAAAGCTTTAGAATGTTTAAAAACTTGGTTTGGAAAATGGGGGTTATTAAATCCCTGAGGTTGTTATACAAAAACATCTTCAATTATAAAACCATTTACAAAAGCACTTTTGACCTCCATTTTGTATAACATAAAATTCAGATGAGCATCATATGCATGTAAGATCCTAATGGATTCTAGTCTAGATACAGGTGCAATGGTTTCCTCATAGTTTATACCTTCTTCTTGACTATATCCTTGTGCAACCAGTCTAGCTTTGTTTCTAACTATGTTTCCAGAATCATCATCATTGTTTCTATAAACCCATTTCGTGGCTATTGTTAAAGTGTCCTTGGGTCTGTCAACTAATTCCCAGAATTTGTTTCTTTAAAATTGATTTAACTCTTCTTACATAGCCATTACCCAGAATTCATCAACGATAGCATCATTAATATTTTTGTTATCTAGCTGTGAATGAAAGGCTTGATGTTCATCCTGATTTCCTAGAGAAGCTCTAGTTTGTGTTCCTCTATGATGATTTCCAACAACAGTATCTAAAGGATGATTATTTAGAATCCTAGTTGATCTAGTAAAGGTAGGTCTAGAAATTACGTGTTCATCGATAGGATCGGGTTCAACAGAAGTTGATTCTTGAAAATGTCCAGAACTGGATGGTTTTATAACAGGTTCTTTAGATTTATCATTAATGTCCAAAACTGATAAATCGTCTTCAATATTTTCAAGAAAGGTTTTGGGCTCATGTGGATCGGTTTCATCGAATTTGATGTGAAAAGATTCTTCCACACATTTGGTCCTTTTATTAAAGACTCTATAAGCATTGCTAGTTAATGAATAACAAAAAAAACTCCTTCATCACTCTTAGAAGAAAACATGTCTAGATTATCCTTTGTATTTAGAATAAAAACATTGCAGCCAAAGACTCTATAGTAATTAACTTTAGGCTTTCTATCATTCCACAACTCATAATGGGTTTTCGTAAGAACAGGTCTAATTAAGACTCTTTTAATGACATAACAATCTGTATTTACAGCTTCATCCCAATAAGTAAATAGTCATTTCATATTGATTGAGCATGGTTCTAGCTATTTCTTGAAGGGTTCGGTTTCTTCTCTCTAATACACTATTCTGCAGAGGTGTCCTAGGAGCTGAAAAGTTGTGACTATAGCCATTGGGTGAGAAATAAGATTCAAAGTCTTGATTTTCACACTCATGGCAATGATCACTTCTCAGGGTCTTAATTTTAAGTCCACTAAGATTCTCTACAGACCTGGATTATTTAACAAAGTAAGAACAAGATTCACATTTTTGAGCTAAGAAATATATCAAAGTATATCTATAAAAGTCATCTACTATAGCATAGACATAGTGCATCCCATTTAAACATGACACTCAAGATGGTCCAAACAAATCCATGTGAACCAACTCAAGTGGTTGAGAAGTTGAAACTTCTTTCTTTTATTTAAAAGAAACATTGTGTTGTTTTCCCTTTTGACAGGGATTACACACTATGTCTTTTGAGAATTCTAATTTAGGTATGTCTCTAACTATGTTTTTCCTAGCCAGTTTTCTAAGTGAGTGAATGTTGCAGTGTCCTAGTCTTTTGTGCCATAGCCAAGACTCTTTATGAAAATCATTCAAACAAGTAATATTTTGTTTAGCTAATGAATTAAAATCAACAGCATAGACATATTGATTTCTTAGAGCAGAAAATACTAAATCATTTTTGAGTTAAAAACATCACTAGAATCATTTTCAAACTTGACATTAAAACCATCATCACATAATTGTGAAATGCTTAACAAATTATACATAAGTCCATCATCAAATAAAACAATAGAAATCAAAACTGAATCAGTGTTACCAATCTGGCCTAAGCCGATGATTTTTCCTTTAGAGTTATCACCGAAGGTGACATGCCCACCATCAACCTTTATTAAGCTCTTGAAGAATGAGTAGTCTCTGGATATATGTCTTGAGCATCCACTGTCTAAGTACCATACCTTCTTCTGATATCTCTTCATACAAATTTCTTAAAAAAAAGATTTAAATAGGAAATGAATTTGGTACCCAGATCTTCTAGGGTCCAGATAGGTTAGCAATCAGGGCTTTAGGTACCCAGATTTGTTTTATGGGTCCCATAAAATTAATAGATGCAATAGATTCTGAGAGATAAACTTTATTTTGTCAATAACCATATGAATAACCAGTTGATGCATACAGATTTCCAAAACTGGAACTAGCAGAATTTTTTCCAAACTTAGGAATAAATCGAGTTTTAGTGAACTATATCTTTCCACGTTGATATCCTAAACCAGTAGTGTATTTAGGTGAAACTTGATTTCCTAACAATTGAGTTAGAGTATCCTTTCCATTTGTGAATATTTCTAGGCCTTTTCTGAGCTTCTTATTAAATAGTTTCAGTTCTGTATTATCCTTTAATAGTTTATCATTTTTCTCCTTTTCTACATCAAGTGCGAATTTAATATTTGCAGTATGAGCATGTTGTTACTTTAATGACTTGTACATGTCCTTAAGTTCATTACACATTTTTTCCAGCATATCAAGGTATTAAAATTGTTCAACATTAGACATATTTTCAGAATCAGAATCAGATTCTAAATTATCTCTAGAGTAATAAGAATTTAAAACAGGAGTGTCTATGGTTACCTCAGTTGTGTTGGTCATGAAACACATGTTGGCATGATTCCTTTCAGAGTCTGACAATTCAGATTCACTTGTGTTGTCTTCTGAAGCACTCTAGGTTGCCTTCATGGCATTCTTGTACCTCTTGCCCTTATTATCATATTTATTCTTGAATTCTAACTTTGGATAGTAAGCCTTGATGTGTCCTTTTCTCTTGCATTCATAGAAAACAACTTCATCAGTTCTATCAGCCTTCTTCCAATCCTTCTTCCACTTACCTTGTTGATCATACTTTCCTTTGTAATTTTTTTCTGAAGAATTTCTTCTTCCTATAGAAATTCTAGAATCTCATTGACATTTGAGCCATCTGGGCATCATTGTCAGAGTCTGAATTTTCACTTGTTGAGCTCTCATTCTCCATTTGTATTTTCTCCATTTCCTTACTCTTCAAAGCAATAGACTTGAATGCTACAGATTTTCTTTTTGGTTCATTATCTTCCTCTTTATTTACCTTGAGATCTTCTTCATACATCATTAGTTTACCAATAAGCCCCTTAATAGGTAGCTTGCTGATGTCACATGACTCTTGGATGGACACAGAAGTGCCTCTCTATCTGTCTAGTTAACATCTCAACAATTTCATAATCTACTCCTTCTCTAGTATAGCTTTTCCCAATGAACATATGGTGTTGACAATCTCGTTAAACCTAAGGTACATGTCAGAAATGGGTTCATCAGGTCTCATTTTAAAATTACCATATTTAATTGTATAAGTGTTTAATCATATTTCCTTCACATTGGTTGTTCCTTCATGAGAAACAGCCAAGGTGTCCCAGGTTTCATGGGTTGTTTTACATGTAGAAATTCTGTTATATTCTTCATCTACTAAAGTGAAGTAAAGAGAATTCATAGATTTAAATTTATTGTTATATTCAGACTTTGTAGCATCATCCCAGGTAGATCTAGTAGTTTTGGGGATCTCATATTCAGATTCTATGACAGACAAAATATCAAAACCAATACTTTCTAGATGAATCATTATTTTAATTTTCCATTGAGCATAATTTACACCATTAATGAATGGTGGCCTATTAGTAGCAGCACCTTCTATTCAATTGTCTATAACTAGATTTTAGAAATATAGATTTAAGGAGATAAAATTTAGAACTAATAGAAATTTAAGATCTTTAATGATACAACAAAAATCACAGTTGAAAATTGAGGGATTAAAAACATTTTAAAAAAACAAGACAACCTTTGATACCAAATGTTGGTCGGAGTGGACACTAAAAGGGGGGGGGGGGGTGAATTGAGTGACAATTAAAATTTCTATTAAAAATATTTCTCTTAAAATCCCAAAATTTAATACAATGTTAATCTTTAGTGAATTTATATAGATTACAAATGTTCTATTCTTTTCTCTAAGATTGATTAGTTCTCAGTTAACATAATCATAGGATTAAATTGACTTTTGAAACTAACTTACAGGTTTACAAAAAATATAAACACATGCAAATTTAACTATCAATGTATCCTTAAAATAATGTTGTATTTAAATTTAATAGCAGTGGAATATGAAATAAATATAGAGTACTTATCGAAATGCATAGCAAGTATAAACATGAGGTTCAGTCTCAAGACGAGACTTAGTCCTCTCTAACAATTTATATAAATTGATCCACACATTTGATCGGGGTTAACAATAGAGATAACTCTGTCCAGGTCAAATGACCTCTACCACAGTTCTTAGTGGGAAAACAAACAACAGCTCACAACTGTCCAGGTCACACTCGACCTCTACCACTATCCACAGTGGGAAATAAAATATTTCAGAGTTTGAGTAAGGATTTGAAAATCCTTCAGCTTGGTATAGGAGATAGTGTGTGTAAAATAAGTAGGCAACACACACTGCTCAAAATATAATGGAAAGAATAAATAAATAAAATGTAATGGAATTTAAAAGGGCATTAGTTATTGGCAATGCAGCTCTGGACTCGTTTGATTAGCCAGAGGAGCTTCTTAGTCCTTTTCTGGTATTGTGTCTGAAGATCTGAGTATCGTTCTCTTCAGTGTTTCCATGCTCAGCTTAGCTTATCATCTCAAAGAAGATGTGTTTTCTGTAGTATTTCCGTAGCAATGATTGATCGATGTATGTTTAGTGTTATGGATTCTGGCAGTAGTATTCATGTAAGCGCATGTTCTCAAGTCGTTCTTGGCAGGTTAGAGCTTGATCACGTTTTTATCAATCTTCTCTTTCGTCCTCATATTTGTTCAGTATTTCTTCATGTCCGTTCTAATGTTCGGGTCCCTATCTTTTTGTGTGTGTGTGTTTATCTCGTTCTTCTCTCTTTTCTTTTTATATCTTTCATCTCCAAAAGAAAAGGAATGATTAAACTTGTCATTTGTACTAGGTACGGTTTCTTCAAATGGCCACAGAAGTCATTAAATAAAATTAACTACAATAAAAACATCAAATGTAACCATTAGTTTAATAAACAAATAGTATTGAGAGTATAGGGTTTGACTAGGAAGTAAATCATAGGTATCCATTTGTTGGTAGATGTATATAGTTGACTTCATGTAGGATCTTCGATCGGTAGCTCTTTAAACTGACATCGGTAGCTCTTTATAATTAGTTCCATCTGTTTCTCTGGCTCCATCGGTAGCTGTTTTGCAATCGATAGCTCGATGTATCAGTGACTATAGTTGTATCGGTATCTCCTTGCATCGGTAGCTCTTTGTGTTTGTATCGGTAGACTTTGTCTATCGGTAGCTCCTTGTACTTACACCGGTTGCTCTTTGTGTTTGTATCGGTAGACATTTTGTACTTACACCGGTAGCTCTTTATACATACACCGGTAGCTCATTGAACTTACATCGGTAGCTGTCAGTAAGTTGATTCTATCGGTAGCTCTCTATCGGTAGCTCTATCGGTAACTATCGGCACACATGCACATCGGTATCTCTATACATATTAATTGCTCAGGGTATCAGTATCTCTGTCTATCGGTAGCTCTGGTCTGTGTCTGTCGGTAGCTGTCTATCGGTCACTACGGGTAGTCATGCATATCAGTAGATCTATACAAATGGGTGATTTTAGTGTATCGGTGACTCTGTCTATCAGTAGAATAAGTCTATCAGTACACTGAGTACCGGTAGCTCTTTATCAGTAGCTATATGCGGATCAGTGACACTTACACTTGTCTGTTTTATGCAAAACACATCTAATTGGTTTAGAATTACTTCATAACTTATATAAACATGGATAAACAATGATTGACATATTTCAGAGACTATTTTATTATTATTATTATTTTGATCAAATATTTGAATGAATTAAATTATAGATTAACAGTAATTGAGAATATCATAGTATATGAAAACATAATTGGGATTATCAAAGTATATGAATACATAATTGGGATTATCAAAGTATATGAACACATACTTGGGATTATCAAAGTATATGAACACATAATTGGGATAATTAAAGTATATGAACACATAATTGGGATTATTAAAACATGTGAGGTCAATAAATAAAAATTTAGGCATTCAGTCCATTCAATCATTCAATCTTGAAGAATATTGTAGGCCTGTATAAGGATGCAAAATCCATTGGGATTGGGGTATTCCTATATAGTCTTTGGTTCCAATCAATTATCTTTCTCTTTAATGATCTCATTATCATCCTACCTTTTCCCTCGATCATTATGAGCCCATTTTAGTTATAGAGAATTTTACCAGGGAATTAAGAGATTTATAATTATCCCAAAGATACAAAATAGTGGAGGAATACGATTTTCAATATATAAGGTATATTTAACAAGAATATTATTGATTATTAAGGCAATATCTATAAGTTATCTTTATCAATAATATGTTTATTTTTTAAAAAGTATTAATATTTCGTATTTATGAAATCAGAAATCATGTGATAATAAAAAATAAATATAAAAGGTAGCATAAATATAAATATAATTTTATAAACCATAAATTAAAAAAAACAATAAAATAAAAATTTTCCCTATGTATTGAGATGTGAATAATTATAACACAAAATTTTTAAAAAAATTTAAAAAATTATTTGAAAACAATTTCATGGATATGCATGACATCATAAACACTAACAATGAATGTATATATTTATGTAACACTGTTATAAATAATCGTGCAAATTAAAAATTCAAGTCACTTAACCAAACAATTCATTTATCAATTCTTCATTTTATCATTTTAAAATCCATGAATTGTACTAGAATTCATAATATAATCTAAATGCACATCATAAAAAATACTAATTATAATATTGATGAATGATGATACAACATACCTGATTAACCTGATTTAGTTGAACTTTTAATTCAATTAGAACTATTATATATCCTAAAAGGAATAAATAATGAATTATAAACATATAGATCAAATTTAAAGATATAATACCAATATAATATTTACAACTTTCACGCAATAGCCTCATGTGAAATTTCCCCAAATTCACTAACCCTATAAACAGAAAATTAAATAACAAAAAATTTATTGAATCCATTTGATAATTTAGAAAAACGCACCTTCCTTAAAAAAATAAACAAGGGATTTCATCATTTTCCATCCTCCTCTAGCCATCACACATTGAATTTTTATCATTACAAATGAATTTCACAATGATAAAGTGAAATCCAACATCAAATCCAAATATTAAAAAATGAAATTTATTTGAAAACTAAGAAGAAGCAAAAACAAATTGTGGGGGAGACCATTAAAAAAATTGTACCAAAAACACTGGAAACACTATGGATATGGGGAGTAAGAAAGTGTGGAGGTGGAGAATATCATTGTTTCACCTTCTGTTTATCTATCTAAAACTGCAACACATTAAATGTTTGTTTAAAATAATATACAAAAATAACAAAAATAATTTATATTTAAAAAGAATATTTTAACCAATGATTACCAAATGGCTCACCTGTAATTTTTCATTCCATTAAGATAATTGATTTTCATAGGAATTTTTAACATATCATTCATTGAATGGATATCTAAAAGAACCAATCATTAAATAGAGGTAGGGATTGTTTGAAAAGAATTATGTTGTGTTTTTATACATTAATGAAATCTCAAATAGTTATATGGGATTTAGATTTAATTACATTATGCTCAGAGATTTTGGAGATATTATAGAATTCACAGGCTTGAAAATATCACCCACTTGCTAGCATGGGAGTTGGAAAGAGGATATAATGTCGAGCCAAACTGACTAGTGAATCTGTGGGTATCAATAATCTATTTTTTCTAAAAGATATCAGGAAATAATCAGAGATACATAAAGAGGATGTATGTTTCCCATCACCTATCTTGTGGGGTTACTAAGAAGTAGTTTAATGTTGATTTTTTTGGTCATCATGACCATAAATCTAATTCAATATTATCATCTGTAGATAAAATGGCAATGAGAAATTTTACTATGAAAATGTTTTATACTCCCACTATGAAATCCAATTTTTCAATGATGGATCTAGACATATTAATATCGTTAGTCTATGAGTGATGATTCGTTATTCTTTAACTAGACCTCCTTATTCCTCATATGGTGGAGGACCATTGTGACGTTCAACATCGATGAACCACTATGTATGTTTAATACCATAAAAACCATTAAATCACAATTATCATAAAATAATATGATATTTTATTATTTTGATATTCCCATGATCATTTTCATAATTTAAAATAGAGAATTGGATTACAATTTCGCAAAATCATGATGTAATTACCTGAGAATGACAGGGATTTATATCAGAATGGATAGTGGATGTCTTGTGAGGATAAATTTATTCATTGGATTGGAATTTCAATGTTGGAATTTTACATGGTAATATATTTTATATTTTTTAGTCAATTAGTGTTGAAGAATCAATTGGGACACCTAATTGAATGGGTTAATTATCTTATATTAGAATTGGGAGTGTCCCAAGAGTGGCCAAACCTAACTTCATGATGTTTTTTATGACGTATATTTCTAGGTTTTTCTATTCCATGGTTTCGATTTCATGATATTAATTTGCTCTTTGTTTTTTAGTCACATAATTGTCATATTCCCTAGAATTATGATAGAATTATAAGAATGACCCATCATGGGTGGTTGTGGTTCTTGATTGGTGATGATATCCAATGAATCATTTAGCATGAATTCCTTTCACCATTGAAAGAGAGTTTCCCTATAAATAATTATTTAAATATAATTTATTTATAATTAATTAAAGTTTAGGTTTTATTAATTAATTTTGAATGATTGGACATGTGTGGGACTACATGGTGACTCATAGAGCCCCAATGTATTTGGATAAACTCTAAATATGTTGTTGAGATTTTCTTGTATGGGAGTTAAATATATTTTAGGTAGTTGGTCCCATTGACACTCTACCTTATGGTATTATGATGGTTTTATTGAAATTTAGTACGAGGTTTTCCAAAAAAAGTGAATGACCTTAACTTTATAATGTTTTATGAATAATAATTATTTCTTAGTTTGTTAATGATCCATCGATCAAAATTAATTGAAGGAACAATTCCTACAATTAAATGAGAGATCCATTTAAATTCTTAATAATTAAATGAATTTATTATCTTAAATGATTAAATGAATATGAAGAATGCACTAAAAAGGTTCCAAGTTCCACATTGGACATTTTGTATTGTCTTGTTTACAAGACATCGATGGACAAGGTTTGATAAGTAATATATGTCTTGGATTTTATATATTCTCACATTTGTGTGTCTGTAGCTATGAGACCATGTTTGAATCTTTGATCGCATGTTTTTGTGAATTTATGAGTCCATGTTTGGTGCTTTGATCACAAATGTTTGTGTAGCATATGAGACCCTGTTTAATGCCTTGATCACAAATGGGGCAATGACCAAACCATGATACCTTGTTTCATATGTAATCCCATGGTTTTTATATCCTATTAGGTGATGTTCTTGGAATTCCTTATAAATAATTTATATGATATGTATTGTTTGCAGAATTTGGTAGCTTTTAGAACCATTGTTTATGTATTGGGATGATTAGTTTACCCAATTTCTGTTATATTACCTCAAAAAGTGGGAGCATGATTACACACTGAGGGATATAGAGTATTCATAGTTTGATGGTATGGTTCAGATCAAATACATTTTTCTTTGTATGGGATTTGACCATTCATAGGAATTGTGAATCCCTTAGCCGCATTACAATGTGGTAGAAAGTCAGGGAGGGGTGATGTTACTATCATGTTATGAAAAATAATTCAGGTGGAACATACAATTATATGATTATAACTACCACATTTATGGTAGAAATGAGGTTTTCCTAATAATAACAAGCATAGTGGTGTGGTGTGTTGTATTCTTATCGGTGAACAAGTTCACAGTGGTATGTACCTAAAAGAAGAACTCATGCTAAATGGCATAGGTTTATTACAATTTCTAAAATGTGTGGCACCAATTGTAATGTGTGATAATGGGAACTATCATTATTACCATAATCATGTCTAAAATGGTATGGTAATGTCTTGTGGAAGCATTTTAAGTGCATTAATACTCAGTATATGATTGGTTTTTTTTCATGTATGAGCATTGGTGATTATTTGTTATTCTATTTCAGTTTATATATTTCCAGTTTATTTCTAATTGATCTAATAACATTAAAATACAATATATTTTATTGGATATGTATAAGACTTGATTGGTGGTTTCCAATTAATTTATATGCACACACTTCTCAATCATCAATGTAACATGGGTACCTAATCATCCCTCACATATTTTAGGTAAAAGAGGGTTGGAAGTCCATGATTTTTTTGCAGAGTGGGAAAACACAATACAAGTCTGGAGACATGGATGATAATAAAATTGGTGTTATAGATCATATTTTTAATTTTTTATTCACCTATATTATACTTGTGATCAAACCAGTATTTAATTATTGTTCTGTTTTAAGGGATGGTCATTTGTGTATATTGTTTCTACATTCATACATTACAGATGGGATGTTTATTTGTTTTCCACATACTCTAACTCCTTATTTTTTACATGTCTAGTTTGGTGGCCATTATATTTTACATAGATTAAGGGTATAATATCCCCAGGATTCCACCGTATAACCTCACATCTATTTGGAATCCGTTTTTTGGGACACATGCATAAGGTCATGTATATCTCAATCTCAAACCTAGTGATTCTGGTATGGGAGTTACATAATGGAATCCAAGGGGAATTATTTTCTTCTTTTTAGGATTCAGTAAAAAGATAACATACAATTATGTTGGATCATATTAAGAGAATCAATCTAGTTCATCATGATGATCTTCCTTATGGGATGTCCTTGTTTCAAATTCTTGGGATTGATTTTCTTTGTTTACAAGGTAAAATTATATGATTTCACCTCTTGTGAAACCCATAGATTTTGAGGTTTGAGATTTCATTTGGATTTTAATCTTATATGTAATGATAAGAGGCATCACACACATTTTTTTTGCTTTTATGTTTGACATGACATATTTTCTACTTGTGCTTGATTGTACTGATGAAGGAGGTCTCATCACCCTTAATGTCAACAATTTGTACTATGACTCCACATATGTGTTATAGGTAACATTTAATTAATATGAAACCCTATGCATATCTAATTCTAATATAATTTCAATAGAGACAATTCTGTGGTGGTCATAGAAAATTATGATGATGGGGATGTGTATGGTGGCAAGGATGCAATCCTTCTATGCATGAGTATTATAGTGTATCTTGTAAGGTTGTTGTAACGAGTAAATTGACATAATAAATGCAATTAGATGTGTAAAATGACTGACGGATTAATGTAAATACTATTTTATATATGGATTTATCCATCTAGCACATAGTAGAATTCTATTTAACTTAACATGATGTCATTGGAATCAATGTGTTTGTTCTAGCAGTGATTCTATCAAGAAATATCTTGGGATATGTATATAGATGAAATTTCATGAGTTTATTCCATAGAAAAACCTTGTTTCTAGTTAGGTGTAATACTTGTAGGCTATCGAATTTGGTCTCCGGTAACTGGTCAGCCAGTATATCATGTGATGTCAATGTAACATGAGTAAGGGTATAACTTATGAAGGAATAGTAAAAGATAATTCCATAGGGGAATTTTTTTAGGAACATTCCACGTGCATGAGTGTAATCATTATAAGGATTAATGATGTTATTGCAATTTACCTTGAAAATAGAGAGTATAGAGGTCCTTGATTTCTCATACTCTTGTTATAATGTTGTGGTTTAGAGTGCTTGGATTCTTGTGGCATCATGGTGGAAAATCAATCAATCTATAATTTAATTATTTTTTGGAACTATTAAAAACATAATGTGTAATATTTCATGAAATGGTAGAGTGAGGAAGTTTAAATAAGTAAAGAAGAGTGATGGGCGTACTGTAGGAAATATTTAATGTTTTATTGATTAACTGAAAAGATCTAGTGGAATTAGGTCACTAATGGATTAGGTACATTGTCACCCTTGGAATTAGGAACTGGTGTTTTGGTGTAATGATCAAAGTACTTGGATACAAGAGGTCATTATGAATAGATATGTCCATGTGGTGGGAGACAATATCGATAATGGATCAAGGTACCATTGTGTGGCCAACCAAATATTTTGATTTAATAAAGCTGTTATGGTTTGTTGTAGTGTCTTGCGTCATGTGATGAGATCCATCATTGAAGGATCTTATGACCAACACATGTGTTGTTGAAGGATTTTCTATTCATAAAAAATGGATCATTGGATGTAGAGATCCACATTCAAAAAGTACATGGGTGTGTAGTACATAGGTCCATACATGGGAATTTATTATTAATAGATTTTCATGCTTAGTTATCAGGTTTGGTAAAGAATTTTTCATGGTTGAGGTTTACCTATGTAAGTGAGACCATTATATAAAAGAGATACTCCTTTGGTGGGGAGAATAAACCTGGTCATAACTGAAATGACCACTCTTGTGGTAAGGGTGGTGGTCTTGTGAAAGACATACCCTTGGATGGCTTTAGTGACTCTAAATGGCCAATGTGTTGTAGCCCTGAGAGTATTTTGTTCCATGATTAATTTCTGATGCATTATTTATATGGAGTTATAAATGAAGAACATATGTGGTCCTTGAAATTGGGAGAAATCGTTGTGAACTGAGAGTGATTCATATAAATGGTGCATTGACAATTGACTATGAATCCTTTTGGATGCTGTAAGATGTTGAGGAATCAAGTGGGGGGAAATAAATCAAATTCATTTTGGACATTATTTGGTTTATATTTATTATTTATAAGTTCTTCTATGGATTAATTCATTGGGATCAATGGGTTCATTGAGTTTTTATGGTTTAGGTCATGTACCTTTTTAAGAATATGGATATTAAAATATAGACTTGTTTTTTCCTAGAAATATGAATATAGTGGTATGAACCACATAAAACTCATCATATCTGGTATGATTGATGTTTTAAGAATAACCCATGACCATTCTTGAATACTATGTGTGTTTTAGATGTGATGGTTGGTAAATACATTATATCTCATCTCAGAACCAGGAACGAGGTCTTGGTATTGACCTTTGAGCAATTTATTGTATTTGATCATGCTTAATTGAACTGAACCCCAATGAGGATATCATTGTCTATTGGATTTTTGTTTCATATGCCGATTCATATAGGTGTGAGAACCATGATGCCTTGGTATGAATTCTCTAAGGAACCATGAATTGGAATTTCTGCAGGTTTTAGTGATCCTCGTATTGAAATTGTTTAATAGTGAGCTCTTATATCAAATTATATTTGCGATTTATTGGATTTATATAGTGAAATAATGATGGCCATTCACTAATGACTATGGAATTGAAGTGGGGAATAAGAATTCCGGGATGTAGCATATAAAAATTATTATGAATGAATACCATTGAAGAATTTGTGATGTGATTCACAAGCTTCCATAACATCTTATGGATGAGAAGACTTTTGGGGGATAAATTTTAATGATCTGCATCGATATGAGCATTAAAAATTTTTAGATTTTGAACTAATAATTTAGGGGAAGGCTTTATCGAATCACGTGTCCAAACGATGTTTTTCTTATTAAAACCCTACAAATTTATTTATTTTTAATTTACCAAAGGCGCGTATGTGGAATCAAGGATTGAGTTCTCAATAGAGGAGGCATGAAGTTTCTATGGATGCTGCAACGACCACTAGCCAGCTGGCGGGGTGAGGAGAGTCCCTATTTCCAAAATATTATCATTGGGTTTCCATTAAGAAAATAATATTTAATACTTCATAACATGTCCCTTGGGACAAACTTTGATCCTACACTGGGGGGTCGGTGGTCCCCTTCTGACTAGCTAATGGGTTGTATAGAGAAGCGGTTTTGTGAGGGTGTTTTTGGACATATTCTTTATTTATCCAATAAGATTTTAACAATCATGACTTTAATTTTTTGTTAAAATTATGATGATCAGCTCTCTTATCCCCACTCTATGTGATAACAAATGCTTATGGTGAATCTACATGCAAAATAATGTAAAATCATTGTGAAATCCTTCCTTGTTCTTCAATATTTTCCTCCATATTCCACATATGGTGGGGGATCACTATTCCATTCCTCATGGATGACCCAATTAGTAATTTTAGTCCCCTTAAATCATTTTATGACTCAATTCAATTAATATCCTCTTCTCCATGTTCATAATGGTCATAAATTAATCAATGTATAGATTTCAATTTGATAATTGAATGATAATTCTCTCAAATCATGAAGAAATTGTCTATGAACAATGTGGATTAAGATATTCTAGGATAGAGGATGTTCTATAATTATAAATTTCCTTCTTTTTTTGTAGTCTTAGTGATGTAATATATTTTGGTGATTTAATTTATGATTTTTTAGAAACATTAGTCGAATAGGTCGTTCGACCATGGAATGGAATTAGATCATTTTCTGATCATATAATTGGGAGTGTTAAAAGAGTGGTTGAATTCAGTTGGATATTGGGGTGGCTAATTTATGCCTCTTCATTATTTTCATCTAAGGTACCAATTTTATTATATTAAATTATTTATTTTTTCTTTTTGGACTAATAGTGATTTCTCCCTGAATAATGTTGGAAGTATGAGACAAGCCCTTCAAGGGTGGTTGGTCCTGGTTCTGATATAGTCGTGATTTCCAGTTGTTCCTTCATCATGTATACATTTTCCATTGAAAATGATTTTCCTTATTTGGGATTAATTAATTATAATTTATTTATAATGAATTCAATGAGAATTCTTGGGCATTAGTAGGAAAACATGATGATCATTAGAGGTTGAATGGAATTGGATGCACTCTAACAAAGAAGCCGGGATTTGCTTCGATGGGAGTTGACACCATTTTTTGTAATTGATCAAATGTACTCACTAACATATGGATTTTCAATGGGTTTCAACATATGTAATGAGGTTTACCACCTAGGGGGAATGACATTAATTTCTAAATGTGTTATAAAAAATAATTAATCCATTACTGGTAAATGATTTATAAGTTCTAATTAATTATAGAATCCATGAATAAAGTGAAAAGGGATATCTAGTGACATGCTAACTAACAATAAAATTTCTTCTCTTAAATAATTAAATGAATATTCCAAATGAACTAACGACGTGTTAGGGACACGTGGGTCCTTGTGTACTATCTTGATTCCTGTCTACAAATGTTCAATGATTGATTGGTAATATAATAATTATATTATATAGAAGCTCAATTGTGTGTGTATATATCCATGATACAATGTTTTATACATTGAACATATGTGTGTGTGTATTTGTGACCTTGTTTTATTCTTTTATCACATGTGGGTGTGTCATGTGAGACCATTTGTGATTGGTTATTCAAATGTGTGTGCATGAGTACCGTTGAACCATTTTTTGATATGTGATTATATGGTTTGAGTGTGTCCTCTAAAAACTTATTCTATATATCCCTTGTTGTTCCATGCCATGATAATTAAATTTTTTTTTATTTTTCATATCTTATTGAACTTTGCTTCATGAACCAGGATGATTAGGTTACCATATTTCAGTTAGATGTCCCCTTGGAGGGGGAGAATTATGACTTGATGATGGTTACGGATTATAGACTATTTGATTTTATGGGTAGGATCACAGACATTTCTATTTGAATGTTAGTTAACTATGCATGTAAATTAGAATTTTTCACCCATAGGCCAATGTGGGAGAATTCCTTGCAGGGGTTATGTGATTATAAAATTATACCAAACATGTCATGTGGAGCATTCTATCATATGAGGATAATGACCACCTTCATGGTGGGGTTTGAGGTGTTCCTGATATATTCCACTATCGGGGTTTGGTGTGGAGGGTACTTCTCGATGACCACCATTAGGGTGAGACATATAGTATCTTTAAGCCAAAACATTGATTGATATGCATATAGTTTTAATTATTTTTGGAACTTATCACACATCTTGTGGCATGTGATGATAAAAATTTATATCCATAGTAGTATAATTTTATAGATGATACAACCAAGGGTTGTGAAAGCTTGTTATTTGAATCTCTACTAAATATATGAGTTTTCATTTTTTTGTTTCTGCAAAGAGGATTATATGTTACACTTATGTAGTTTATTTATTTAATTTTTATTTTCTTATTGGATTATAACATGAACATTCATTGAATTTTATAGGCTAGGTACTAAAACAAGTTTCTCATTCCCAACTAATTTGTACTCAATCCATTCTTGGGAATCTATATCACATGGGTACCTAAGAATCGCACACTTCTTATATGTAAAGGTTAGGTTAAATCCCGAGTATTTTTTATTGAGAGATAAATTTATCTTTGAGTTTGGAGTCTGGGATGAGTTATTTTTGGGTCTTACATAGCCATTATTTTTACTTTTTTTCCATTTCTAGCATGTACATGGGATCATCCAAATGGATAATCAGTTTCCTCTATTCTAGTATGAATTTTTTGGCATGCTCTATCTATTTTCATTATTTACTGATGATATGTTTATTTATTTATCATGTACTCTAGTTGAACAAATTTAAAAAATTTCTTTATTCATTTGTTCTTGTTTACTCTAATTTTGGCTATATATTTCCCATGAATCCACCATAGAACCTCATAGCTAGTCAGTGTCTACTGACTTATAGGGAGGTGCGCTTGAGGACATGTGGCTCTCTAGCTCACACCTACTGATTCAGTTCAGGGTGTTACTTAGTGGTATTTTAGCGGTCTAGTTTTCTAATTTTGGGGAGATAGTATATTGGACACACCTGAATGTGTGGTAACATGTAATGAATCATGATTAGGTGAAACAAAATTTTATATATTGAGGGAATTATAGGTTATTATATAATGGTATTTATGTTCATTGTATTAATTTTAATGATTATATGATTTCACCTATTGTGATGCACAAAGATTTCGAGGTTAATGACTATATATGAATTTATTTTTGAATGTATCGACAAGAGGGATGACATGCATCATTATTGGATCATAAGTTTCCCATAACATATATGCTTATTGTATTTGATTGTACTAATGATGAAGGTCTGCACTAATCTAGTATCAACCACATTAACAATTTTTTAACATATGATCCTTTAGTGAAAAAATAATCAGTTGAGAACCTATTAATCTCTAATTCTAATAGAATATCATGTGAGACTATGATGTGGTGCACCTAGGAAATGATTATACTATTGAAGATGATGATGAAAATGATGGAAACAATTATACTGATGTTAATAAAATTATTCTACGCATGGGAGGTGTTATGTATTTTATTAGTTCATTATCTGGAATTAATTTCCTTAGTAATTAATCTAATATGAAGGGTTTTTTAATATATGGACTACAAAGGAGCTGAATATATTCTATGTGGAGTAATCCATATAACACCCAATTTTGTTCTATTTAACATAATAATGTCTCTTTTCTCTTGATGTTGTTTTTCAGAGAGTGAAACCATCATGACATATATATATGGATATGTGTCTAGATAATGTTACAATGGATGAAACCCAAGTAAAACCATGATGTGGGTTATGTGTAAGACATGATGGACATATAAATGAGATACTAGTAACTAGTGATCTAGTGTCTCATACATTATATAGATACCATGGTTAATGATATTTATTATGAAATAATAATCAAGGTTAATTTATTTTGGCCAGTTTTCATTGATGAAAATTCCCTATTCATGTGGGTATCCTTTGAAAGGGATAAAGGTATTATATGATACCTTGAAACCAGGATGTATGGACTTTTCTAATGTTAGTACTCATAATACAATGTTGGGTATTAGATTTCATGAATTCTTGCGGAATTATATTGTAAATCCCTTTGTTTAGACCAAGAGTGGTGTAATCATGCCTCACTATGAAATACATGATGCATGTTCTTTCATGAAATGTTTAAAGATGGTTAACCTGGTGAAGCATATCGGTGAGAGGACCATAATAAAAGTTTATGGTTTTGTTAATGAACCTGAGAGAGCTAGTAGTGGTATGTTATTTTTTATTTCAGTTCAAGGTCACTCTTAGTATTAAATACTACTGTTTTGGCTTCAATATAGTAGTTCATTGCATCCTAATGTTTGTTTTCTATAGATATTTCATGTTGATAGTAGATGACATAGATAATGGATTGGGTTACAATTCTTTTATCAACCTATGACTGTAGTTTGAATGAGATGACATGGTTTGGGTTAGTGGCTAGTGTGAGTGGATGATAACACTCATGATTGAAAGTCATGACCCACATGTGGATACTAGGGGACATTATTTGAATCAAAAATGGATTGTTATATGTCATGAGATTCATTATAAGAAATACATGGGTGTGTAGTACATGGTTATTAGGTTAGAAATTAGTTATGAATTGATGTAGATTCTTTGATATCACATTTTTCAATGAACAAATCATAGGTTGAAAATACCGATTAAATAACCATGATGAGATAATAATGATACTCTATTAGAGTGTAAGATATACTTGGTAATATGTGAAATGAACTATATTTTAAAATGAGCCATGGTATTTTGTAATACATATCATCAGTTAGTTGTGGTGACTCAAAAACACTGATGTGTGGTTGGACCAAGAGTATATGGTTCTATGATGAGTGAATAATGTTGGATTCAAATGTATCACTGTATAAATACCATATGTGGGACGTAAGCTTAGGAAAATTCTATGTCATCTAAGTGGGAGACATTTAATTGTTTCATTTATATACAACTATGAAGCCTATGGGATGGTTCAAGAAGTTGATGAATAAACAATAGAGAAATTCTTCAATGTACTTTCTGACTCTGATAAGGATGTGTGATTAATTTAATGGTGCATCTATGGCTTAAGGGATTATGATTTGCAGCTACATAGAGTTTTAGTTGTTTAGTTTGGGTATCTTTGTAGGATGTTAAGTGGAAATATAGTTACTAGTGTTTCTGTCTGACAATTAATACAGTGGTTGGAACTATATCAAACTCATCATATTGTGTATGACAATGTTGATAAGAATTTTCTAATACCAATCTATAATGGTCAACATTTTCAGGTTTTTTAGTCAATAGAGACATGTTGGATTATCCCAAAACATGGAATGTGACATTGGAATCAAATTTTAATTTATTTCTTCATATAGATCATTTTCAACTGAATAATCAACACTTGTTCTTTCATTGGGATTACAGAATTTTGATCTATATGGTGATCCCTATGGTGGGGACAACCCTGATTCTTTGTTGGAAAATTAATGAGGACCTCATGATTTGTTCAGTTCAATTTTATTGGTAGTTATTGTATTAATAATGGTTAACAGTGATATTTTTTCATAGTATTTGATATGAATGCTTAATGTCATGCATCCGAAGCATGTGGGGTCTTTTCGAATGAGACTGTCTTTAAGGAGGTGAGCTGGATTTCGGGGATGTAATGTAGGCAAGTCATTATGAGTGACCATTATTACAGATTGGGGGATATGATTTTCATGATACCATAACTTCTTGAGGATGAGAAGCATTGTGTTGGGGAGAACGTAACAACCTGCATCATGATGATATTTGAGTTTTGGAAGGGTTTTAACTTTTATTATGGTGGAAAGATCATTCAAGGATTTGGGTTTTAGAATGGTCCATGTACTATTTTACCTTCCCAAATAGAATTTTTCATACATTAATAGAGTCTTGGAGGGAATCTCAAGTCATTATTTATTAGTTGCGACGTCTTAGAGCCTTCATGACTTCTCTAGCATCCATCAACTAGCTAGTGGGGTGGATGGAGGCCCTTGTTCCTAGAAGACTCATCGGATAGTGAATGTGCCTACACTAGTGGGAAGGTGAGGTAAGAAGGATTCATACTTTTCTACAAGGATCTCTATCCAGAATGTGATATTACAACATGAGATTGTTTGGGTGCTGGGATTCATTTTAAAAAGTGTGGTTTTATTCATCATGGCCATCAAACCCAATTGATTTGATCGGTTTTGTCTAAAATTTCTACTCCTAGTTCAATTGTTCACCTCTCTTGGGATCCCTCCAGGATATCCCATTATATTGGTGTCGATCTAGTTTCAAACTGTGTGTTAATTTGGGTGAGATACTTTATTTTACATCAAGGTTATTCTCCATGTTCTTTGTATGGTGGTGGATCATTTTGTTGTTCAATAAGAAAGATACTATTAGTATGTTTAAGAACAATTGATAATTTTATTTCCCAATTATCTTATAATTATATTATCATTGACAATATTGATCATCAATTGATCATTGGAATGATTTAAATAAGTGAATCAAATTATAATTCAATAAATTATTGATATATTTTCCTTAGACTGATAGTGTGTTGTATTTATGTTTCTAGAGGATTTCACATGATGATAAATGCCTGTTGTTATTTTAAATATCAATTAATGAATTTCTACTGCTGATTTATTTGTTGGGTTTTGGTCAATGTTAGTGTAATTAGCCATTTTAAAATGGAATTGAATTTGGAATCTTTCTAATCCTAGAATAGGTAGTATGTCATGAATGGCCGAACTCCTTGCAATAAAATGTTGTTTAGGTTCTTAATTTGGTTTTTTCCTTCTATGGTTCAACATTAATATTTTTAAATTGGTACTTGTTTTTTTCCATGGAACAATAATTTCACCTAGAATATTGTCACAACTTTGTGATGGACCCTTCATGGGTTGTTGGTCGCAATTCTGGATAGGCGATGATATCTGGCCGGTGTTTTGATTCTGTTACCTTTTAACATATAAAGTGAGTTTCCTTGTAAAAAATTAATTATTTATAATTTCATTGTAATTAATTAGTTTGGATTTCATGGAAATAAGTAGGCCATCATTGAAATCAATTAAGGCAGAATGAACTTGGATGGAATCTGATAAAGTAGCTTGGCTTTTCATTGATGGTAGTTGAATCTGTTTTAGGTAGGTTGTCTCATGTACCATTTAATATATGGTATTATGATTTGTTTACTAACATGTGTTAAGTGGATCACCACATTAGTTTAATGGCCTTAATATCATAATTTATTTTGAATTATATGAAATTATTAAGGGTTTAATTATCCTTATCACTAAACTAATTAATAGAACCACACCTAATGTAAAATGAGAGACCTTGTGTCAGCCATAATTAGTTAGTGAATGTCTCATTTTAACTAATTATGTGAATATGTCTGATAAAATTAATGGGGTAAAAGGTCCACGTTGGATCTTGTGCACCAACACATTTTCATGCCTTTAATGGAAAATAATTGAATTGTAATGTGAGACTATGATTTTATTGAAGCTTTCATGTGTGTATGTGTGGATGTGATACTAGGTTTGATACATTTATTACATTTCTCTGTGTGGCTGTGAGAACATGTATGATTATTTAATCACAAGATTGTTTTTGTAGCCTATAATAACATGTTTTATGCCATGATCAAATGTGTGTGCATTAGTATCTGGTTATACCTTATTTTATATGTTTTCATAATGTGTGTGTGTGTAGCCTCTTGAGTGTTATTATTTGTATAACTTGTTCATATTAGCTATGATATATGTTTTATATGGGTTTTTTTAGGTTGTATCATATATTTGTCTATTGGAATGAGAGTATACCACCGATGAGAGTTTTGAATAATTTTTAAAAAGGCTAAAGTGGGATAATTCTATGTAGGTGTGTTGAGATTTTCCAATTACACAAAACATGTGATGTGGAAAATAACATCATAAGAGTATAATAACAACCTTTAAGTTGGGTAGTACAATGTTCTTGATAATGAGAATCATGTAGGTCTATTGTGAAATTTTCTTATTGCTAACCACCATCTGGATGGGATGAGTAATGATTCATCAAAAGAAGGACATGGAATGAACGGTGGAGGGTCTTGACTAGTGTAGGAACTTGTGAAACCTATTATGACAGGTGATTATTGATATATAAATCCTTACTTTCATTATGATTACATAGTTATAGTTTCTAGTTTGTAAACATTGTAAACACATGATATAATTGTATATGGGTATTGTTTTTTTAGGCATTGGTGATTATATATTGCGTTTATATAATTTATTTATTGATGATTGATTTCTTCATAATAAAATTACAAATAGCTGCACAACATTTTAATAGTTAGGTACTGTAATGTTTTCATGGTTCCCTGCAAAGTGTTCATCACACCCTACATTGGAAGCTATATAACCTAATTACACAAAAAACCCTCTCTTTTTGGGGTAAAGGTTTTTCAGAAGAAAAGGTTTCCATTTTGGAGAAGAAAGTATATTTAGGGGTATTGAGATAGGTATGAGATAAGGTTGGTTGTTTTAGAGACTCTTTATACTTTTTCTCTATTTCTATCATGTACATATGATCAACTTTGATGGAAATTAGTGACATTTTTTCTGGTTTTACCATTCAGATCTAAGGTTACCAATTCCATTCATTACAGATTTTATGTTTTTTTGATTAATTGATACTCTGATTGTATAATGATTACATATTTGGTTATTTATTCACTAATTTTTTATTTTTACTGAGGGAATTGTGTTCACAAAATTTAACCTTAGAACCACCCTACTAGTCAGTAGCTTCCAGCTTATAAAACGGTGCACTGAGGGTCATGTTCTTTCTATAATTTGAACCCATCTATTTTTTATGGTGTTATATTTCCAATAGCTAGTTGGTGTAAAAATAGTTCTTCAATAATAATAGTTAACCCCTAGATTCCAAATATATATATGAGGAACTGAATGGTTTCCTATAACCAACAACCTCTATCCTATTATAAACTCAAAAATTTACTCCTATGTTTTTTACTCACATATTACAATATTAGTGAATTCACATGAACTCTATATTCTAAAAAATTTATTGAATACTCATAAAATAAAATCTGAAAAATATACCACCAAAACAAAAACCAAATATTCAGATTTTCCACTATATACTACCTTATATATAATATCTGAACACTAAAATAATAATTCATTCAAAATTTAATGACATTGGTTGTTAACTCCCTACCATTACAATTTTAATCTTAAAAAATATATTTCATTCTCTCAACAAAAAATATCAACCTTTACCAAGAGCAATTCAATACTATTATATAAAATATTTTGCTAAAATTCTCTAAAAACATCCATTATAATACTCAATACACCCAAGAACATTAATCTTTTTCCAAAACCAATCTCTAAGATTGTGTAGTAAGATACCATCCATTCCTAAAACATTATCTATTATATATAAATTCCTTCCATACCTATAAAATTACAACTTACTATACTAATACTAATAAAATAAATTAAATTAAAATACATTATTATAAATAATAATCACACAAAAATCACAAACTATTCGATTATAGTTAGGTATTTAGTTTAAAATTTTAATGTAAAATCACTTTTAAATATCGTGATTTCATAAATCAAATCATTTTTATTAGATAAATTTCAAAAATCATTAATTCAATTTATTTCAAAATAAATTACAATTTACCAAATTTAATTATATTGTTTATATTTAACACCATATTGAAAAAAATTCTGACATTTTTTAAAATTCAATGTTTTTCACTATTTTCTTTTTTTTTTGAAAAATTGTCACTTTTTGTACATCACCCATTAGATTAAAAATTATCAATGTAAATATAAAATATACACATGTTCGATTTTCATTTATCATGTAAATACTTATTATGTAATTATGAAAATAAAAAATACTTCATTAGTTATTTTTAATTTTTTATATCTATTTAGATAAAATAATCACAATATATTAAAAGAAACATTTCAATATGAAAATATGCAGATAATTTATGAGCCTAAAAAACATTGGGATTATATTTTAGATAAATATTACCCACATAAAAACAAGTTTTATTTAAAGAATATGACAACTCACACCACGGTCACACTTATACGGATTCGACTAGATAATTAGATATCCTTAGAAATATAGACTTCCACTGTAGTCATATTTGAAAAAAATGAATTAAATCAACCTATTAAGTCATATAAACCTACTATACTTTTGAATAATTCTATCCCAAAACAAGAACTCAGTTTAATACAATTTTTAATAATGTTTTCTACATCACCTTTTGATCTAGACTAGATCACCACATGTCGTATGAGTTTTCCATGATCATAAAAGATTAAAGAAAAGAATCAAGGGTCTATCTATATCATTAGATAATAATTTTCCCCTTTTAGAAACAATCATATTCATGAAAAAATCTACAGATATTTTATATGACACATCTATAGGTTGAATATCTCAATAAGTAAAGGAAGTAATTTGAACCCTTTGGTTGAAAACCAATAATCCAAATTTAATATCATAGAAAAAAATAATCAATATAAATGTATACAATAAAAATGATAAATCCATTTAGAGAATAATATCCACACATTTAATTAAGAATAATAATAATAACACATGTTATTTGTTTTATGATATCTCCATCCAAACTAGCCTCCCTCACTCTAATACATATAAATTATTGATCTGTTACTCATATACCCTACTACTCTATAGATAATCCAATGAGATAACTAAACATAAATTCTCAAACCACCAATTCTATATATACCAATGTGATAGAGAACACAATTAGTATATCAGTTCGGAGAATGAATAAGCACATAAAAGAGACATTATCTCCCTTAGGTATATTGGGTTTAGGTTATGAATATACATTTTTATGCTATTTAGAATACATAGTTAGATAAAAAATATTAAAAAATAAATTAGTAAAATACATTCCAATGATCATTATGCATAATGAATAAATGGAAAAAAATCCTCTCATTATAATAGGAGGTTGTATAATGAAACTACTAACATACAATTCTCCCACCATTAAAAGGATCCATACCTACTTCCATTCTATGCTATTGAATATCAATAACCTTCCATAAAAAAATTGAATACTATCCACTATATAAACTCATGCTTTAGGCCTCTTTGACACCAATTTGGTCATAAAATACATATATACATATATATATATCATATTTACTAGGACCCTTTAGATCAATCATAGAATGAAACAAGATATATAAATAATCACTCGCACAATGTTTCTTCCATAAAAAGTATCACACAAATTGATAAATGACAAAAATAGATATTAAATACTTGCATAAAATATTATGACATAAAAAATTAACAAATAACAATATATAATAAACTTACTATGAAATAACAATATTATACTTTCAAAAGAGTAACACATAATATTCATATGAAATAAGAAAAAATATTATTAAATACTGTTAATAGTAAACATTTCATAGACATATACCACCCAAAAATGATCCCAAGTAACATATATATGATTAACCATTGTGGAAATCATCTAACCAAGTTTAAAAATTACTCACACAACATCACATATATCCCTTCCTAGAAACATTACTGATATTGTATCAGACCACAATATATCCATGACTATAAATTTTCAAAGATATCCCATGTTATAACCCCCCACACATTATGATTATCAATACCCAATTTAAAATTACACAATGATAATTCTACCTTACTCATTGACTAGTATAGACTTATAGAAACTTTTAAACAACTAGAAATCATGATGTATCCCCAATATATAATCATCCCATCTAATGATTCTCTAACCCATCAATATAACTGTAGTATAATGGAATCACCTAGATACTCAATGAAATATGCCCTCACGTCCCATTTAAACTTCCCTCCACTAATGATCCACTCTCCTCCCCACTAAAATAATAACATTGAACTCAATGGATTCTCACAAAAGTATTTAACTGATAACACAACCCAACAAAACACTCAAAAAAGACATATATCATATCGAATATCCATTATGAATATCATTACAAATAAATCATACTAAAAACATTCAAATAGGGCCTCATCAAATATTAAAATCACATGCCAATGGAAACTAGAAATGGTGGTCAATGAAGGCCTAATGAGATAACATTTTTTTAGTTATAAAATTACGTTAAAGGATTAATAAAATTAATAAAAAAATAATTAACCACACCTCATTCTATATTGACTCACCTAAAAGGATCTACCCCTATCTAGTTATCGTAATACTTCATCCCATGAGCAAGATACCACATCCCTAGTCATATAAGGATATCAATTATAATAACCTTCATGGACACTCACCCCGTTATTGGTTATTAATCAATTTAACCATTCCTTATGGTTAGAGGTTAATCATATAATGAAAATTGAATTAAAAAAGTTATTTTGTAAAAAAAATCTAACATTATTAAGTGTTTTAACAAACCCTTTCCATTCTATGTAACCAAACGATTATAACAAATTAGATGAAGACACATAGATTAACATTATGTGTCCTTCATGACATATAATTCATTCATGTCATCAATGTAAATTATTAATCAACTATTTAAATTATTATATATAATATATAAATTCATTTTTAACATTAGATAATCTATCCACAACAGATCTTACATCAAGATACAAACCTTCAATAATGTTATAATAAACATGATCCATGTATGGTATAATAAGAATAAACATTACCATATTATATATACCTTCTAATCCAAAATAATAATAAAAATCCTAAGAAACGTAATAAGAATAATAATAACATTGTTTTTATTAAAAAATTTAACAAAATTTATTGAAAAAATATAATGGATTGTAATTATCGTAAATACTCTTACATTAAATGAAGATATTTGTTTAATACAATTATAATTAAATATACAAGTTTATATGTTATTTCAAATATCGAAAAATTCTATTTACTTACTTTTCATTTTGTCCTTCAAAAATAATCTTTGGTACTATATTAAATTAGTAGAAATAATCAACTATAATATAAAAAATAAACACCATTTAGAACAACAATAAAAGATGATACCACCTAACTTAATAACATTCTGGTGAGAAAATTTCAATTTGGAAACCACCAAAATTATTATTGAAAATAATAATAAAAAATTATTTGATATATAATTATAAATATAAATCGAAAACACTCATAAGAAAAACTTTTCAACAAATCTGAACACCCATTAAAAAAATACCAAAATCCCATCAACGAAAAAAGCATGAATTTATCATAAAATTCATAAAACCGTAAGATAACTCCCAAAAAAACTTATTTTAAATGATTTTTAAATTAATATAATGTATCTATCCATATTCTTCCTCCTCTATCCATACAATAGGATACCCCTTATTAACAAATAAATTTCAGTATATTATGGTTTAATATGGAATCAAATCCTTAACCAGACCAACCAATATTAGAGTGGAAGTATGAGGAAGATGACAATAAAGGATTTGCTGAATCCATAGATAAATTTTGAAAATTGTTTCCTCCTTGAACATGATGATTCCATGGATAAAACATGATAGAAAAAGAAAGGGAATTGATTCCTTCTTAATCAATATTCAACCCTCAAAACCACAAAAGAACGATAGTTTGTTTAAAAGAAGAAGAAAAATTAAATAGAATCCCTAGATAAAAAAATTAATATAGGCATAACCATGATTAGTGTGGATCTCCACCAACTACATCATTAATAATAGAATGTTAGGTTGAAGTCAACTGACCATTAAGTGAATCTATATTTGGTTCCAGATGGATTCCTAAAGTCACATCGTTTATTATATTCTTTTATAAAAATCAAAATTCATTTATAAGGGATTTTATTTATATCATAACATATTAAAATATTCAATTTAAACTTTTAAAATACCTTAATAATTACATCATTCAAAATTTAAAAACAAATTTTCATTTTTCTATCCAATTCAACCAAGACTAAAATATACAAACCAAAAAATAATAACCAAAATTGTGCCATTGTCAGTTATTAAACTCAGTCTCACCATATCGTGTATATCATGACATCTCATTAAATATATATGTATATTAAAACTACTTGTATTTCATACCATCAACCAATATAACATGTTATAAAGATTCTATTGTTTAAAATTTCATATATCAATGATTTGTGTCAATTTAAAAAAAATACATGATATATCTCCACATAACAAAATTCATATCCATTTTAATTTTAGAAAATGTTATTAAAAGGTATTATATCATAAAAAATTATAATCTAATGAAGATAATGTATGTAAAACAAGTAGCGAATACTTACCTTTGTAGAATAATTCTAATGCTCCTAGGCTAGTGGAATGTATTACCGAATGTCTCTCTGTTACAAGACAAATAATCAAGATAGATATTAGTTTCTAAAAATAATCCAAAAGACTACAATATATTTAATTAATTAATTTTTGTTGAAGAATTCATAAATAATCAATAAATCACATTCTTGAATGAATGAAACTAAATCTTATATCATTCCAAGAAAGTAAATCCTTTTAAACATGGTATAATAATTATTTGATGAAATTTATATTTATTAAATGTAATAATTAAAATCAATTATCATAAAATATTAATAAACATAAATAATAAATAGATTATTTACTACATAATGAATCATGAAAATTATTTATCTATAGATATTATAAATTTATTTGAAGATAAATTTTATCAAAATGAAATTTTTTAGTTAAATTCACTTAACATTTTCAATATTATAGAATATTTATATAATGAATGAAATTAAATATATTGAGTTTCTCATATTATAAATATTTATAAATAATATTTTAAATATAAAGATTCATGTCAAAATAATTTTTTTTAAAGATGAAATTATTGAACAAGGAGTGATGCAACTAAATTTCAATTCTACATTTTTTAAATTTTTTATAATTTTTCAATTCTTTATGTGTGAATCCTTATCTTAATTAAATCCATGTCAAAGAAACCCAAAATATTTGTCATGACATGAAGAATTAATTAGATAATCTATTATTTATGTCATATTTGTTTACATATATATCATTTATACAAAAAAATTTTATATCATATCTTCATCAAGATGGTTCCAATATAACTTTTGTGTTATCAAGGAGAAAATAATTCCCCAAAGTAAAATAATAATGTCAAAAATGATAAATATCTTCATGTGAAATTATGTAAAAATATAAATAAATGAATCATAAACATCCTCCAATACCACAACCTTCTCCCTCAAAATAGTGAGTTGGTAAAGACCACATTGCGGTAATAATCTAACTCCAACCTAATAAGGTATACAACAACATTTGGAATTAGAAAATTTTATAGAAGGATCCTTCTATACTCAAATGGAATATATGCGTTAACTATTGATTAAAGAGAGAAAAATACCATAATTAGATTTATCTTGATCTTATCTATACTAATAAAAATAAAAAAGTGGCAAGGAATACTTCTTTAAATATTATTTTTCATTAAATGGATAAACACCATGATTTAAGAAAATTATGCCCACTTTAATCTTTTACAAATTTTATAGCTCGTATAACATAAAAATAATTTATAAATGCGGCTATTGAAATATTTTAAAAATAAAATTATGATAAAGTTGTTTTGACTTGATGCTTTAAATTCCTCAATGTTATGATACAGGTTTTAAAAATAATTAAATAATCATATCTAGATGATATCCCATTTCAACAGATTAATGTGGAAAATGATTTGTTTACATCATTGTCTATGTCATACCTTATAAGAATGGAAAAACATTCCCAACATCACTGATTGTGTAAGGATTTAGTTCATATTAAACACATATATTAATGAATATTAATGTCTCATACTTCATAAAGAATCACATATTTTAATTTAATGTTATTTATATATTTTATTTGTAATTGAATAAATATGAATATTTTCTATTAACATATAAATATAAATTGTTCATATTTATGTGAAATAGAATTCCCAAACAGAATGTCTTGAATATAAATGTTTTATAATTTATTTCTTTATGAAATGTACATAAATATAAATCTCAAATATAAATATTTGGACTGATCATCTATTTATTTATACCATACATATTTATTATTCATAAATAAAAAGTGATTATATTATAAATGGGTGTGTGATTTTGTTTTAATTATTTAATCGATTTCTTTTAAATTTTATATCATGCATATAAGGAATTTATATTATATAATATAAATGATTTAGTATCATTCAACCAATACTACAATTGGGGGGGTTGTAAAATCAATAATAAATTATAATTATGTTATTTATATATTAGGTGTTTGGATTGTATTTGAATTAGGGTTACTATTTATTGTTGTTCTATGTATATTGGAAATTTATTTAGGAAGCATTTTAATATGGAAATCAATGGTATAAAATTAATTTTTTTTCCCATATATCAGGTAAAACTATTTCTTGAGTAAAAATTTGGAATCATATTATTCAAAATCCTTACACGATGATTTTTAAGATATATTTCACTTGAGATGTATTTGGATATGTAAAGATAAGATTTTTTCAAAAATAAAAATTATTAGTTGTATAACATATTATAAATTAATATACTATTTCATATTAATTTAGATAAATATTTAATATAAAAAGATAAATAATTTTAATTATATATATATAATTGTAATTTTTGTAATAAAATGGTAATTTCAATGTAATTCAACTTTATAATACTATGTATGATATTTTTACAATGTTATAACTTTTCATAACATAGATCATCCACATGGGTAACTCATTAAAAAATTATATTCTCATGAATTATCTTTTATAAATAATTCAAAACATGAGGGAAAATAATAGGATGATGTTTATATATATTACGTGAGTTTTCTACTACACATTATTGGGTGACCCTGGGATGATTTTGTTCCCAAGTCAATGGAGTTGTAAGATTAATATAATGGATTAAGATGAGGCTCATTCCATTAAAATATTTTAGAGTTATAGATGATATAATTGAATTGATAGATTACATCTATATCTAAACAGTGATATAAATTTTAGTGTGACTCAATGTTTTGTAAAATGTTAATCTTATCTCACAAAAATATAAAATGAAAATATGGGGTAATTATTTTAGATAGATTAAATTTTATAAAATTTATTACTAAATACATTTAAAATATGATATTCAAATGAAAAATAAATTGTTTTTATAGATCGAATAATATCACCACATAACATGTCATTGATATTATTGTTGTAAATGGAAACACTAAATGGAAGAACATCTTGTACTGGTATAGAATATTATATATTCGTCCAAATCTACAATAATAAAATGTATGTAAAATAGAAATCCATTCATGAATAATCAATAGGTGATGTTGTTCGATAATTGAATCTTTATTCTTACTACATTAATAAAAACAATTTATCAAATTATTGTATGAATCCACTCTAAATTTAGTTTTCATGGACCCTATGTTAAGACAAAAGAGGATACAGATGCCAAAAATAAAATAGATAACCATAATAAGATATATGTGAAATAGGGAATTCATGAGATCAATAATTTTTCAAAGAAATAACATTAGTTTTAACCATGTTGTAAATATGATTATGTATGTGGATTATTTGGAGATACTATGGTTTCATTACTTGTTGAAATTATCTATGAATTTATTTTTATAATAATTTCTAAAATGAATCTATTTTTAATGAAATATAACATGAATGTTCTTGAAATCTTTAATTGATCTCTTAAATTTATTGAGGGTAGCTAAGAAATACATGGGCATCAAAAGTTAAAGTGTTATGATAATAATTAATAGAATTAATGAAAATAATATAATGGAAAAATAAAGAAATTTGAGGTTCAAATTTGATTAATGTGTTGTCAAATCCTAAGGGTAGTGTTCAAATAGAAGGTAACATTTATTATTATAAAATGTTTGGACATTGAAGATAAAACTTATCAGATACCTGAAGGTGGTGTAAGAAGAGATTTGGATATCCTATATCCGATATTAATTATATCAAAATCAATTATTATATTTTAATGAGAATATGATAAAAACCTTGCACTATATAATATTTTAGAGTAAGTATTAATGTTAAAAATTATATAATAGTTGAATGATGAAGCTGAGAGTTGATAAATATAGAGAAGGAAAGGGTTTTTAATTAAATTAAATAGATAATAATTCCAATTTTTGGAAAAATCATTAGAATTGATTTATTATTATATCATGATATCTTGTATAAAATGTTTACATTTCATATAATAAAAAATTTTATTATTGTGATATCATGTTTGGATGGAAACACATGATGGATTATTATCTATTATGATTAAAAAAATTATGGGATATTAAAATAAAACATTTTATCTAAGTAATAAAATTTATCTTTTTTTCACGTTTGAATCTTATTTTGGGGGTATTTAAATAATTAAAAATCAATTATGATGTAACAAAGTAAAATGAAATATGAATTTAATGTTTTTTGTTATCTATTGAGAAATTTAGACGTGATATGGTTTTCTAATTCTTATTGTGTTTATGTGTGTTATGTTTCATATATTTATAAAATATATTTTATAATAAGATCTTTAAAATTATTATTAATCTTGAATCTGATAAAATTTAAAATAAACATAATGTTATATAAATATTGACGTATTTAATACTAGTCTAATACAATGTAAAATTTATTCATTTTATTTTATGAATTTGGATAAATATATAGAATTTGATTAAAATAAACAATTTGATGCAAAAAGATTCATTTTTATTTATTACCAATAATCACAAAAATTTATGCCTAGATGGAATTATTTTTATGTTTTTCTATATTTATATAAATAATGTTAAAACACTTCATAATATTATATATTTTAATGTAAAGTTATTTGAATGGATTGTTCATACTTTAAAACATAATAATTAAATATCTTAACCTCAGAATTATCCAAATATACATTCATTATAGATTTTAAACAATTAAAACAATTAAATGGGAGATATTATTTATCAAATGTGTATATGATGGTGTTGTAGTTGTTAAATAGTGATTTGTTAAGTGTTATATAGTTATACAACATATTTGTATAAAATAATTGACGGTCTTAAAACATAATTTGTTTAAGCTATTTATATATCATGATGTGGGTATATATATGATTCGTTGTAAGGTTTAGTGGGTATTTTATTGAAATTGTTTTAGGATTACAAAAATGTATCATGTAATAGTAAGTTATTTATTATATTTTATTCAAATATGTTTCAAATATCATGAAGAGAGAAATAATTATTAAAATATAAGATTTAAATCTATAATTTATCTTCATTCAATGACTATGAAGGAAAGTCGTGTGTTGGTATGAAATTTTTGTATCATTTTGAGCATCAAATCATATAGATATTTACAGTTTACACATGGAACACAAATAAGTATTGATGTTCTCAATAGATCTACTATGTATTCTACATGAAATTTCAAACATCATTTCATTAAAATTCTATGTGTGCATGCTTCATTATAATTATCAATTTGTTTTACATTATTTATTGAATGTGGTCAAATAATAGAGTTCATTTAATTGTGTTTTATTTCTATATGATATATGAAATTATACCAATAGTATTTTTATTATTTAATTATTGGATATTTTTTTGACATGTGTTTGCCTATAGATTATTTTAATAATTTAATATGGATAATATTTTAATGGATTTTTATAAAAATATATTTTAACAACAGAAATTATTTTGGTAAAATATGGAATTGTACTATTGGAAAAGAGATTTTATGATATGAGTTATGGTAGTCTTCCATGAAGGATTAATATTGGATAGAGAGAGAGATTCATGGGAAATAAAATTGTCTCTATTAAATATTGGAATTCCACACAGACTGTTAAATATTGTGGTTGGAGCATATAGTTTTTTTTGTTTTTAAAAATTATAATGATTTGTGAATAGATATTATAGAAATTATATAACTCATCTAGGAATGTGTAATAAATTATTAGATATATGTTTCAGAAATTATTCAATGTGTTAAATTAGGTGTTAATGTTAAGAAAACACAAAAATTTTATTTTTTATATATTTAAGGCATTGAAATATAGTTTTAGAAAAAATTAATGACACTTTCAAATTTTCCAAGTGGGTAATTCCATATGTTATAGTTTATTTATCAAATATTTATTCTTCTTTTAGATTCCAGATATTATGTTCAATTGGGCTTGCATCTAGTTGTGTGAGGGTCAAACCACTCACAATTGGTTGTGTACTCCAATACAGTCAGTTTTGTAGGTGAAATACAAAATGGAATAGGTCATGATAATAGTTTATATGGGTTATTCCAAATAATTATGTATATTGAAATGCTTCATTTATAGAGAGGTTAATTAATTTAGTTTTTGAGGTGTCATTTAATGAGGACTACATAGACCCATAATTTTCATAATTAGATTTTAAATATTAATTGATGAATATTCATTACATATTATTATGATCCCAACCAAAATCATTTATGTTTAGTGTGTTTGGATACTTGGTTACATAAATATCTTGATTGTTTGAGATCTATATCATCCACCACTATGTTTCTCACAACCAAAAGCCTTCTAAGACATATCAAATTTGAAACTTTTCATTAACAAATGGGGAAAGGGAACATTGGAAAGGGTGGGATCAAAAGATCAGTAATGGTCAACAAGGGAGATATTTATAAAAAAAATACAATAACATGGGAATAATGTCATTAAAACATCCTAATAACATTCTAAAATAATGATAATCATATCATATAACATAATATTGAGTCATGGAATAAAGCATCACATGTTATAAGACATAAATCAGAACTGAAATTATGAAAATGAGCCATTGGAGAGAAACATTATCATAACACATAAGTTTCTAGAATCAAAATAATCATATAAAATCATTTTATTAGTACTATCTAAATAAAAATTCTGTCATATTATATTATTTTTACATTTCATTTCATAATATCCTTATTCAGTGTTCACTACCATGTTTATCAAACTAGATAAGGTCCCTTATTGAACTACATTCACTCTTTATTCCAATTCTTATTATCTAATAATATTTCCATAATAACCTAATGAGTTAGAGGGATATATAATTTGTGACCCACCTATTAAATTTTCATATCCCTATTATATGTGTGCCACATAATCAAAAATCATTAATTAGATTTCGTAACCCTTGGAATGGAAATGAAATTCATAAGCATTTTAAAATTTCATTATATCAAAACACATTGAAAATAAATAGGTTTCAAAAACTTATCATCATTATAGTCATAAAAGACCCATAGTAATAATAATTATGGTATCCTTGAATCATTACCCCAATAAATCAAACATAACATCAAAGGTTTCTATCATTGATAAAAAATTACTTTAAAAGATCACTAGCACATTTCATGAGAAAAATATACTTTTCAACATGAGATAACATATTTAAAATATAAAACTTTTCCAAATATTAATGAAAATATTTTTCCAGAAAAATATCCTTAAAAGGCTATAATGTATTCATCAAATCACTGATCATTCCTGATGATTCTATATTCCATTCTAGTAATGTATTTAAAAAAGAAAGATTCATTTCAAAATTTTTGTAAAAATAAAAAATCACATCATTTTGTATATATAAAGAACATACCATTTAAAAAATAATAAAAACAAAAATGGAAATAATGAATTTAAAAAATAAAATGAAGAAACTGAATTTATTCTTGATAGCATTTTATTAAACATTTATATAGAAGAACAACTATTTTTCACTGAAGAGAGATATAAATTTGGTTCTACTCAAAATCATCTTCTAGGTCATTATATATACCAAAAATTTGGAATTTATACTATTAATTGAAAATTAAATTAATATACTTATTATAATGAAAATAATAGTTATTTCTCATATTAGGATCACTAATGTTTTTATTGGAAATTCATGAATAAAAAATCCTCAATAAAATGAGATTGAAATATAAATCCTTTTTTCACATTGAATACATTTGAATCATATTCCCCATGAAAGAATAACATAATATAAAATTTAAATTCGATGAACATAATTATAATCTATATATAACATTTCAAGGGTAACGATACATCCCACATAAACATAAATTGCATCATAGAAGCAAACATGTCTCATTAAAACATTTTTCAAATGAATATCCTTTACCTATAAAAAATAATCTTTGAATTAAAACCTTGTGAAAGAGAGAAATTTATGTGGATTTATAACAGAAATAAATTCCATTAAAATTATTATCATATTAATTAATTTTTACAATGTACAGCACACAAATTAAACAATTGGTGAATATGGCCTATGTCACAAAAAAAATCGATGCGAAAAACCCTTAACTCATGTTTGAATTCATTTGATGTCACACTAACCTATTGTATAATAAATTTAAATATATTGTAATTATATAAACGATTCATTTATATGCTTATAATACAATCTAGGATTTATATATAAAATTTAAACACCAAATTATTAATAATTTCTTATTAAAATTGTAATTTATAGGTGTTAACTGTTTTATTTTTAATGAGAATTTTTGTTGAATTGTACTATTATATATACATGTATAATGGTTAAATAAAATAAATAAGGATAATGAGGATATAATTTTAATATATATTCTCTATATATATACATAAAATTTATAAATTGAAAATTTAATTACATCATTCATGGAGACGGTAAGTCATACGTGCACATGAATGTTGTTTTCATTTTTTAACGGATGAAAAACGTAAATAATTAATAATCCTCAATAATTCATTATTATATAATATATATCATATCTATTCATTGAATATATCTTTATTAACATCTATTTAAAGTGAAAAAATGAATCTCACTAATTCATGGGGGCGGTAGTTTACATGTACGTACGAGTGACATTATCATTTTCCAACATAATGTCATTAAAGAAGGTAGATATGAAATTATATTTGAAGAATTATAATTATTTCATAAATTTCATTTATATTTTTTAAACCCATAAAAATGACTACCAAAAAAATTATTGTGATGGAATATTAATTATATCACTTTGTAGAGGCGGTATTCCACATGTACACATTAGAGATACGTTCACTTTCATTGGATGGAAAAGAAGTTGAATAAAGGTGGATAATTAATGATAATAAAATTTAATAATATCTAGGATACAAAGGATACTGTTATTTATTAATACCATATATTTGAGAATGTATAAGATGAAATAATTTGAATGTGGTCTGGTAGGATAATTACGTGTCCATTTGTTGGCATCCTTTAGATCCTTTCTAAATGGTCATTGAAATATTACATTTAAATTTAAAGAACCTATAATTAATTTATATTATATTTTATCATATACTAGGTCTACAATGGGTTGAGTTATATCACTTATTGTGATGGAAATAAGTGTATGAATGGGTGTCCTTTTATAACTAATAGAGAAAACATGCTTTGAATTTCATAATAGTTTAAAATATAATTTTTTAAAAATTAAGAAAAATGCATCAAAATTGACAGATAAAAGCTGTTTTTATATTATATAGTTGAAATATTTATGTAAAATTGGATTTAAAAATTTTTAATTAGAAAACATACCATTGTAACGTAGTTTAACCCCCTTCGTAAACCTATTTTAACAATAAGTGTGACATTGAATTTTATTCTTTTTTATTATTCATTCTAACAAAAAACATAGTTGACCATTTAAGATAATGTTAATTATTATTATTCTAATTATGTAAATCATTTTATGAAATTTATTTCACATATCTGGTAGAATTTAATTTTAGAATATTGTTGCAAAACAATATGAAAATCAGTTTTCAAAAAAAAGGTTTGGCTATGTATAAAATGTTTTTATATAAATCATAAATATAAAATTAATTTAAATGAATTAAATATTATTATTATTTATATAATATTACTAAATATAATATTAACAAAAATTTAAAAAATATTTATCTTCAAAAATTAATTAATAGAAAAGAATATTTGCAATAAAAACTAGTATACTTTAATATTTATCGAAAAATCAATATGTGCAGAAAATTTTCAAAAATTCACTCAATGATAATTTCATCTAATGTTTTTAAAAATTAATGTACTTTTAGTAACAATCTTCCCTTAAATTTTGATAAATTATTTTTTTTTTTCAAAAAACAATAAAATACATTTTTGAGGAAAAATTTATTTTTGAAGCATATAATTAATTTACTAAAAATTCGGTACTTCATTATCAAAATATTATCATTTTATATAAACTATAACCATATATTTATTGATGTGGTTATTCATATACAACTTAGAAATTTACTAGTTATATTTTAATTATATACTATATTATGGTTCATCTAGGCTCACTTTTGTACACATCACAAGCTATCGAAGAAAATAAATTTATATAAAGAAAAAAATATAATAAAATATCATGGTGTAAAAAAAATTGATAATAATACTCAGTAAGTTTCCCTCTAATGAACACATTTTTCAAATGTTTTTAATTATAATGAATCATATATTGGTACATGGATCTAATACATCCTTATCATGGTCTAGTTCTTACAAATGATGATGATATATTATTAAATAATTTTTATTTATGATGGATTTATAGTAAACCATTTTATAAATGTTTTTATTAATTATTATTGAATAAATATTTTCATAATAAAAATAACTTTTATATCTATTTTGGTATTCATTTAAGTGATGATCTTTAAAAAAATGTTACAAATCATTTGTAATAATTTTTCTATAAAATTTTTCAAATGATGGGTTTTATATTGAAAATTTTACCTGAATAGAGGATTTTTTAAATATTTTTTTTAGATTTATTATAATATTTTCCAGTTTTATGAATCAATATTAAAATATATTTTTTATTATCTTTATAATAATTTTATTGTATTTACATCATAAATACTTTTCCTATAATAAATATTGGGATATTTAAAAACTAATGTTCTATAATAATGGTAGAAATTTAATGTGTTATCTTGTGGGTTTAAATATATAAAACCTAATGTTTTATACTATCGTTTGAGAAATGAAAAAAAAAACTCATTATGAGAGTTGAAAATATCAAAAACCAAAATATTTATCATGACCATATAAATGTGTATAAACTCATGTTTCTTCATGATGGTTGATATTAGTAAAATTATAATTTTTTGGTATAATCATATTATTATTTATATTTAATTATCTTAGAAAAATATCATCGATCTATAAATGGTAAATTTATGTTTGATAATGTGTGTATGGTACCCTTGATTATTATTCAAATATGAATGCACTAAAAGGTTATTTTTTTTGCAAATAGAATTTACCTATTCTACCAATGAAATATAAATATGTTTTATTGCTAATTAATTTTAAAAAATTATTATTTTGTAAATGTTTTATAACCATCCATTGAAATTGCATACTTGTATTAGTCACAAAAGGGATTTTATTAGAGTCATGAGGGGAACCATATATATTTGAAACTCTATCCATATGAATTCACCCCAATGGACATGTATATATTATTTGACATGATATAAGAAGAAATAGTGACATCTTTCTCCATGAGTGATGAGTTATAGTTTCCCATTGGGGATACGGTATTTGGATTTGATGATTTGAGAATTAGTTTCCATGACTCATTTATCAGTTATTGTATTTTTTTAATATTTTTATATGAAAAATTAAATTCAAACATCAAACACGAGGTCATACGACAGTTTGATTTTTGCCTCATGTTTTCAGTACTCATGATAGTTCATTTGACAATGTTATTAAAATAATATTCTTTTATTTAAGGAATTTAACTCTCTTATAGCCCAGAAGAATCATATAGTTGGGAGACATAATTTTCTCATAAAAATATAAAGCTAACATTTTTATGAAAAACATTATGTTGCCTATAATTCATGTTAAAATAATAAATGAGGCTTTTGGAGTATTTTGGGTTTATAACTTCTCAAAATACAGTTTTAATAAATTACTAATGCATATTTCTTCTATGTAATGTCCATTAATTTTAATTGATTATGCTATAAATGAATAACACACCTCTTTCATTATCAAATCCAAAAATATTTCAGAAATGGTTGATGAATATTGTTGATTGGGAAAAAAATCATTACATTAATGTTAATCCTATATCTTTTTGGTTGTTCTCAATTCATTTTATGGATTTCCCTACATCACATCCTTTTAAAACCATAGTTAATCAATAAGAAAGAATAATATATTTGGCTCATTAAGATTCTATATCACTAGTCTTGTATTAGTGTCTCATGATCTTGATAAACTTATATAAGAATAAAGAATTTTCTTGGAAAACATTATATCATTCAATGATTCATAGATTTTAAATGTTTTGATAATTCTAAATGTTTTTCAAATGTTAAAGCTGGAAAAAATTACATAATAATTATAAAATTAAAACAAAATTGTTAAAATATTAAAATATTAAAATATTTTCAAAAATATAGTCAAATATCCTTAACTCACCATCACATGATGATCCATATAGTATATTATAAAATAGTTAATAGAAGAAAATAATAGTTCTACATTATCATAAAATGCTTGCACATAAATGCACAAAACCTTGGTGGAGTTACCATTTCAATTACATGGTTTACTTCTGAACAAACCATGATATAGTTAAAAATAATAATTCATGGTTTTCCTTTAGTGAATATTTCTTTCAGTTTTATAAATGCACTAAATTCACTTTGACTTTGTACATTCTAACCCTATGTATCATTATATATAACACGTTTTTAAATCATATTAAAAAAATTCGTATAAATGTTTTATGAAATTACATTATATAATTAATCCTTTATTTTCACCATATATTACTTCATATGTCGCAACTTATGAAAATTCTTCAAAAATACATTTAGATATCATACAATGAACATTTGAATTGGAATTCAATGTTTTTAAACACACTTAATAAAAAAACCTAATCATTATTCATGAAATAGTAATTTATATCCATATGGGATTTTATATAATTGAAAATAATAATAAATTCACTAATCTATACTTGTTAATTAAAAACCAATATAAAACACTCATTTCACTCAAGATACAATGGGATCTATTGATATCTCCGCAAAACACATGTATCTATATATCCATGTATATGAGATATAATGATTGAAAATAGTTAATCCTATAATCAATTTGCAAAAGACATTTAGATACCATTATGAAGAAAAAATCACATATTATATTGTCTACTTAAACATTCTAGGTTCTTTTTTTATATAGTGTCAAATTGTATGAACACATGACTTGTTATTCTCTTAGATAGTTGGGAACATCGCATTCCATAACATGACTTGAACCACAGAGACCCCACCTGGGTCAGTGGAATGCTATCTGTTCCACCACAGGCACATATTGTTTTCACCATGAAATGAATACTATTAACAAGAACATGTAATATACATCTAATTAATTAAGCTATATCATCATATAAAATTTAACTTTCATAAATACATATTATACAAAAAAACCAATAAAAGTGTACTCATATATAGTGGAATAACAAATGTATGCATGAGATAGTAGTTATCTGGTATAATACCATGATAGAAACCATCGAAGGGAGATAAAAATTAAAAATAAAAAATCACCAGGTAAAATATACATCATGTATGTGAAGAGACTTCCTCAATATAAAGACTCTTTAAATAATCATTCTTATAGATAATATCTTATAAAAATTATTTTATCGTGTTATTAATCATAAAATAATATCTCTATATGCTCTACACCATCCAAATCCACCATTGAACTATACAGTGTATGCATAGACACAAAACATGTGGGTACACAACCCATATATGGGTGAGTATAAAAAACACCATTGGTCTCCCATGAAGATAAGTAAATATAAATCAGAATGTACTATCAAAACCACTGAACTAACTAACAATTATGTGATAAACCATGACATGATCAATGGAAATGACAAAAAAGGATGATAGAAGAATATAGTTTTTAATGTTTACCCCAAAAAGGGTTATATCTTATAAGAATCTAGAGATACATAGAATTTCCAAAGTCCCATAAAATACAATGACATAAAATGAGAAGTATTGTACATATCTAAGACACCTGAGTATTCAATAAATGACCCAAGAAACATAAAAACTATATTAATCCTAAACCCAATATCCCAAACATCATAACGTAAAATATATCTTTTTATAATCGATGTTGGGGTCATACCACATTGAGAATTTATACTTAGTAGTGGGGGTGATGAACAATTTAGAGGACACATACCTCACTATTTGGTGCAGTCATCAGTTGAGTTGGTTACCAATGTCATATGTAGAATACATTTCCCTCATTATAATGAACAGTTTCCAACTCAACTTCGTTCATATTGAAAAAATTCATTTGACCTAGAATGTTTTTAGGGGGTGTATAGATCTTGTTTCCACTTCAACCATGTCACATTACATATTTATTTACATTTTTATAATATTTAGAAACCAAAATTTTAAAAACCTTAAATAATATATATATTATGATTATAAATAAACCCTCATGTTCAACATTGAAAAATGTTCGGAATGGACTATCCATTTTTCTAATTCTAGCACTTCAGTGAGAAAATATGAGAAACACTATAAAATACATTGTCCATAGAATTTATCTAAATGTAACAATGATTTTTTTCTGTGAGAGTAGTCATAATTGGATTATGTAGTTCAGATCACGTTATTTCTATCTTATATGGAATGTCGGAGTAGGTTATACTACATATGCAACATGCATCTTAGTAGAGAATGTATCAAAGATACATGGTGTTATATTGTTTTAACATACCTAGTTTGTAGTCATATGATACATGATGTGAGAATATTTTAGGGTTAATTGGTATATAAAACTATGACATGAGTCATTTTTTTGTTCCATACATGACATGTACATTTAAACATATATATTGTGGGACCAAAATGTTTAGTTAGCTTTGTAGAGATGGTACAAGATCAAAATGAGTAGCTCGAAATACATAGTATGTCTCCCAAAGTCACACCCATTATAAAATATATTAAACATTTGAAAACCTATAATATTACAGGTCACATGATACGTGGTAGGTGACCTATAGGATTAATTTTTTCATAATCAGAAATCCAAGATCTAAAACACAATAGATCTCTTATTCTATGGATTTTATTTAATTGTTTTCTTTGATTTTGGTAGCCCCTTTTCCAGATGTACCTCAATGCTTGTCCCAACCTTCAGTAACCACCAGTTCCCTTATAATGAGGTTGAATTGGCCATGTATTTATGGAACACCCTATCAATATTGATCCACTAAATACCAAACAATCCCCCTATCTAGGGCCAACAACTATGTTAAATAGGTCACCTGAGAGTCTCTATTACTACTTCCTTGGCCATATTCTCAATATCATTACCCAAGGTAGATCTATTGGCTATAAAAATGGATACTGGTGAAAGGTTCTCATGAGAAGTAAATACTATAGGAAAATTTAAATTTAAATTTAAATATCATTATTCATCTTTCTTTTCTATTTTTTATCATTTATGAGACATTGAAAACACCAAAAAACATTTTCATAGAAACATTTAATTCAAATAATTCAAAACATGTCATCAATAACCACCAATGTGATGGAAATATATTTTTCGGGTAAATTAATGATCAATGATGAATAACAGTTAAAATAATAAAATTATTTAAAAATTATAAAAGCCAACAAAAATAAATTATTTATAATGGCCACCTAAATAGAGAAATTCGAATTGGAAGAACTTATTATAATCGAAAATTATTTAAATTTTATAACACATGATTTATCAATCAAAATACATAATTATGATAATTATCTCCATTAATAACAAATATTTCATTTGTATATAATTTAATAAAATAATTATTCTATCAAAATAAATAACTTGAGTCAATTTTTATTACAATGATAACCTCACAGGAATTTAGTTATTTTCATAATAGAATTAATATTCTTAATAACACAATCGATTATTCAATGATTAATTTGAAATGTGAATATATAATGAATTTATCTCAATACTTAAATATAATTTCTGTTATATTTACATGGGGATCAATTGGTTTAATCACGTTAGAAATAATGTGTAAGGAAGGAGTATGTGTCCTACCTTATTCAGACATAGTCGACTATTTAATCTATATTCCTCATAAATTCATGGTTAATCCTCAGCACCATGGAATTCATTATTGCTCCATCAATTGAATTTTGAAACTAATTGAAATTGGATCACACAAACAATATCGTTAATATTCTCTTAGTTTCTTTGGTAAGAATGAGTCTTTTCTTAAGGGAGATTTTATAATGTTAAATTTAATAAAAAAACGTGGATATCCATACATTAATAAATACCAAAAAAGGATATGTTCATGGTGTGATACTCTTGCACCCTAAGAACATCTGTCCATGTTAAAGCACCCATTTTCATATATAAGTCATATTATTTTATTTATATCCAATCTTCCATTTATGATATACCAACATCTATTAATATAGGATAAATATTTATTCACTAAATAATCATTAAACATTCGTTAAAAACATTCTACCTTGGAACCTCATCAAAATAAACAAAAAGGTTATTTCTGTATCCCAAAAACAATGGAAACATCATAAATTTTTTTTGGTTGTATTCTTGGGTAAATTTATCATTTCACCCCTTTAAGAGATCAAAAATTTTAAAATTAAAAAAATAATTAAGTCACACCTGAAAATAAATTCATGTTTCAACATCTACTATAACATTAAACCATATATTTGTGGAAAATGAATCTACTTGAGCCAAAAAACTATGAATATCACAGAACGTTGGGCTAAAAACCACCCAATTTTGTATTCACATTGTTCACATTGTGAATTGTAGTATCTTAGATAACATGGGACATGACCACACTAGAAAAATATTCATACAATTTCTTTTAGTAATCTATTATAGCAAACAAATTATGGAAAATCTTTTGTAAAATTAGGATCTTGTATTTTGAAACTCATTCTAGGAATTTATATCAAATAACTTTTTATCCTTAGGTTATGATCATCAATGAATTAAGTATACAATCCCAAACCAAAAATATCAAAATAAGGGAGGATTAAATTAAGATCCCAACAAGAGAGAGCATTACACTCCCTATATTTAATGAGAAACCATGAAGTTTTCATATAGAAATCATAAATTTATATCAAACCCTAGAACAATGTGATTTATCATTGGTTTTCACAGTAAATTTAAATGTGATAAATGAGAGAAACTCCTTTATTAATTATTTAAATCCACATTATTACTTAATAAGTCACATGCCACAATTGCTATTATGATACTTAAAAAAATAAGAAACTAAGTATCTTTATCCTTGCTATGAAACCCATGAAAACTACATTACCAAACCCTCAACTCCAAAAAAACATGCATCCCTTGATAAATATTACTCACTTTGGTCATCATTTTTATTTATGAAGGTGACTGTGGAGAACATCAAGATACAACATCTACCTCATTAAAAAACCATGATACTAACCCTAAGCTCATAATTGTCCCATTTTGTAACAAAATAATGTTAGTGGACCTTATCCATTCTGATTAACCTACTCTATCAACTCAATACACTAAAAAAACAACATCCAAAACACATGTATTTGAAAACCTAAACCTACATACAAATACCTTTTACTACATAGCATGAGTTGGAATAGAATGAACACTAAAAATCATTTAAACCTACACCTATAATATTTTATACCCCATTGAAAACATTATTTCAAAACACTCACCACAACACATATGATAATTCTTAAGGTAACACAACTATAACTCCCTATGGGATGAGGATTCACTCACCAACATTATGAGTAATTATCAACTACACAAATTTCAAAAACCTGATCATATATAATATGACAATATATATTATCATATTATATATCCCATGGTCGTTGAGATGTAGGGTCCATCACAACTTATAGAATATATTCCATGTCTTTCTCTTTCCATGGTGTTAAATGCACCAAGGATAGTTTCTCAGAATCCCATCCCACCTTCTGAACTAGAATTTCCTATCAATTTCATAGGCTACACCACCACTATTGAGCAACATTGATTATACAATAAATCAAATATTTTATCATTATGTAATCCAATCGATGAAAAATCATCTTAAATACCATAAATTAATCGATGAATTTTTTACATCATGAAATCATGCCTTAAGAGTTCACCAAGCGACTAGTGTTGTCAAAGATATCTAAGAACAACCAAAAAACAATAGGGATACTCACTAATTACTGTAATTCAATGTGAATATTGTTAGAAAAGACTAGTAAAATTAATATATGAGTCATATTAAATCAACAAATTCTTTCAATTCTCCAAAAAAATTCACTATGATTTTATCATGTCCCTATAGATGCATGAACACTATTCCATAACTGTCATCATTGTGAAATTATAGTCGATTATGAATAAACATTTGTATTACCACCCGAGTCCCATGAGTTTCTTTATATAGGTCATTGAGATTTTACTTACCCTAACATAACTATTTTTAATGAATAGAACCAAAATACACCATTATATCCCTGATATTTTTCAATCCACATAATAAATATTATGCGATATTAAAATAAGCTTGATGTAAATACTATATATAATATAATTTCATCATATATGATTCTAGTGAAAGTATACAGATAGTTATGTCTCTCTAATGAAGGTTATACATGACCTATATTCACCTCATCAGCTATCATTGATACAATTACAAACCATCCAACCCATTATGAAGATTTTGTCAAAGGATCCCATCATGATATGATAGCATCCGGACAAAATATTTTTCATAAATTAGGAATAAATACAATTTATTAATACAATGAGAAAATTAATTATCTCTACCAATTGAAATTTCAATCTAAAGATTTTTGGTTGAGATATCCAAGAGAATATACAACACCCAAATGACAATAATAGATAAAAAACATATCAAATTAACATTGATGAGTGTGATTTTCAGTATGATGGACATATACCATATCTCTAATCATATCGATGCCACATGTTTTGGTCAATTGAATATTCAAAATCATATGTAGATTTATAATCATCACACTACTTTTAATGAGGATATCTTAATTGTGCTGTGGATATATTTTAAAGCATCATATTTCTCAAGCAACAATTATAATACAATCTATGCTACTAGAACTACATTATAGAAGGATACAAATTATAAAATAAGAGTCCACCTAATTTCAATGTTATATTTTACATAGTGAATCCTCTATGAACATTTTATTGTTATCATCAAAAAAATAATTTCCAACACAGAACCAGAGTGTATCACCACTAGGGATATATCTAATATTATTTCTTACTCAAGTAATTGGGGATATATGGTGGATATAAAGATGCAAAACAATAAACTGAAAACATTCCATATAGTCATAGCTCGATCACTCATGATATATTAAATCTATCCCACATCATTTCCATGGACTACCACATCTAATAAAAATCTATTTAAACTTATTCATGAACATTATACCATAAAAACAGTTTATCACCTTTGAAACTCAATCCATCCTAATTATTTTTTGATAGATGTTCTTGTTCAGGAGATCAAACACAAACAATAATAGGGAAATACAAATATTCATTCAATGAAATGTCAACCCCTTTCTTGATACGCCATTAGGGGAAAATTATTTAGAAACATTATATAATTAATAAGTGTTTTGATTAGATGAAAAATACATGTCTGGAACTCTAACTAATCCTATAACATCTAAAGATCAAGATCTAATTATTAACGCATAAATAATCTATCACAAATTCATTAATCACATATATTCTACAGGTATTCTTATCATGAATAGTAGGACCCACCATCCATTTTACATGGATGAATTCAATAAACTCAAATGATGAAGGATATTCTCCTTGATATCATGTCTTTTAAACTATCAAAATATTAAGTTTTATCTTCAGCTCTAACTAGTATAATGATTAGTAGGGTCAGTACAATAGAAAGAGGTGAGTTTTAATATGGCTTTATTATGAACATAATCAATATAAAGAGTTAAAATCATAAGGTTATGATGAATGATTAATTAATTATAATATTAAATTTAATTATAGGCCATCTGATGATTCATATAGAACTATTAGAACCCAATAATAAAGGGTATACAATTGATAAATCTTAAAATAATGAGTGGAATGAAAAAAATAAGGATAGTTAATGAAAAACGTATGAATATATGGAACAAAAAAATCAAAAAATATATGAATTAATTCATAGAAAAAACTATCAGTTACCCATAAATATATATGTGTCTAGTTTCACTTCCTAACCAATAAATATTTTTTAGTGAGATAATTGGATTTAAAAAACCATTAATTTATTACCATCCTTATAATTTTCAATGAAAATATATAATTAATCAATATATTGAATGCCAAGACGAATGTATTATGGATTTGAATAACAAAAAAAGATCAGGAATTAATTAAAAAATATAAAAAATTTATTCCCCTAAAAATTAATCTAGTAAATGTGCATGTTTTATTAAATTAAAACACAAGCCAAATGAAAAAAAAATCAATTGTAAATGAGTAAAGATAAATATTAATCATTAATTTTCATAGTTGGAACTCTAATATTTCATCTATCTTAATATTGATTACCCCTTTAAGTGTGGTCATTTTCTTTTACTCATACTGACTACTCCAATGTTCTGACTTATCAACTCTTTCTCTAAAAACATGCAAACGTCCTCATATTCATATTAACTAAGTTCAACATTTTTTTTCACCCCATTCACAAAATTTAAAATCACCGCCTCTAATAATTTATAACATATTATAGAGAATAAATTTTTACCTCGAATCATTATTGATTTAATACCATATAAAACCATAAAAACTTCCATCCTCTAGATCCAGTAATTAATTTCAACAGATGTTGCAACATTAATATTAATTTGGACATCCCTTAGGATTCTTGAAATCAATAAATGAGAATGCCCACCACATCATTAGTTCAGTAAAAATATCAATCCCCAAGTACTCACATCATCTCAATCACAATTATGACTTTATCTAAGAAACATGCTGAGAATCAATCACAAATTCAGCAATGTTATAGTTTTCAGAAGACAACATGAATTCTCTATCAGGGATCAAACAAGTACATATTAGATTCACCTACCATATTAAGCATCTTCATTATTAATGGTATCACCAATTACATATTGAGAAAATGGGTTCATGGATGGAAATCAATTCTAATGCACTCATAGTAAAATGATCGAAAACCATTCATGTGTTAAACACCCATGTCATAGCCTTACCTCTTTGGGGTAATTATGGAACCCTCAATTCATTTATTCATAATTAGTATGATTATGAACACATACCATTAAAAAATAGATATATTTTTCCTAAACCAAGGTTATTCATACCCAATAATCGAATAAAATCAAGATGGTCAATCATGATTGGGGTGAGTTGTTTAATTAGTTTAAAATTAGTAGCCCATAGAATCATCAATATCAAACTGATAGTTAAACTTATGTAACCTATTTAAGATCATGATTTATATCATCAATTGTCTTCTCCCATTTATTATCATAAAATTTCATCATTTTTGATGAAATTTAAAATATCAGTGGTACAATGATTCTTTGATTATGCACGAATATGAAAAAATGGATTCATACAATAAAAATATAGAATTACTGATTGAGATTAGGATACAATATGGTCTATATTTAATGTAACTTTTGAATAATGGTCACATAATATATTCTCATTGTCGATTGAAACCCCATTTCAAACTGCTAAGAGGATATGATAAAATATAATACTTAAATCCAAGAACGTGTATCCCTTTTTCCATTCACAAGAATATAATTCATTATTGATGCTATATAATATAAATGTAATTTTATTTAAGTGTATATTCAATTTATCATAAAAACCTTCCATCATGGAAAATTTATTTTACAGTCTGCTGCTTTATTTTTCTTATGTGAATGCTCCAAAAATATAATACGGGCCAAGAATTGGAATTCTCTTACATAGTTTCACATATGAAAAATATATTACCGGCCTGGTGAATTAGAAATATCATACACGGGTGCCAAATGAATAACATTTCCATCAAAAAATATCATAGGGAAAAAACCTCAATATTGACAAACAAATTGGTCATTTAAACCTGAAAAGTCAAATGAGAAAACAAGACATTTTAAAAAAATAATTTCATATCTCTACAAAATAATTTCATACAAAACAATATTTCATTATGAAAACATGTAAATAATAAGTATTTTATAATCTAACATGTGAATCCGAAAAATAATTTGACGACAATAAATATTAACAAATTAGAAATGTGTTATATAAATTAATATATATATATATATATAGTAAAATAGGATAATGTTTAGAAATTAAATCCCACAACCACACCAATTTAAAACTCTAAAAAATTTAATATCCATAAAAAACGTATATCAATATTCTTAAAATTAAATTTCTCCATAAAAGAGAACACTTACAACTATTTTTAAAATCATTGATTTTCATGAAATTATTGAAAATATAATATTTTTTACATGAAATGATCAAGAATCAATAACTCACCATAAAAATATCATTAAAAGAAAAACAATGCTAAAAATTTCATCAAATTGATATATAAAACATCTATCAAATAAACGCCACATCAAATTCCCCCAAGCCGAATATATGTTTTCCCTCAAGAAATAAATTGTACATTTTTAGTTGAAGATAATAAATATCTACAATGAAAACTAATGTTCCATAAAGGATTGGTTTTTATGTTTATCATTAATGTTTCAAGGCAACCATAATTCCTTAAGAAAAAAATTATCCACTAATAGAAGTGTATTAAGTTAAAAATAATCGATTTGAAAAAAAAAATTATACATATATGATGTGGACAACATTAATGTGTTGTTTAACACATTTAATTATTGCTCCACCACACATTAAACTCATCATTGCAAGATATTTATTACTAAGGTAGGGGTAAAAATTTTACCTATAGTTTAAAAAATATTTTGTGATTCAATTGTAGGATATTATGTTCAAGTGTCACAATGAAGTTCAATAATCATATTTTACACTAAAATAAAAATCATAACATAGAATCTATATTTTATATAATGTTTTTACATAACATCATTAAAATAAATGAATGTTTTGAAAATAGTATTCGTGTTAAAAGACAATTTTAATATAGATTTTAAAAATGTAACAAAAATATATATGGAATTATATAAATATTTCACTCAATGTCACCAAAGAGTAGTTGAAACAGGATGTGTCTGTAAAATTAATTTTAGAATGAAACAATACAATTTGATATCATTTTTATCCATTAATATTCTAATGAAACTAGAATTTTCTTGTTTGTATGTTAATCAGTAGGGAAAATTTGAATAATAAAAAAATTAATCCAATGATAAAAGAGTTCAATTCCTTGATTTTTTTCTCATAGTACTCTCCCTATATGCATTGATAATTGTCCCTCTTTCTAGAATTCTCCAGCACCAGGAAGTAGAGTATGTTCAAATGACAATCCAAAATTAAAATTTTAAGATAGAATAATAAATGAGTATAAATTAAAGGAAGGTTGAATCAGTGTTTCTCTAGAATATAGCTCTACTTAGCCTCAATGATTTAAATAAAATTATGCACCAATAGTATTTGGAATTTACTCATGAAACAGCTTCTATGATATATTTTTTAATGTATATTATATTATTATTTTCTGTTCAATATAAAATAATTTTTCAATGAATCTCAAATAACATAATATTGAAAATTGAATTAAATAGGAACACAACATTTTAAAATAACCTAATAAAGTTATAAAAAATTAATGGTTTAAATATAATATTTTCAAAAATAATTCACAATGATTTCAAATAATATATAATTAATCATTATTGTTCCCACTTCAGATTTATTTCAAATTAAAAATTTATTTTGATTTAGATATTGAAGGGAATTCCCTATAACATTAATTTTCATAGATCAATATATTATAAAACTAAATCATTTTCTTATATAATTTTAAATTCATGAAAGTATGAAGCTATCAAACATCATTAAATACGTGGAAGAGTAAAAGGAATTAGTGAGTTTAATCCCCTTAATGTTTTTTCATTGATATTCTAGTTTACCCCAAGGATCACACTCTTAATGATACTTTATGTACAACTTTTCCCCCTCTCAATTATGAAAATAAAGAAGTAGAAGAATTGGTATTGAATTAAAACAATTAAAAACAAAATATGAAACTAAGCATAAAGGTGATTGGATGTGGTAGTGAGAGTTACAAAAATGGATTAGAAATTTGTTTTAGTTGTACACTTCATGATAACAACAAAATAGGGATAAGATGATTAAAGGATAGGTACATAAAAACAAAAGGGAAATGGATATTTATTCAAGATAAATCAAAAATCAATAATGTTATATTAAATCAAGAGTATCCTATGATGAAATATAATATTTTACGTCATAACCCATACATCCCAAAGAATCTAACCATAATCACCCAGGGGGTGATAATTCATACATAAACCACCACTTGTATTTTTTCTATTCATTATGAGATGATTTTTTCTATAAAAATTATATGAGATGATTTTAAACCTTTTTTAACATTAACATACACTTGGAAATAACCCTTTCTAGAGCTAAACAACATGTTGTCCTGTTCTCAAAATAATTAAAAATTAAAAAATTAAAATTTACAGGAATGGAAAATAATGTATATATCATTCCTAAGGGTTTGAAATGATCCTAATATCTCTCTTCAGTACTTATATTTTTATAGAAAAAGGGTGACTTTAGATATGTTTTGAAAACATGATTCAAGATAGTGTATTTGAAAATTTCATTAAATTGATTTTGAAAATTTGGAAATCAATAATAAATCCACATTCAATTTATTATCGCCATTATATAGAATTCAATAACGTAGAATAATTAATGAAATCAAGGGAAAACATGGTCGAATTTATTTTTTTATATCTTGAAAGGGTTCAAATTTATGTATAATTATGTTGTGATTTTATTCAAAAAATTATTAATAAAATAAAACGTAACCAATATTTATTTCTTGTGAAATAATGAGTCTAACATTTAAAATTAGTGTTTCATAATTAAAAAAATCATGTTCAACTCTAATGAATTAATACCAGAATAAAAATGAATTAATTTTTTGGGGTTTTTATATCAGGCATCGGGAAGAAGAACTCAATCTATATTCAAGCAGAAATAAACGTGTAATTTCCAATTTTAGGCTCCCATTCCCTATTTGATTAATATTTGGAAACCAATAAACATTATTTTCAATAAAAGACTTATCATTGGTGATGTGATTTTGGAATTAATTATCTTCTATAGTTATAAGATTGATGTCCCTTTTCTATTCTTATTCAATAATTTTCATTTGAAAAATTATTTGGTACACACAATTATATTATAAGGGATTACATTTGAAAACTTGTTATAAAATTTCAGAATTCTATTCTTCCAAATTAATTTTGTCTTGTTTTATATTTCAAACATAAAACTCAAACTAATTTTTCATTATTAAAAAAAACATTATAGTCATTTTTTAGCATTTAAGTTCTCATTATCCAATTTTCCACATACGATGAAACCATGGGTTCAAAACATTGAATATTTTCTTATTTATGTGGCTTTACTATGATATTAAATTCATCATATTACACCTATGGTACCTCTTGGAATTAATTATACAATCATTATTGTAAAATTTGATCACTTTTAGGTTTTTGTTCAAATCTTGGCTCTTCTTCCTCATTTCACATTACATGCTCAATTTCAAAATTCACAAAGATCGTCTTTTTATTAAATATTAAAACATTATTGTGATAGTTATATTTAATCATTTGTTTATACTCTGAAAATTTAGTGAGATTTTTTTATGATTTAGAATCCTAGAAATCATTGTATTGATCAGTTTTAGATTTTAGTTAATGGAAATTTTATTTACAAACTAAATGATAAATGGGTTTAGTCTTTTTTGAAGAGTTTTTTAACTTCCAGAAGTTGCATATTTTGTGGATGGTTATATACATACTTCCACGTTTTCTTCAAAAAAAATCCATAGATAACACAAAAAAATAAATTTAGTTTATTCATAATCTATTAGTTATACATTTTTTACACATGAAAGGATTTATTGGTCTGTTAAATTAAAAATGTCTTAGAGTGGTAGAAATTATTCCATTGAAAAGGGATTGCACTGAATATAACATGAAAATCAATATCGATAATATAATCCAAATTTATATATCTCAAAAACAAACTAAAAATAGAATATATTTAAAATTTAGTTCTAGAAGTAGCAAGGAAAAAATATTATTTATCTACATTGTTATAACATTGCATATTTTTTTCATTATTATTTTATTTGGTTTTATAACGCTATGACACTCAACCCACTACCTTCCCTAAAATTGGATATAATTTTTTAGAAGATTTCATTTGTACTACAAAAATATCAATTCATATCTCCTATTATCACTAACATAGTGGTGAGTATGGTCAAACCCAAGTGGAGGCGGAGAGTTACTCGATGGTATTATTATGAACCAAATGTAAATAAATTAGTAAAATCATAATTTTTTAAATAATGAATAATAGAGTGAGAATATAAATGAAGAATATGAGATGTGTTATTATGGAGTATTTGTGCATATTACTAAATAGTATGTATAGGTTACATACCATTATAATGAATGGAATGAAAATAAAGGTTCATTTAAAATAGAAAATTATAAATAAATTTAAGAAAAATTATATACAAATAGAGGGAGTCATTCATGGTGAAACTATGATTTACCTAAAAATAAACAATCATTTTATCACTACTCAAATAGACAACATTTTGTAGTGAGAGAATTGATTATAAATAGACTTGACATTATTTTTATCTGATAAAATATAAAAAAAATCTATATTGAATAGAAATATAAAAATCCAATAATGATGTATTTAAAACATGTAGAATAAGATGGGAGTTTAAATTAATTAACAAAAAACGAAAATGGAATTCCCATAAAAATAACTCTAGGAAAATGTTGAAAAATAAGAAGAATAATATAGATTTCATGAGAAATGAATAAATGAGATGATAAATCCTTCCATATAGTTAGTGGACCTTTAATTGGTTATCCATATCTGGTTTCTTTTATACTTGAAGTGTGGCTAGTTTCACATACTACCACCCTCTATTCTTGGGATATTAGATATAAAATCCATCTCTAGGAAATATTTCATCTCTCTACCCTCATATCAATTATATATTCCTCCTTTTTTCCCTCACAATCCCCAACATTAAAATCAAAACCACCATTTTTTCAAATCAGATTAGAGAGAATAGATTTTTACCTCCAGTAATGGTACCATAACTATAGAAAAACTCCTAAAAACATCTAAGTGCCTCTTTATGAAATGAATTTTCCCAGATGTAGAATATATCTATATGAATATAGACATCTACTCAACTTCAGTAAAGCAGCACGATCACCTCATCTTTGGTTGACATTAAAAAATTTCATCCAAGTACTCACATAATCTTCTATATTATGTGTGACAAAATCTGAGAACCCTAGATGTAATCAAGCAGTAGTTCCTCATGGTTCTATTGATCTAATGAAAACATAGACACTTAATAATTTCACAAAATCTTATAGCTTCTTGTCCTCAACCCACATCAAGAATCATCACTATTTATGGTATCATATGGCTTTAATGGATCTACTAGGTTCATTAATAGTAAAAAATGTAATTCTCTCATATGAAAATGAGAAAGCACTTTACATGTGTTGAAACCTGATGACATAGTCATTTTACTTTTGGGAATGAATGCACCCTCTATTAGCTTCTTCATCATTGATATACATAGAGAACACACTCTATCTTAGAACATATCAATTTAACATAAAATGATCTTATTTGTCATCAATAACCAAATGAACGTATGTCTATTCATCAATCATTGTTTGAATTCATTAGTTCATCCAAATTTATGTGCTATTGATCTCACAGTTATAGGAATCATTTGTAAATTCAGGTTCCCTATTTTATCTCAAACACTACTCTTCATTTTTATTCTCCCATTGAGTCTCGTCCATTTTTATCATTCAATTTGAATTTAAAATATTAGCACTTATAATTAGATTTGAATAGTCATGAAAATAAAAATTGGATTCATAAACCAAAAATAATAATAAATTATTGATATTCAGTAGTTTGATCTTGCCCTAATGCTTACTAACATTGGAATCATCAATCTCATAATGGATTCCAACTTAAATATACACCCTATCATCAAATAAAAAATAAGATATAACCAATGATTCTCCTTATATCCAATCTCAAGCACCCCATTTACCCTCCATGGGCATCATCATTTTTGGTGGATATCAATAATGGAAATATATATTTAGTTATAGGATGAGTAAATTTATCTTACATAATGGAAAACATAGGATAACTATCTTATCATATTATTTTTAAATTTTCTTATGTGAATCCCTTGAAAATTTCATACAGGACTTGGATTTGAATCCCCCAATTTCGTTCAACCTGGTAAAAGCATCATATGTGTTGGTGTATAAAAAATTTCATTCATGGGTTACAAACTTCTGACTTGTCTAACCAATAATATGATACGAGATTCAGTAAACCATTTATTGAAAGAGTAAATATTCATCCAAGAATGGAAATCCTTGTAAAAAAAATTGACTTTTCTAAAAAATTATGAATTTACAAACTCTCAAAAATAATGTTTTCCAAATATATATTGCACTTTGAATACAAGGAAGTAATAAGGATTTTAAAATCAAACACCTGAATCTAAAAAATAACACGAAGATAAAAAATTTCATCAAATTAAAAATTTGTTCCAAAAATAAACATATAAAATAGAATCCTGAAACATTGTGAAATTAAATCACACAACCTCAAAAATCCTAAAATCTCATATGACATATTTCAATAACATCAAAAAAAATTTAAATTAATTCTTCTTATAATAATAGGAAATCAAATAAGAGGATATTAGATGATTTATTATGAAAATCATCAATTTTTTAGAAATTATTCAATGAGCTGTATTTTCAATATAAAATAGTCGTGAATATAAAGTTAACATTTAAAATCACATTCAAAAAAAAACATCATAACATCATTAATGGGGAGCGATAAATATTTATAAAATAAAGCCCACATCTCCCTTCGCAACGTGAAAAATGAGTTTTCGAGAAGGCCTTTTTACGACAGGAATAAATCACGTCGCAAAAATTCTGTCCAAGAGGTTATTTGCGAAGAAATTTTGTCTCTGTCACAAAAGGTTTGGTGCAGGTAGTGCCACAAATCGTGCGATTGTTATTTGAGACGGGCCCCGTCGCAAATAAACGTCAGTGGTTAATAGCAATTTGTGATAGGATGTCATCCCGTAGCAAAAGCTATGTCGGCAAAGACTATTTGTGATTGGTCTGGTCGTAAATAACTTTTTAACTGCTGACATTAATTAATGCAGTCGTAGGTATTTGCGACGGGATACCTGTCGCAAATAGTCCCATCGAAAATAATCTGACCTGTAGATACCACCCATCCATTTTCCTCTCATTACCTCAATTCTTAGGTCATGTTTCCCTCTGAACTCTAATTTTACAGGGAACATTTTTCTAAGTTAATTTTTTTGTTCACGAAAAAGTTGTGAAGCTGTCTACATCAATAGAAAATCATGCATAAAGGTATTTATGTTTTATTTAATTTATAATTTATTCTATTTTTTATGTAAATTTTTATTATTGTTGATTAGTTGTAATTAAAATAAATTTAAATTCTTCTCATTAGTATTTATTTGTACAAATAAATTAAAATTTTAGTACTAATTTTTTATAATTAGTAATGTATATAATTAATTAGTAGTAATTAATTATAATTGGAAATATTTAGTAATAAATATTAATAATTATTAATAAATACTAATAAATAGTAATAATGAGTAATTAATAAAAATATTGTGTAATAAATTGTAATAAATTGTCATAAATAGTAATAAATTATAATAATTAGTAATTAATTGTAATAATTACTAATAAATTTTAATAATTAGTAATAAATTGTAATAATGAGTAGTAAATATTAATAATGAGTAGTAAATAGTAATAATGAGTAGTAAATAGTAATAATTAGTCATAAATAGTTAAAAATTGTATTAATTAGTAATAAATTGTAATAATGAGAAATAAATTGTAATAATTATTAATAAATTGAAATAATTAATAATAAATTAAAATAAATTGTAATAAGTTATAATATTAACAAATAAATTGTAATAATTAATAATAAATTGACATAATTACTAATAATTAGTTATAAATTGTAATAATTACTAATAAATCATAATAATTAGTAATAAAATGTAATAATTAGTAATAAAATGTAATAATTAGTAATAAACTGTAATAACTACTAATTAACTTTAATAATTACTAATAAATTTTAATAATTAGAAATAATCGGTAATATTTATTAAAAAATACTAACTTATATTAATAATTGGTAATAAATAGTAATAAATACAGATAATTACTAATAAAAACAGATAATTAATAATTAATACAGAGAATTAGAAATAATTAGTAATAATAATTAATAATTAATAATAATTTGTAATAATTTGTAATAATTAGTATAAATAGTAATAAATTGTAAAAATTAGTAATAAATTGTAATAATTAGTAATAAATTGTAATCATTATTAATAAATTGTACTAATTATTAATGATTAGTAATAATTAGTAATAAATTGTAATAATTACTAATAAATTGTAATAATTAGTAATAAATTTTAATAATTATTAATAATTTGTAATAATTAGAAATAAGTTGTAATAATTAGTACGAAATTGTAATAATTAGTAATAAATACTAATAATTCATAAAAAATACTAATAATTATTAATAAATACTAATAATAATGAATAATTTGTAACAATTAGTAACAATTAGTAATAATTAGTAATAATTAGAAATAATTTGAAATAAATAGCAGTAATTTGAAAAAATTAGTAAAAAATATCAATAATTAGTTATAAAAAGTAATAAATTGGAATAATTATTAATAAATATGAATAATTAGTAACATTTAGAAATTATTAGCAATAATTACTAATAATTAGTAATAAATTATAATAATTAATAACAATTAGTAAGAAATAGTAATAATTTGTAATAAATACTAATAATTACTAATAATTACTAATAAATACGAATAATAATCAATAATTAGCAATAATTAGCCATAATTAGGATTAAATTGCAATAATTAGTAATAAATAGGAATAATTTTCAATAATTAGTAATAATTAGAATTAATTAGTAATAATTAGAAATAAATAGCAATAATTAGTAACAAATATCAATAATTAGTAACAAATAACAATAATATGTAATAAATAGTAATAAATATTAATAATTATGAATAATTTGTAATAATTTTGAATAATTAGTAATAATTAAGAATTATTAGTAATAACTAAGAATAATTATTAATAATTAAGAATAATTAGTAATCATTAGGAATAATTAGTAATAATTAAAAATAATTATGAATAATTAGGAACAATTAAGAATAAACACAAATAATTAGTAATAATTAGTAATAAATTGTAATAATTATTAATAATTTGAAATAATTGGTAATAATTAATAAGAATTAGTGATAATTAGTAATAAATAGAAATAATTATAATAAATAGAATAATTTGTAATAAATATTAATAATTGGTAATAAATACCAATAAATAGTAATAAATAAAAATAAATAGTAATAAATAGCTATAATTAGTAATAATTAGAAATAATTAATAATAATTAATAATAATAAATAATAATTTGGAAAAATTATTAATAATTCAGAATAATGAAGAATAATTTGATATAATTAGAAATAATTAGGAATAATTAGGAATAATTAGGAATAATTAGTAATAATTAGTAATAATTTTTAATAGTGAGTAATAATTATTAATAAATATTAATAGATATGAATAAATAGGGATAAATAGGAATAAATATGATTAATACGGAAGAAATAGTATTAGTTTGGAATAAATAGTAATAGTTAGAAATAAATAGTAATCGTTAGGAATAAATAGTAATAGTTAGTAATAAATATGAATTAATAGTAATAAATATAAATACTTAGTAATAAATTTGAATAATTAGAAATAAAAATGAATAATTAGTAATAAATATAAATAATTAGTAAAAAATAGTAATAAATATTAATAAATAGTAATAATTTTAAATAAATTGTAATAATTAATAATAAATTTTAATAGTTAGTAATAAATAAGAAAAGATAGTAATAAATAGGAATTATTATTAATAAATAGAAATAATTAGTAATAAATAGTAATAATAAGTAATAAATAATAATAATTAGTAATTAATAAGAATTTTAAGTAATAAATTGAAATAGAAAGTGATATATAGGAATAAATTGGAATAGTTATAAATAAATAGGAATAGTTATTAATAAATAGGAATATTTTGTAATAAATAGAAATAATTGGTAATAATTAGTAATAAATAATAATAATTAATTATGAACTACTACAAACATATTTTAATAAATTTTAATAAATTTTAATAAATTTTATGAACTTGTCACAATTTTCAGTCGATTGACGACACTACATTTACTCGATGACTATTATCCTTTCCACTCTCACCGACTAAAAACATTATGAAAAATGTGATGCTATATAGGAATAATAAATATCATATGCACGAGATCGAATATGCATTCAAAGGATCGTATTTTTATAGTGTTTTCAAGAAGTGACAATTGGAAGAAGACGATTCATCGACAAAAAGGGGGATCTTTTGTCGGACAGCTCATTTACATGCATCTTTCTCACAATGAAATCACAATGATGAATCTGGTCAGAGATACGCATATTCATTATCATGCAAACATAAATGAATATGCATCCCTCTGAACAGATGTGTTCATTGCGATTTCAGTGTTAGAAAGATGGAAGTAAATGAGCTTCCAGACAAAAGAGTAGCTATCAATCCACTAGATATTGTGTCTCCCTTAATTAATGGTAATTATTAAGAAGTAGTACTAATTATTTATATTCTTTTTTCATATAGTGTTTTTATAATTTCAAATTACTCAAAAAGAATTATTATTTTATAATTTGTAGAAAAAAATGAAACAAGAATGTTGACATCAGTCATTATTAGATGATGGTGTTTGGGTAAATCAGTGCAGAATTGAAAATGGTTCTTGCTTAAATCCAGTATATATTGAGGGCGTTGAATCTTTATTAGCATTTTCATCATCAAAACTAGAAAATGTTTAAGAAGGAACAATTATGTTTCCTTGTAAAAAATGTGCTCTATAAATGTTTGACACATTTGAAAAAGTTGGGGGACATCTATTGCGGTTTGGAATTCGACCATATTATGTTTTTTGGTATCAACATGGTGAACACAGATCCAAAAAAGATTCTAATAACTTGATTCCAGATCCATCATGGCTCCAAAAATTTAGTACCTGATGTTGTAGGTCCATATCTTCAACAAAATGAAACTCATAATGATATTGATTTAGCCCTCTGAGTATGCACCATCTGAAATTAATGAGTTTTTGATGTCACGACCTATCCCTCGGGGCTCGTGTTGTAACTAACCCCAAGACCGCCTCCCGTAGGCCAAGGGCAGGCGACTAGCACCAAAGGCGTAAACCCATAAAAATAAAATGCATTGCCTTTAATTAAGAACAAACCACAGAGTAAGAAAGCAAAAGTAAATACTAAGCAAACTGAGAGTACAAGTAAGTGCAAAATGTAAATGGGACAGTATACAAACCCAAACTGAAAATAAGTACAACTGGAATGAAAGTACAACAACCGAAATGTAAAGCATCTAGTCCGAGCTGTCCTCTAGAAATCCCACCTGATGGGTGGTTACATATATCCTCCTCTGCTCCTCAGCTCCAGCCGTCCACTCCGAGTACGTCATGCCCAATGATCTACCTCCAGGTACCGTCCTGTTCCTCAGGTCCTACCACGGTCAACGTTGTCCGTAATATGCATCCAACACAACCATGTGCGGGCATAGCACATGCAGGGGTGAGTATACGCTTCTTAGTAGGGACCCCGAGACTCCCAAGGGTCTCCCAGGTTCCACAAGGATAACCACAAATGAAAGATAACAATCACAATGTAACAACCAACTTTACTTTGGTATATGCCCATACATATTCCAAAGTCATCATTTCCTGCTCCGCTCATGAGGTCAGGTACAACCCAGTCCACACAGAACTGTACAACCAATATCCACTTAGGATATCAAGTCAACTCATCGAAAGTGAGGACCGAAAGTCAAGATTATCACACATAGGTATGCCACAAAAATATAGCGGTTAGATGAAAATTTGTAGCCACTAGATCATCTAAGCTGTTGGACCCACACAGGATTGTTAGGTACTAACCCCCGCAATGACCCACACAGAGTCGGTAAGCGCTGGTCCATATAGAACTACTGGTCCATAGAGAACCGGTGGTCCACACAGAACCGGTATGTGCTGACCTACACTAATTCACTAAGCGTTGGTCCACACAGAACCGATGGTCCACACTGAACCAGTATTCGCTGACCCATACAGAGTCTTTGAGCGCTATTCCACAAAGAACCACTGGTGCACATAGAACTAGTAGTCGTCGTCGTCGTCGAACCCACGGAGGATTCCAGTACAGATGTCTATCCACTCGCAGCCAGCTCTAGGGTTCCCGCACACAGCACACTCGTTCCAGGAGGATCCACTCCACGAGCCAAATGGTTGATACATCAACTGTCCCGTACATTAGAGTTGATGTATCGCAATGTTCCATCACGTCAAAAGGAACTCAATGCGTCTAACGGTGTGTCAAACGAACACCTAGTCTGAGAGTTATTGGTTTTTTTCGTTCGAGGGGCACAGTTAGTTTTTAAGTCAAAACCAACCCGAATGTACTCCAACTCCATCCAAACCTCGAGCAGAGTAAGCCATAAGGTTCATCTCACCATGGGGAAACCAACAATGTTGACGGCATGTCAAACAAATGTTCGGGGCTCATGATATAAGCGTTTTCGCTCCGAGGGCCCGGTTGGATTCTTGTTCGTACCAACCAGGCTGAACCCAAAGATCTCCTAAACCTTGTGTATAATATACCTAAATGAACATCCTGATCCAAGGATCTCATCGCAACTGACGGTTCATCAATCGGAGTTCTGTAGCCCATGTTATGGGCTTTTAAACAGAATTGTCCGAAAAGGGGGGGTCTGGGCCCGGTCCGGCCTGGCCCAGTACCCCCGGGGCCGACCGGAACTGGGTCGACCCGGCCCAGTGTGGTGGCACAGCGGCGTGGCCAGTGCGGCGGCGCGGCGAGGCGGCCAGCGTGTGCGCGCGGCGCGCCCACGTGAGCGCCAAAGGGAGGGGATGCTGCCCCCCCCCCTCTTCGTTGAAACTTTGGCCCCTTAATGGGGCCACACCTTGTGAAACAGCCGGGTGTTACACCCCCGGCTCCCCCCTGTAACGGCCGGCCAGCTATGCCGGCCAGTTTCGTGCTGTGGGACCCCACAGTCCCGCGCCTTCCGGCACCGGCACCGGAGTTCCGGCCGCCTCTTCGAGCTACCGGGCGGCCGGTTTTTCCAGCCTCCACATACTAATTCGCCGCGGAATCTGTACGGTGCGGTGTGAGGAAGCTGCGCCCTTCTGCGGCGGCCCGACTCCAGCTGCGGCCTCGTTTGAAACCAATGGGGCGGCGCGACAGTGTCATTCTTCTTCGTCACGGTCCGTTCCAGCTGCGTTTTCATCCTTTCCGTGTGGTGTGATGGCTCCGCGTCAACCCACTCCAATCCCCAACAACAACACTACCACAAGGGAGGTGGGTCGGTCATGTTTGTGCGGTCCAGACTCCTCCCATTAATCAGATAATAGGTGGTTTTAAAAAAATATTAATAACCAATGAAGAATGCCAGAAAATATGTCAGTAAAAACAAACCCCTACCTTGTCGTTCGTTGTCCGGAAGAAGTCACCGAAGAACGAGGGTCATCACGGAGTGGCGTCGCGACGAAGGTGACGCCGACTTCGTTCGTCACGAGGGATGATGAAGTTCTCGTCGATCGCCGCATGCTTCCACTTACAAGTTCATGCGTCATTCCATTGATGATGGAGAGGAAGGAAGGAGCTCCGTCTGAGAAGACTCGCGTCGGAAGGTACTGTGGAATAAACGCCATTCAATCTTCATCGGTGTTGGCACGTTCTTCACGTTCTTTGGCGAGAGAGAAGGAGAAGGGGGTCCAGCACAACACTTCCGAAACAAAAATAAAATAAGGCTTAGGCCTTACATTATTGTTTTGGCCAATGATTTCAAATTTCAAAACAACATAACATACACCATTAATTTTGTGCGTGTTGATAAAAATAATTGGTTAGTTAGTGTTAGCATTTAAGGGGGAGTGTGGAGTGTTATGAAATTAATGGGGGGGGGGTTAGAAAGTTTGAAAAAGGGTAGGGATTGTGCAGGCCCCAACTAGTTAATCCTCTCGAGGGAGGTTAAGTTGGGGTGGGCCCATCACCATAACCTCTCATGAGAGTTTATGGTGCGGTGGCCCCCACCACAATACACCATTTGGTGGTTTTAACAACTCCCAAAATAGAATAAAATCTGCATCAAAATTTTATTTATTCCACAATTTTTAACTTCTCCACTCATGCAAACACAACTGGGGTGAAGGTCCCTTAATCAATTACTGACATTGTGAGTTCATCGGTGCCCTCAGATTTCGATTCCGAGCACCGATTCAAAAGATAGAAAAACCCACTCGTTCGTTCACTGAATATACCCGAGCTAAACTTCAGAAATTGATTCCTAGCACACCGGGCCTCGGAATCAGGTGCCGTCAAAAAATGCGCACTCGTAAAAACCCAAAGAATTTATGAAAAAAAAATTCATTGAAATTTACGGGACTTTACATTGCTCTCACCAAAGGGATTTACTTCCCCGTAAAGATACATCATAAACTAGGGAAACAAATGGGGGTACTGAGCATGTATCTAAGTCTCCCGCTCCCAAGTGCTCTTCTGGAGGTTCCCGAGCTGCCACCTTATGCAAACAAGAGGTAATGACCGCCCATGTAGGACCTACTCCTATCGATCCTCGATCACCACCGGAACCTCCACAAAAGTCGCCCCATCGTCAATGTCTAGCTCCCAATGATCAATGATATGCATCGGGTCATGCACGTATCTCCTCAGCTTAGATATGTGAAGATGTCATGCACCCTATGCTACTGAGGTGGTAAATCCAGGTGCTATGCAACCTCGCCTATCCTGCTAAGAATCTGAAAAGGTCCGATTAAGCATGGAGATAGCTTGCCTTCCCAGCCAAATCTCTTTAATCCACGCGGTGGAGAGACCCATAAGAAAATGTGGTAACCATCCTCGAACTCTTTTGGTCTCCGCCTCCTATCCGTGTAAGACCTATATCGGCTCTGGGTTGTCCTCATCCACTCCTGGATGACCTGTACCTTCTGTGTTGTGGCTTGGACCATCTCTGGTCCCACTAGTGCTGACTTCCTGGGGTCTGTCCAGCACAGAGGTGATCTGCAGGGTCGGTCGTACAATGCCTCGTAAGGTGCCATCCCGATGATGGAGTGGTAGCTATTGTTGTACGCAAACTCCATCAAGGGTAGATGGTCCTCCTAGCTGCGACCAAAGTCGAGGACACATGCATGGAGCATGTCCTTGTGAGTCTGAATAGTCCTCTCCGTCTGACCATCCGTCTGAGGGTGAAAGGCGGTGCTCAAACATAGCTGCGTCGCAAAAGCCTCTTGCAACCCCTTCCAAAGCCGGGAAGTAAACCAAGAATCATTATTGGAGACGATATATGATGGCATACCATTATGTCGTACGATCTCATGAACATAGATGCGTACAATTCTCTCCACTTAGCCCTGCTCTCTGATGGGTATGAAGTGCGCCGACTTGGTGAGTCGGTCAACAATCACCCAAATGGAGTCATGCCCTCTGGAAGTACGTGGAAGTCCAGTCACTATATCCATATATATCCCATCCTACTTCTACTCTGGGACCTCCAAGGGTTGTACCAAGCCTGCTGGTACCTGATTCACTGCCTTCACCTGCTGGCAGGTGAGGCATCTAAAAACGAACTCTGCAACAGCCTTCTTCATACCCAACCACCAGGGCTGTCGTCTTAGATCCTGGTACATCTAAGCTACCCCTCAATGTACCACCAAAGGTGAAGTGTGAAACTCTATAAGAACCACCTCCTGTAGTGCAAATGGTACCATGTTCCATCCTCTAAAACAGATTTCGTGCTCTCCTCCTACAGAAAATCAATCTGGTGCTTGTCCAGTGGAAATATGTGCACGCCGCGTCTCACAGTCAACATATTCACACTGCGCCTCTATGACCCGCTGAAGTAGTGGAGGAGTGAATGTGAGTGACTGAAGGAAGGCTGCCCCATCTCTATCCACGATGGATATCTGCAAAGCGGATAGCTGCTCTGTCGCCTCTCCCAGTAGCTGGATGTCTGTCCTCCTGCTGAGAGCGTCATCTACTATGTTTCCCTTTTCAGTAGTATAGTCTATCTCAAAGTCATAATACTGGATGAACTCAAGCCATCGAGGCTATCTCAGGTTTAGGTCATTCTGCGAGAAGATATACCTGAGACTCTGGTGGTCTGAAAATACTGTAAAGCGCTCGCCCATCAGATTATGTCGCCATGTCATCAGAACGAAGACCACTGCTTCTAACTCCAGGTCATGGGTAGCGTAATTCTTCTCATGCAGCCTCAGCTGTTGTGATCCATAGGAAATCACTGCCCGCTTCTGCATCTACACACATCTGAGCTTGGTCCTTGATGTGTCGCAGTAGACAACGTACCCAACTCCCTCTTCCGGTAGCCTCAAGATAGGTGTGCTGGTCAACCTCTGCCTCAGCTCCTGAAAGCTCTGCTGACATCTATCAGACCACATGAATGGTTTCTCCTTCTTCGTCAAAGATGAATGTTGTTCCACAACTCTAGAGATGTCTAGCATGAATCTCCGATAATATCCAGCTAAACCATTGAAACTTCGCACCTCCGTCAAGCTCCTGGGTGGCTCCCAAGATAGCACTGCCTCGATCATCGCATGATCCACATCTACTCCCTCCTCAGAAATGATGTGCTCCATGAAGTGGACCTCATGTAACCAAAACTGACACTTCAAGAGCTTAGCATAAAGCTAGTTCTCTCAGAGTGTGTCTAGTACAACCTACAATTGTTAGGCATGCTCTTCCTCAGTAGTAGAGTAGATCAATATGTCGTCGATGAAGACTACGACAAATCGATCGAGGTAAGGCTGGAAGATCCTATTCATGAGACTCGTGAACATTGTCAGAGAATTGGTTATGCCGAAAAACATATCCATGAACTCATAGATTCCATACCGACACCTGAAGTTCGTCTTCTATACATCCTCATCTCAAACTCTGAGCTGATGATAGCCTCACCTGAGGTCTATCTTCGATAACCACTATGCTCCCTTGATCTGATCAAAGTGGCCTTCAATCCTCGGATGTAGATAATTGTTCCTCAAAGTCACCTAGTTCAGGTGAGGATAATTGACTCACAGTCGCAAGCTCCCATCCGCCTTCTTGGCGAACAAAATCGTTGAAGCCCAGGGTGAAACACAGGGTGATATGAACCCCATGACCTATAAGTCCACCACTGTACCCATAGCTCACGAATCTCAGCAGGTGCCATCCGATATGCTGGTGTAGAATTTGGGGTTGTCCCTGGGTATAGGTCGAGGTAGAAGTCTACCTCTCTGCGGCGAGGTAGTCCGAGAAAGTCGTTAGGAAAAACGTACGCATAATGATCCACCACAACAAGAAAGCTCGGACTCTACATGTCAACTGATCTTATGATGAGGCTATCCATCTAATGAGAGATTGGTTGTCCTCTCCTCTGCGTGAGTCCATCATGTGCTGTAAAGGCTCCCCTCTCGCCGGTGAAGGTGAACCTGCTCCCATCGGTGTGAACACATCGTACCCTGTTCCTAATACAGTCAATCTGAGCATGAACTGTGGATAACCAATCCATGCACAAGATGACATTGTAAGGCCTCGATGCCACTACCAGAAGATTCCAGCCGAACCTCTTGCCTCCTAGAGTAAGCTCACACTGCCGGCACCAGTGCGTAATCGTCGAGTCTGCTGCCGTAGGAGTCTCTAGATGTAAGGATTGAGCGAACTGCTCCATCGGAATCTCTGAGCTCCAAACAAGGGCAGTTGAAATGAAAGAATGACTCTCTCCTATGTATATATGTACTACAGCATAGGTGTAGTAGACACAGATAGTACCTCGAATCATCTCTAGTGCGTCGTGGTCGTGGGCCTCCGCTGCCTGAAGCTGAGCCTGTCTCTATCCGCCAGCTCCCTGAGGTCGGGCCGTACCTCCCGGTGGTGGTGGTGGCAGTGCCTCAAAGCGTCACCCACCACCTACTGCTCATCCAGCTCCTCTACCTCATATTCCTGCTCCCTACAGACCACCATGGTCAAACCTCTGCCTCTCCATAGGTGGTTCCTCAACCATCTGCTGCTCCGCTGTACAGCGGGTCGGGCAGTCACGAGCCATGTGGCCCTGCCCGCCGCATGTAAAACACATTCGGATCCCTATATGACTGGCTCTAAGCCTTGTTCCATGCACCTCTGAGCTGGTGTCCTGAGGTCGTCTGCCTGAAGGTTGGTTCTGCATGATTCCCTTTGTCATCCGTCGACTGCCAGCTGTAGAAGACTCAGCTACATGTCGCCCTGTCGTAGGTCTCGCTGCTGGTGTAGGCTCAACAAGAAAGTTATCTACAAGAAGGGCTCGCTCCAGTACTCCTGCCTGCGTCAGTATGCTGAGGGAGATCATCAAAGATCTAATCTCATGCATCAGTCCCTGCTCGATGGTCTAGGCCCGGAAGAATGGGTCTCGTACCATGTCTGTAGAGTAGGGCAAGAGATCAGTAAACCTCGCTGAGTACTAGGCTACCTTCATGCTGCCCTGCCGCAGTTGTAGTAGCTCCTGAATGCGCACATCACAGAGGGTGGCTGGAACGAACTACGAGCGGAAGAGGCTCTTGAAATCCGCCCAAATAAGGGATTCCATGTCGTGCACATGGAGAATGAGGCTCCACCATCTGCCTGTTGTCGCATGTAGGAGACTCACTGCAAGGATCACCATGAGGTCAGCTGGCGTCCTCACTAGCCTCAAAACTCAAACTACAGCCTCCACCCAATCCTCGTCTGCCTAAGGGTCCATCTACCAATGGAACCTGGGCGGACAATGATTCTAAAACTGGTGAAGTGCACTATGTTGTCGTGCACTCTCAACGGCTAGGGCTAGTGGCATCGGTGGCTCGACGGGTAGATTTACCACAGGTGCACCCGCTGTAAAAGGGCACTGCACCGAGGCCTCGTCGCTCGGTAGGCTGTTGTCTCCCACAAAGCTTGGAACACTAGCTGGCTGCCATCGTGGGTCCATCTTGAAAAGAAACAGGTGCCCCACGATCAATACAGTATACCTGGTGAGCTAACACAAAGTAATCATAATGAAATCATTGAAACACACATGCAATCAATGTTTTCGTGTATTGAGTCAGAAATCAGAAGTCAGGGTCCTGGTGTATGGATACATCGGCCGCTACACCAACACTAGACTCCATGGACTGATATCCACGCACAAATTCCCTAAACACTTTTGCTTCACATAGTGAAAGATCAGATTCCTGAGTTCTGCGGAAGAACCAAAACCCTTTGATACCAATTTGTCACGACCCTTCCCTCGGGGCCCGTGTCATAACTAACTGAAAGCCTACCTCCCATAGGCCAGGGGCTGGAAACTAACACCAAAGACGTAAAACCGGTAAAAAGGGAAGGCATTGCCTTTATGTATGAACAAACCACAGAGTATGAAAGCAGAACTAAATACTAAGAAAAACTAGAGTACAAGTAAGTGCGAAAAGTAAATGAGCCAGTATACAAACCCAAACTGAAAACTAGTACAACTGGAAAAAAAGTACAACAACCGAAAAGTAAAGCAGCTATTCTGAGTTGCCCTCTTGAAGTCCCACCTGAAGGGTGGGTACAGATATCTTCTTCTGCTCCCCAGCTCCAGCCGTCCACTCTGACTACGTCCTGCCCAGTGATCTACCTCCAGGTACAATCCTACTCCTCAGATCCAACCACAGTCAACACTATCCATCGTCTGTATCCAACAAAATGAAGTGTGGGCATAGCCCGTGCAGGGGTTAGTATACGCTACTCAGTAGGGACCCCGAGACTCCCAAGGGTCTCCCAGGATCAACAATGATAACCACAAAAGAAAGATAGCAATCACGAAGTAACAACCAACATTACTAAGGTATATGACCATACATATACCTAAGTCATCATTTCCAGATCCTCTCACGAGATCAATTACAACCCAGTCCACAGAGAACTATACAACCGAAATCCACATATGATATCAAGTCAACACATCGATGGTGGGGACCGAAAGTCAAGACACAGCTCACACAGGTATGCCACAACAAGATAGTGGTTAGATGACCAGTTGTAGCCACTGGATAATCTATGTTGTTGGACCCACCCAAGATCGATAGGTACTAACCCCCGCAATGACCCACATAGAGTCAGTAAGTGCTAGTCTACACAGAACCGCTGGTTCACACAGAACCGGTGGTCCACACAGAACTAGTATGCACTGATCCACACAGAGTCGCTGAGCGCTGGTCCACACAAAACTGCTTGTCCACACAGAACCGGTATGCGCTGACCCATATAGAGTGGTTGAGTGCTGGTCAACATAGAACCACTGGTCCACACAAAACTGGTAGTCGTTGTCGTCGTCATCAAACCCATGGAGGATTCCAATACAGAAGTCGATGAAGTCACAACCAGCACTAGGGTTCCTGCACACAGCACGCTCATTCCGGGAGGATCCACTCCACGAGCCAAAGGGTCGATACATCAACTGTCATGTAGATCAGATTTGATGTATCGCAAAGTTCCGTCACGTCCAAAGGAACTCAACTCGACTGACGACGCGTCAAAAGGGTGCCCGGTCTGAGAGTTATTGGCTTTTTCGTTCTAGGGTCCCGGTTAGTTTTTAATTCATAACCATCCCAACTGTACACCAACTACATCCAAAACTCGAGCAAGGTAATCCAAAAGTTCCGTCTCACCAAGAGTAAACCAACAAATTCAACGGCACGTCAAACGGATGTCCGGAGCTCAAGATATAAGTGTTTCCGCTACTAGGGCCCAGTTGGTTTCGTGTTCGAACCAACACGGCTGAACCCAAAGTTTTCTGAAACCTTGAGTATAATATTCTGAATCGACCACCTCGATCCAATTATTGCATCTCAACTGACGGTTTATCAATCGGAGTTCTGTAGCCCATGTTATGGCCATCTAAACAGAATTTCGGAACATGGGGGGGTCTCGGCCCGGTCCGGCCCGGCCCAGTGCCCCCTGGGCCGACCCGGACCGGGTCGACCGGGCCCGGCGGCTCGGCCCGGCCCGGAGGTTCAGCCGGTGCGGCGGCGCAGCCAGCGCGACGACGTGATGAGGTGGCCAGCGCGCGCGCGCTGGAAGCCCGCATGAGCGCCAAAGGGAGGGGGCCCTGCCCCCCCCCCCCCCCCCCCTCTTGGTGGAAACGGCGGCCCCATAACGGGGTTGCATCCTGTGATGCAGCCAGGGGATACACCCTCGGCTACCCCCTGTAACGACTGGCCAGCTAGGCCGGCCGATTTCTAGCCGTGGGACCGAGCGGTCCCACTCCTTCCAGCGCCGGCGGCCGGAGTTCCGGATGCATCTTCAAGCTTCCAGGTGGCCAGTTTTTCCGGCCGCCACTTACAAATTCACCACGGAATCTGTCCAGCGCGGTGTGACAATGCCACACGATTCCTCCATGGCCTGACTCCGGTAGTAGACTCGTTTTCAAGCAATGGCAAGGCGCTACGGCACCGCTCTTCTTCGTCGTGGACCAGTCCGGCCGCGTTTTCTGTCTTTCAGCGCGGTGCGATGGCTCCGCATCAACCCGCTCTAATCCGCAACAACAACAAAACCACGAGGTAGGAGTTCCGGCCATGTTTGTGCAATCCGGCCTCCTCCTGTTAATCTGATTATAGGTGGTTTTAAAAAATAATAATAATAACCAACGATGAACGCTAGAAAACACGTCAGTAAAAACAAACCCCTACCTTATCGTTCGTTGTCCGGAAGAAGTCATCGACGAACGAGGGTCGTCACAGAGTGGCGTCATGATGAAGGTGACATCGGCTTCATTTGTCATGAGGGAAGATGGAGTTTTCGTCGATCGTCGCATGCTTACACTTCCGAGTTCGTGCGTCGGTCCATTGACGATGAAGAGGAAGGAAGGAGCATCGTCGAAGAAGACTCACGTCAGAAGGTTCTGTGGAATAAACATTGTTCGATCTTCGTCAGAGTCGGCGCGATCATCGCGTTCTTCACATTCTTCGGCGAGAGAGAAGGAGAAGAGGCTCATGCACAACACTTCCCAAACAAAAATAAAATATGGCTTAGGCCTTATTTTATTGATTTTCCAATGATTTAAAATTTCAAAAAAACATAACATACACCATTAATTTCGTGAGTGTTGATAAATTTAATTGGTATGTTTATGTTAGCATTTTAAGGGGGAGTGTGGAGTGTTATGAAATTAATGGAGGGGTTTAGAATGTCTGAAAAAGGGTGGGGCTCATGCGGGCCACACCAAGTTAATCCTCCCGAGGAAGGTTATGCGGGGGTGGGCCCAACCACCATAACCTCTCATGGGAGGTTATGGTGTGGTTGCCCCCACCACAAACCACTACATGGTGGTTTTAACCCCCTCCAAAATAGAATAAAATCTGCTTAAAAATTTTATTTATTCCACAATTTTTAACTTCTCAACTCGTGTAAATGCAACAGCGTTGAAGGTCCCCTTAAGCAATTACCGGCGTTGCGAGTTCATCGGTGCCCTCAGGCTTCGATTCCGAGAACTGGTTCAAAAGATAGAAAAACCCGCTCATTTGATCACTGAACGTACCCTAGCAAAACTTCAGAAATTGATTCCGGGAAAACCGGGCCTCGGAATCAGGTTCCGTCAAAAACTGCGCTCTCATAAAAACCCAAAAAAATTATGAAAATAAATTTCCATGAAATTTATGGGTCCTTATAGTTGAGTTCTTCAGAGAATGAATTATGTTTTGGTTGTATGATATGAAAATTAAATGTTTTTGAAAAATTTATGGTTATTAAATCAGATAATGTAATGTCAGAAAACTGTTTTGATCGGATATTTTCTTTGGATAAAATATTGTTACCTGATGGAAATGTGTTTCCTGCAAATTACTATGAGATCATGAGGTTGTTTTTTAATCTAGGCCATTGTTATCAAAATATTCATGATAGAAAAAATGATTTCCTATTATATTATGGTGAAAATGTGTCGTTTGATAGTTTCCCCACATGTGGACAATCCAGGTATAAAGAAGCTCAACCGTGGAAGTCTGGATAGATTCATGTATAACAGTTGAGATATTTTCCCCTTGCACACAAGATGGAACGTTTATTTATGTCTCATAACACAGAGTCTATGATTTCATGGTACAAAACCAATATTTCAACGGATAAAAACTTGAATAATCAATCTAAATGTGATTCATGGAATCATTTTGATCATCTACATTTTCCTTTTACATTAGAAGCCCGAAAAGTGTGATTGTTATTTCTACTAATGGTTTCTATTTGTTTGGTTCTTATTTTAGTCAGTATTGATGTGGGCATGTCTTTATGACTCTGTACAGTCTACCTCCATGGATGTGGATGAAGGATCCCAAAATCTTTTTGACCTTATAAATCCTAGGACATTCGAAAAAGAATATTGATGTTTATTTGAAAACATTGATTGATGAGTTAAATGCATTGTGGAGTGATTGAGTTCGTATATATGATGTTACTATGAAACAAATTTCCACATTAAAATCTGTATTGATTTGGATGATTAGTGACTTTTATGTATATGGGTTGTTATCTAGATGGAGTAAACAAGGTATGAAATCATGACCATACTGTATGAAAGACAACAATGCTCTTAATATAATCAATGGAAAAAACATTTCTATTTTGGTTTCCATCTCAAATTTATTCCAATCGATTATCCTTTTCGAAGGAACAAATATCATTTTAGAAAAGTAACAGTTGAAAGGGATGAACCTCTAAAATTTATCTTAGGTACAGAGTTAAATAGAGTTGTATTATCATTTCCTCCTATAACATTTGGGCTAACAGTATACCAATATAAAATTCTTGGATTTGGGAAAGATTACAATTGGATAAATCGAATCATTTTTTTGGTCATTCCAAATTGGTATGATTTGATGGTCCACCACATGTTGGATTTCATGGATATTGTGATGAACTATCTGGATAATTTATTTCAAACAATTTTTGATACACCAGGTAAGACCAATGATATATTAAAAGCACAATTAGTTGTGGCTCAAATTTTCAGGTGACTAGAACTAAAACTATTTGAAAATATCAGATCATAGAGGTTAATGAAGCCAAAAGTAGCTTATACACTGTCCAAAGAGATTCACTCATTTTATAATGGAAATAATTATGCCGATTGGATTCAGAGGATTGTTGAATTTTATGATTTGTGATTCGATAACATATATATAATAATTTTTGGAGTAATTTTTGCAGCGACAATAACTATGATGCACTATGTAAACTGGACGATGTTATTGTAGTATCTATATGTAAACCTAAAAAAATATTTCCACCTACTTTCTATGACCCAATGTAACATCTGATATAAAATTTTCCACATGAAGCTAAATATGGATGACCAGTAAAATTTCGTTGGATGTACCCATTCAATAGATGAATGCAGAAATTGATGAAAAAAGTACGCAACAAACCATCTGTTGAATTCCAGATTACTGAAGCTTATTTTTTAGAGGAAATTTCTTTTTTCTACTCTCACAATTATGATTATCAATATCCCTCAAAACGAAATGACATGGGATAGAACAAGAGAAATGTTAATGATGAAATGGAAAATCAATTATCAGTTTTTAATCAGCCAAATTTTGGATTCAGTGTTGATCAAGAACGATTGTTTTTAGACGATGAACATCACAGAGCTCATACATATGTTCTACTCAACATTGAAGAAATGACAACATCTGTACTATGTTTGCTTCTATAACTTATTTTATTATTTATTTTAAAGTATGTAAACTTATTTTATTTGTAGGTTATATGATAATCATATCCAGAAACAACTTACACAAATTACAGCATCTACTCATTAAGAATGTAGGCAAAAAAATTTCTCAATGGTTTCAAAAATTGGTAACATAATTTATGGATGATTTAATATCAATTCAGTTTACTATTAATTATATTCATAATTGTTTTACATTTTTTCTGGTGTCTCAACATGCTTATATAATTGATAAGAAACTATTTATATTGAGTAACACACTATCCAAAATGGTTAAATCATGTAATACATATGTGGAGAATGCTTTTCAAATTCATACACATGCATATTGGGAATCAAAAAAAAACAACGAACTGTGGAGTTTTTTTGAGAGGACCACATCATAGTGAAACTGAAGTTGACTTTTTTGGCATTCTGGATGAAATTATTGAGCTATGTTTTCTTGGACATAATTACATAACTATGTTTAAATGTCGGTTACTTTATACTGAGAGATGATTGTGTGTTCATCTGACTCATGTAATGGCTGATATTAAATAAAAAAGTCTTTTTGTATTAATGGAATCATTTTTACTGGCTCAACAGGCACATAAAATTTATTATGCAATTTACTATGGAACTTCAAGGGACCTGAGTGAATGGTGGAGCATAATAAAAATGAAATTTCGAGAAATTATATTAACCCTAACTGAATGTGGTTTCACTGAAGTGGAGAGAAATTAAATTTTTCAAGAGACAACACAAAATACATCTTTTTCAAAAAATAATGTGAATATCGATGATGACACATCACAATTAAGTGTCAATGGTGATGTAGATGTTAGTAATGACACATATGAATTTGAAATGTCAAGGGATTATGATGATGAAACTCATATAGATATTGATGATGTCGATGAGGAATATGAAGACATTGACATCGTCATATATGAAGATGATGATGAAGGTGAACATTGAAATAGTTGAATGTGTGTTATGATCATAACTAATATATATATTTATATATATAAGTAATTTTCAATTATTTGTGAACAACAATAATTTTTTGTTTCAGATGGAATCTGATCTACTTTGATAGTTAGTGGAGGATGAGCTACCTTTGGATGAGGGGGATGTGGGGTCCTCAGACCCTCAGCCTACAGGTGGATTAAAAGGTACGTGTAGGGGGCACGGTCTTTTGAGACTGATGATTCCGGACCCTATCCCCGATTGACGTCCATATCTGGGCTTCGATCTATGCAAAGAGAGGTATGAAAACCTGTATATTTTAGTTATCCATCATTAATATATTTATATATATATACTAATTCTTGTATTATTTATTCTTTTTTCATAGATGTATACATATAGATGAAGTACAAGGGAGCGCTATCATGCGCAATTATTTTTCTCAGCCAATGACCACATGGGAATTGATTCCCATTGATGTGCAGCTCGGCTTGTACAATCATTATCATGTACATAAATAAATAATATTTATTCTGAAATTTATTTTATAAATAACTTTATATTATAAATTATTTTTCAGGTTTATGGCATCCAATTGATGATAGCATCCGTGACGATATCCGTGCAGTATGGGAGGTGGCTATGTGTGAGTGTTTGCATGAGTTTTTACACAATTTGAGAAATACTTTCATTATGAAAGAATGATAGAAAACATTTGATGAGTCATGTAGAGCCCACAAACCAATGTACATTTCTTCTCAGGTTTGGGATGGATTATGTGCACATTGGTTGGGTGGTGGATTTCAGAGGAGGTCTTCATTGTGTTAGTAGAACCAGGGAAGACCAGAGCAGACACATCGAGCTCGTAGTCTTACATTCAGTACGCAAAGAGAGCATCTGATAAGTATTTTTAAAATATTTCATATAACATAAAAAAATGATTATTTTACATCATATAGGATGTCTAGAATCTCGATATTACAGAGTACAATGTTTATCGAAGGATTTACAATGATCCAACCACTAGATAGATTAAAATTGATCGCCAGCATCAGATTGTGGTTAGTTTTTTTTATGTTTGAAAATTAATTACATATAATATTTTCACAATTTTAAATTCAAATTGGAATTGAAGGAGTAATATGAGGCTATGACCTCTCAAACATAGGCTAAGGGTAAAGATGAGGTGACTGATCAGAACA